>OY726518.1:119165909-119685909 GCA_963383655.1 Bathymodiolus septemdierum | reverse complement strand
GTGCGTCCCCGGGTGGCGAATATGGGAAACTCTTTCGATTGTGGGTTGACCTATTCCTGCTAATACACTTGCCATAATATTTCAAGTATCATAATAAAATGAATTATAAAATGTCGCACCTAAAAAAAATTAAAATGTCCACAAAAACAATATTGTGGAAAATCATAGATACAGAGTTAAAATAAATACCCCTAACAGTAGCATAGATTTACACATGACTGCTCAGTTTCCTCTCTTGATACATGAACTTCAGTAGAAAGTGAAGGGATTAAGCTAGTTAGGCCCAAGCTTCCCCTCTTGGTGAAATGTAGTCCGAGATTCCTCTGCCGTCCGACAGCTTTTTGTTCGACTTGCTGGAGCCATGGGACGTCAGAGCGCTCTCCATAAGGAAAACAGTGGATTTGCCACTCCAACTCTGGGTCGGCACATTTCCACGTTTCTTGGCTATCAGATTTTATTTTCTATCCGAAACCCTTATATAAATCGCTTCACCAATCATTTTTCTATTCATTCACAACCATCTTAGCCTCAGAAAGTGGTGTTAGCACTCGATTACAGAACGATTTTGCCTTGGATCCTATCATTTCGCCATTTGACTTTCATTTTCGAACATTTGTCGCGTGACTTAGAGAAAACTACGATAACCGCAATGTATCATGGGATATGATTTGCATATGTGATCTTACCTTGTCCAAAATGAGAGGGGGGAGAACGTAACACATGCTCTTTCCGAAGCCCGTGGGTAATTAGGCAGTGTCTATATACACGACCGTCGTGCAGCTAATTCTCCTCGGCTATTCACACGATGGTCGTGTAGCTAATTTCTCCTCGGCTATTCGCATGATCGTTGCGATTTTCACTCTCAGAGTTGTCGTTCGTTCCTTCAACATGTTGCTAGATAATTCGTCCCATTTCCAATTCAACCAACAGATAGTCAACCATTTCCTGTGTCTGCCTTCAAGTTGGCCATTTCACAGTTATCCACTTTAGAGAAAGCTAAATTTGTTTTAAAATTTGATAGGGCCTGTAGCATATTTTTATTGGTTTTAATATTTTCAATAAATGGAGGACAGTTACTGTGAACAAATACTTCCTATTTCGTCGGCCCAAATTTATTTTTATCATAGTATAATTATAATATTAATATTTAATATTATTCATGTTTATATCTTAATCATGTACAAAAAGCCGTCGGATGGCAGAGGAATCTCGGACTAGGTGAAATGCTGCAGTCATGCACATGTTTCCCACATGTGAGTAAATTGTCCACCCTCACTTTTTACAATGTAGTCAAAACAAACCTCAGATAAACAGAAAGTTGGCACTGAAAATGTAGAGACAACTTTAATGATGTCATTCATGTAATCTTACATCTTCGTTGAGAAAGTCAAGGACATATTCAATTCATTAATTCAAATTGTCAAAAGAGAATATAAAGCATGAACCATTATCCTTGTAACTAGTGTAGCGGATGTTGTAATGTATTTTCTGTATATTTTCAGCAATGGTCTGTTATGGCCAGGACATGGTGGTTATATGATGCAGAACATCAATGTGCCTTCAAATCAGCAGATAAACTAGTTAAATATTTACAAGGGAAACACAAGCCAATCTATCATCCCCTCAGTAAGTGTCCATTTAGATTGTCTGTTTGTAAAATGCAGGGATAGAAATTAACGGTCGCCCACGGCGAGTAAAATTTCAGCTGGGCGATCAAATATTACTTTGCGGTCGTCCAGTTGGCGAATGAAATTTATTCATCATTCCAAGTTTCCGCTGCCAACAGAGTTTATAGAAACGGCATTAAATTCCGTTTCAGTTTTATTAAAATGTCAGACAGAAACTTGAAATTTGTTTATTTATTCTGTCAGACCGGCACATTCCTATTTTTACTAAATAGAACGTCACCTTCTTCTTCCTATACGTATTGTAAACATCCTTTTAGTAGGAACGAGCACCTGCAATACATGGAGCCTTAAAACTGAAATATATTACTGAGCACAGAAATAAGTTAACTTCCATACTCCCAAAGTATCAAAGATTGTTTGTATTTAATTTAATTTGTTTTGAGATGCTTAAATATTGAAGATGACAACAGATTCATGTTCTGAACTGAAATTAAAAATGTAGGTAAACCGGATGTTGAAATTGATGTAAAATATTCGGAACGGGATCGGACAGTGAGATACGGATTGTTGGCCATATCTGCCTTATCTTATACAGAAAAACATTTAATTGAAAAAATTATTTACATGGAAATTGATTGATACTTGTAATCCAAACTAAGGTGAATAACTTGTCTATTGCAATTGTACATGTTAGTGTATATTTATTTTCAATTGATATCCTAAAATTTTCCAAAAGAATAGATGTGTATTGGATACTTTTATACAGTTTATTTTATACCATACTATAGAATATATTTCAAATTTATAAACCTATGAAATAAAAATTATCTGCTACATTTTACTTGTTTACAAATAAAAAAAAAAATATAAAATACAATATCTGTATGCACACATATAATAATATACAGCATACAGTAAAAGGAATAATTAAATACAGATATTTACATATGCTGTATTCATTACATCCACTGGATACTGTGCACTATATATGTATGCCGACTGACATAATTTAGCTCACAGTCACATAAAGACTGCTTACTAAATTGCCATCAAACGTCATTATAGACAAGTTTGACATCACAAAAAATGCATTCCTAACAAAATTAGGATTTTTTTTTAGATCAGATCAGGACAAGACCTGATTAAATTTACCTGATTAAATTTAATTATTGTTGGATCTATCACACAAATTAATTCAAAATATCTGGAAACCCTTTTTGTATGCCCATTCCTTTTTAAGAGTTAAATTTTAAGTAGGTAGTTAATTCCTGTTTAGAAAATGTGGGAGTTTATCTGACAGTGGCAATGGCATAAGACCTCCACAAAAGAGGAAGACAGATGAAGATAAAAATTCATACTGCTACAAGTATTTAATAATCCTGTATTACCTGATTAAATGCGTTTTTAAAATGAATAATTATTCATTTATGTCCGAATGTTTTGATTTTTCTTTTTCATCGACAGAAAAATAAAACTGGACCCCTAGAAATTAGAAAGTCAGTAGCCCAGTTGGCTACTGGGAAAAAATAGTTAATTTCTGTCCCTGAAATGTATCATTCTTTCTGTAGAATACACACTTAACCTTCCGTATAAATTCATTTAATTATTTCATTTTGTTTATTTGTTTCATAGAACAATTTATCGGAAGTATATGATAAAAAGATTAATACATGACCTTTTCATATCATCCCGGCTATCATCCCTCTACCCAAATCAGCCCGCCAGCCCTCGACTGTGTCTCAGGATGATACCTGGGCTGATATGGAAAAGGTCATGAATTGATCTCTATAAAATAACAGGAAAAAATACCATATCCTCAGAACAGTTCCAAAATTCAATAATCTGCATCGGTGGTGTAATCGTTAGCAGGATTGTCTCGAGTGTGGTAGATCGTGGGATTGATCCCCCATCGGGTCAAACCAAATGAAATTGGTGTTTGTTGCTTCTGCACTAAACATGCAGCATTAAGGAGAAAGAGCAAAGACTGGCTGGCTTGGAATCAGGATAATGTGTCCGAGCGACATGTCTACCCGCAGACTGTTATTTCAGTGAGCAAGCACTATAAAAATCCAACTAACCATGTTGGTCAAGTACAAAGCGACCTCATCATCATCTCATTGAAAATTGACTTGTTCTTGCCAAGCTGAAAAATTGCTGAGTTGGCATTAAGCAACAATCACTCACTTAACAGGTGATATTGGTGATAATGACATTATTGTTTTGTTTTTAACAGGTAATATTGGTGATAATGACATTATTGTTTTGTTTTTAACAGGTGATGTTGGTGATAATGACATTATTGTTTTGTTTTTAACAGGTGATGTTGGTGATAATGACATTATTGTTTTGTTTTTAACAGGTGATATTGGTGATAATGACATTATTGTTTTGTTTTTAACAGGTGATGTTGGTGATAATGACATTATTGTTTTGTTTTTAACAGGTGATATTGGTGATAATGACATTATTGTTTTGTTTTTAACAGGTGATGTTGGTGATCATGTTGTAGTTATAAATACAGGATTAGTATCTATGAGGGATGATAGATGGAGAAAATACACATACTCTCACCACACAGGGTTAGTACAATGTTATCAAATTACCCATGTATATACTAGATTTGTGAAGGGAAAAAAACAGGAATTTTGAAAATGTACTTTTGTTATTGCAATATAACTTGAATGAATATAATCTGATTTAAAAATTGTTTTGCATAAAGGATAACTGATAAAGACATAGAATATAACCAGGATTTAGTCAGGAGACTTGCTAATTTTACCCAATAGCAATCGTGATTCTTATGCAAAATGTACATCTATACTCTTTTTGATTTCATCAATAGATGATGGCCTTCATTCTACCTACTAGATATATTTCTAAATTCATTATATCTGTGTGTAAACTAGTGATACTATCAATAAAATAGGAGAATTGAAATCTGTTTGTCTTCGATAGACTTTTTGTTATATTTATTTATACTAATTGTGTCATACTTATAATTGTTACAGTTATGGTGGTGGATTTTCTAGAACGTCAGCATGGAGAATGCATGAAATGGACCCTACAAGAGTAAGTGAAAGCACCATTTCATGTAGAAATTATGTCAAACCTGTGTAAGATGTTGTCTGAATTAAACAGTCAATCAGGGATCTCCCCAATGCAGCTTACTGCATATATTAATTGATATAAGTAACTACCTGCTTTATACAGCCACTTTTTATGTATCATCAGTATAAAACGTTTTTCAGTTCACCTAAGTGCCCCTTTGTTGTAATTAATCTTTTGACTAGAAAAAAAACTAATTTAACCAAACTTAGCAAATTATATGCTACTTGGGTGGTGCTCAACATTTTGTATTATTATTTTTCAACATGGCTCGTAGGATCAATTTTACCATTATGATTGGCTTAAATTCAAATCTCTTCTCATAAACTACAGGACAAATTTTTAACCTAAGGGAATAACTATTTTTTCTCAGAATCTTTATCAAAAGTTTTTCTTTTCTTTTGAAGAATCAATAATTGAAATGCAAGAATAAATGGCTTGAATCATTATTTTGATACACAGATTCAAACTTCTTCAGATGAAGTTTTACATAGTCAGCATTAGAATAAATTTTAAAATAGAATGAAAATAGTATGAAATATTCTTATGATAAGTAGATAAAGATTTATACAAACGAAATAGGGGGTCAAAGTTTTACATAGACTGCATTAGAATAAATTTTAAAGTAAAATTCTCAAGAACCAGGAATGGAAATGTAATTGTAATTGGCATGAAATGTCTTTTGATAGGCAGGTTGTAGATTTGTACAAACTAAGGTCCCAGGGTCAATGGGGCCCAAGCCTATAGGTCGAAAATTTAACATGTGAACAAAACTTAGATGGAGGTAAATTCAAAATTATTTTTCCATAATTTCAAATAATTATTCGATTATTATTTGCCGTTCATGTAGAGGGATCATATATTTAGTTTACAATAATATTTACTTGATTGTCAAATACACAACCAAATTTTAATGAACACAGACCTGCAAATATTGGATTATTTTAGCTGTAAATACTCTGTTGCCCGACATGCACAAAGTTTTTGTGGAACCACATACATTCATTAATGAATCAGGTCCCTACACAGGAAGAAGAAGAAGACAATATTGTTTAACTGTATTGTGAAATTAGATATATATAGCAGAATTTTTTTGTAAATAACCGGAATTCAATTTTTTCCTTTTTTGATGACATAATAATATCATTTATTATGATTTCGTGCTTGCTACAAATCTGTTCAGGAGTCCAAGTTCCTTTTGATGTTCCCTGTTGCACTCTACTAATTACACAAGCAATTAAATAAACTGATATAGGGACCATTGTGGTTGTGATCGTATGGTAGTTGGATTTACAACTACCTGTGTTGTTAGTACCTTTCACCATTAAAGTCGTCAGTTTGAACCCCGTTCATGCGAGATGTATCCGGTACAACATAATGTGATCAAGTTTGTCAGTCACATGCGACAGGTCAGTGGTTTTCTCCAGGTACTCCGGTTTCCTCTACCAATAAAACTGACAGCCACAATATAACTGAAATATTGTTGAAAGTGGCATTAAACACCATAAACCAACCAATCAACTGATATAAATTTGAATTTAAATAAAAAAGACATCACAATATCTTAAGTACTATTTATTTTCTTTTTATATAGTATACAAAAACATTATTATTAAAAAAAAAAATCTATTTTTTTTTATTGAAGTTGTATACCAAAATTTGGTACACATTTACATTTTTCTGTTTTCTGTTCAGATGGTTAATATGATTTATATATTGTAAAATCAATAATGGGGATAAAATAATTTAAACAATACGTTTTACCAAAATCTTATAACCAATAAAAAAATGTTTTAATTTTAAAGTGATTGTTTTAGGTTGTATACAGAGCTGTAAAAGATAGAGTTAAAGGTAATTTACTGAGACCAAACATGTTGAGAAGATTACATCTCTATCCTGATGCTGTAAGTTTATCATCATTATATACCTCCACTCCAACGGTTAGGGATGTATAATTGGTCTGTCCTGTCCATGTTCCTTCACTAATTTATTGATAATATTTAAACTTCAAACTGCAGTCTGTGTATACTTGCAACTGGACTAACACATGATAATTCTTATACGATTTACATAATTAGAAATCCTATACTCTGATTGGGTATAAGCGCTTATGGAGGCGGGGTTTTGTCAGTTTATTTTTCGATAGACGATGTTCACCGGACTACTTTTTTCGTAATGTAAACAAAATGGCGGCTTGGCTTCCCGATAATAAAAAAAGATAAAAGAAACAATGTTTATTGTTAATAATCGACAATTATTGTTAGATATGAAATTAAAAAATAAATGCCAATGAAAACAAAAACTTGTATTTTTGACATAAAAAGAAAATTCCGGAAAAAATACTTAAGACAACCATCTATCGACTTTGACTTTTGTAATATATCGTCATCCTGTGACATTGTTTACAAGGGACGCTGATTGACACAAGCTGGTTACTGATTTATTTTACGATTTTGTGGGCATTTTACTTGTTTGAGTAGCTAAATGCAAAATGCCATCAAATTGGAATATATCAGTAACTTAATTACATCACTGTCTAGTTTAAAGTAGGAAAACAAGGTTAGTTCATGTTGTTATTCATGGCCGGCCGACACACATCAATGGAATGTATGTGTGCGTATTGGGGATCCTTGAAGGTAAATTTTCAAAACAAATGAAAAAAAAAACTTAGTTACAGAATAATAAGGAATAAGCGCATTTTTTTCGGAGTTTATTGATGTATAACCTGGACCAAGTCACTCACAAACTTACATAAAAGTCCTTCGGACTTTTATTTGTTTGTGAGTGAATTGGTCCAGGTTATACATAAATAAACTCCGGAAAAAATGTGTTTAATCCTATAATACAATGTTAGACTTCTCTACATTTCAAACTTCTTTTCCCACACCTTAGTCCAGGTTAGATTAGATTAACCATTGATTTATTTATTTGATACACTGACATTATAATTACTATCCACAAACCGGAGATTGCCACTTGTGCGTCAATGCAAATTCTAACACAACTTTTATGTTATACATGTTTTCATTGGCCAATGTTTTCCATCAAATCCTCAATTTACATCAAATCAAAGGTATATAGATAGGAGAGAAAAAACATGTGAATTTTGGTTATGCTCTGACAGTGTTTATTTGATGTCATGTTCAGCTATGACGTTAATTTGCCAAATTCTTTGACAATATTTTGTGCCGTTTTATCTTATTCTGTTTTTATAACCTTCACTGCTCAAAGGAAAAACCTTTTTTGTAATGCATTAGAATAGGAATAACAGCATTGTATTTGAAGAGTTGCCGATGTCAGATTTGACGTTTGCGACAGGTTTTTTCCGTGCACTCCGGTTTCCTCCACCAATAAAACTGACCGCCACAACATAACTGAAATATTGTTCAAAGTGTCGTTAAGCACCATAACTCAAACCCAGATTTGACGTGCAAATATTTAACAGTCTCACATCTGCATCACCAGTAAAACTTCATTTGCCACTGTAAAATCTCCATTTCATGACTGCAACTCGTCAAATTAAATACTGTTATTCTTCAATTCTAGATAACTATTCAGCTTGAATGTTTTACTTCCAGAAGTAGAAACTTTAAATTATTGCTGTGAATATTATTGTTTATTTCTTATTAGAAATTTTGTTGTTTATTATTGTTGAATTATTAATAAAATGCTTACACAATTAAGTTTGAATTTTATTGCCAGATTTAATTTGAATATCAAATTACCTCTAAACATTAAACCAAAAATGAAATTTAAAAAAACAAACAATGCAAAAATATTTATTATGTTCATAGCTGCATAACTGCCATAAGTAAATATGTTGTTTTTTGGTATGATAAACAACTGAATGACTGGGAATGATGGAAAATAGCAATTTTGTTGTCACTGACTATTGACCTCGTTTCAGTTTTGTGGGGGACAACAATCTTGCTCTTTATCTTCATACCCAGTCAGTAACTTCATATTGTATGATTAAACTGGAGATATAGCCATCCATGATGTCATAAAAAGTGCAAATTACAAAAAGGGTTGTTTATAATTTGAATATTTCAATACTCCTAATAAAAGTTTTAATTTTCAGAATGTTCCAGATGAAATCATGGCTAATATAAGTGACCAGATACAACAAATACAAATAGTACCTAAACGTTTGGAGGACTATTCTCAAGTAGAGAGAGATAACTTTCCTAGTATATTTGACTGGTATGTATAACTTAATTCTGTTTTTTGCTCACCTGACCCAAAGGATCATGTGAGGTAAAGTCATCACATTTTGTCTGTCGTTATCGGTAAACTTTTACATTATAATCTTATTCTTTAAAACCATTTGGTCAATTGGAACCAAACTTGATAATTGACAGTGAAGGCGTGTTCAGAGATGATTTCAATTTTCACATTGTTTACTTTCCATTTATATGAAGCAACATTCCAGCAACACCTGCATATGGAGTATATTATCTCTCAATTAATCCAATATTCCAAAGCTTGTGGTTCCTATCATGATCTCATTGACAGAGGGTTGCTGCTAACAAGGAAGCTATTTATCCAAGGATTCTTGATGGTTAATTTGAAGCAATCACTTTGAAAGTTTTACGGTCGCCACCATGACTTTGCTAACTGTTACATAATGTCTGTCTCACACATGATCATGGATATGTTCCGTATGTCGTAATCACAATTTGGTCTTTTCCTCATTCATGACTTATCACCAGCTTTGTAACAAGAGTAACACCATGGGTGCCATTAGTGGAGCAGGAACTCTATAAAGTGTATATTTTTGTTTTTGATCAGAAATCTATCACAGAAACAAACTTCTCCAAGGTCCCAAAAAGGGTGTTTTCTGTTTTTGTATGTGGACTGTTTATTTTTCTGCAAACTTGTTCCTTATGAAATTTTCTTTATGAAGAATGCCATCAGTTTTGTATAGATCTTACCTTTTAAGGTGGTCAAAATGGGACCACAAGCTGTGTATGAATAACATAGTGAGCGATATAGACTCAGGTGAGTCTATTGTGAAAATACTAAACAGTAACTATAAATTCATTGGAAAGGATGTGCATGACATTTATAGAATATTGTTTTTTGTGGTAAGAAATAAACCTAACCTAGAATATACCAGTAGAAGAATATTACCTGTCTTATCTTTACTGTTTGCTCTCTTGATCAATGTTATTATTATATATCAGTCTTTTTTATTACTCACAAAATGTTTCATGAATAATTTAACCTTGATGAACTTGCTACAAATGTTCATTATTTATTTGATATTATTATGTTGTAACCACATCAGTGGTATAGTTACTTACCTGGAGTGTGGTAGATTGTGTACTTACCTGGAGTGTGGTAGATTGTGTACTTACCTGGAGTGTGGTAGATTGTGGACTTACATGGAGTGTGGTAGATTGTGTACTTACCTGGAGTATGGTAGATTGTGGGCTTACCTGGAGTGTGGTAGATTGTGTACTTACCTGGAGTGTGGTAGATTGTGGGCTTACCTGGAGTGTGGTAGATTGTGTAATTACCTGGAGTGTGGTAGATTGTGTACTTACCTGGAGTGTGGTAGATTGTGGGCTTACATGTAGTGTGGTAGATTGTGTACTTACCTGGAGTATGGTAGATTGTGGGCTTACCTGGAGTGTGGTAGATTGTTTACTTACCTGGAGTGTGGTAGATTGTAGGCTTACCTGGAGTGTGGTAGATTGTGTACTTACCTGGAGTGTGGTGATTGTGTACTTACCTGGAGCGTGGTAGATTGTGTACTTACCTGGAGTCTGGTAGATTGTGTACTTACATGAAGTGTGGTAGATTGTGTACTTACCTGGAGTCTGGTAGATTGTGTACTTACATGAAGTGTGGTAGATTGTGTACTTACCTGGAGTGTGGTAGATTGTGTACTTACATGGAGTGTGGTAGATTGTGTACTTACCTGGAGTATGGTAGATTGTGGGCTTACCTGGAGTGTGGTAGATTGTGTACTTACCTGGAGTGTGGTAGATTGTGGGCTTACTTGGAGTGTGGTAGATTGTGGGCTTACCTGGAGTGTGGTAGATTGTGGGCTTACCTGGAGTGTCGTAGATTGTGGGCTTTAGCCCTGGTTTGGTCAAACTAAGGTGGTGTAGTTACTTACCTGGAGTGTGGTAGATTGTGGGCTTACCTGGAGTGTGGTAGATTGTGGGCTTTAGCCCTGGTTTGGTCAAACTAAGGTGGTGTAGTTACTTACCTGGAGTGTGGTAGATTGTGGGCTTACCTGGAGTGTGGTAGATTGTGAGCTTTAGCCCCGGTTTGGTCAAACTAAGGATTATAAAATTGGTATTTGCTGCTTCTCTGCTAATCACACAGCTTTAAGGAGTAAGAGCAAAGACTTGTTGGCTAGGAAAATGTGTCTGGGTGGAGATACATATCTATCTGCAGACTGATATGAGCTAGCACTATAAAAGTCTAGTTAAGCTTGGTTGGTCTAGTACAAAGCAGACATCACTTCATTAAATATAGTTTGTTCTCGCCATGAAATAGCTGAAGAAATTGCTCATTTGACATTAAACAACACTCACTCACTCATTATGTGATGACTTTGCCATAATGATTTAAGATGAATATGTTTACCTGTAATCCAAACTTATTTTAATTTAATATCACCTCTGTTGTACAATGTAGGCCAGAAAATGAAGTTTAATGTAACATCACCTCTGTTGTAGGCCAGAAAATGAAGTTTAATTTAATATCACCTCTGTTGTAGACCAGAAAATGAAGTTTAATTTAATATCACCTCTGTTGTAGGCCAGAAAATGAAGTTTAATTTAATATCACCTCTATTGTAGGCCAGAAAATGAAGTTTAATTTAATATCACCTCTGTTGTAGGCCAGAAAATGAAGTTTAATTTAATATCACCTCTGTTGTAGGCCAGAAAATGAAGTTTAATTTAATATCACCTCTGTTGTAGGCCAGAAAATGAAGTTTAATTTAATATCACCTCTGTTGTAGGCCAGAAAATGAAGTTTAATTTAATATCACCTCTGTTGTAGGCCAGAAAATGAAGTTTAATTTAATATCACCTCTGTTGTAGGCCAGAAAATGAAGTTTAATTTAATATCACCTCTGTTGTAGGCCAGAAAATGAAGTTTAATGTAATATCACCTCTGTTGTAGACCAGAAAATGAAGTTTAATTTAATATCACCTCTGTTGTAGGCCAGAAAATGAAGTTTAATTTAATATCACCTCTGTTGTAGGCCAGAAAATGAAGTTTAATGTAATATCACCTCTGTTGTAGACCAGAAAATGTAGTTTAATTTAATATCACCTCTGTTGTAGGCCAGAAAATGAAGTTTAATTTAATATCACCTCTATTGTAGGCCAGAAAATGAAGTTTAATTTAATATCACCTCTGTTGTAGGCCAGAAAATGAAGTTTAATTTAATATCACCTCTGTTGTAGGCCAGAAAATGAAGTTTAATTTAATATCACCTCTGTTGTAGGCCAGAAAATGAAGTTTAATTTAATATCACCTCTGTTGTAGGCCAGAAAATGAAGTTTAATGTAATATCACCTCTGTTGTAGGCCAGAAAATGTAGTTTAATTTAATATCACCTCTGTTGTAGGCCAGAAAATGAAGTTTAATTTAACATCACCTCTGTTGTAGGCCAGAAAATGAAGTTTAATTTAATATCACCTCTGTTGTAGGCCAGAAAATGAAGTTTAATTTAATATCACCTCTGTTGTAGGCCAGAAAATGAAGTTTAATTTAATATCACCTCTGTTGTAGGCCAGAAAATGAAGTTTAATTTAATATCACCTCTGTTGTAGGCCAGAAAATGAAGTTTAATTTAATATCACCTCTGTTGTAGGCCAGAAAATGAAGTTTAATGTAATATCACCTCTGTTGTAGGCCAGAAAATGTAGTTTAATTTAATATCACCTCTGTTGTAGGCCAGAAAATGTAGTTTAATTTAATATCACCTCTGTTGTAGGCCAGAAAATGTAGTTTAATGTAACATCACCTCTGTTGTAGGCCAGAAAATGTAGTTTAATTTAATATCACCTCTGTTGTAGGCCAGAAAATGTAGTTTAATTTAATATCACCTCTGTTGTAGGCCAGAAAATGAAGTTTAATTTAATATCACCTCTGTTGTAGGCCAGAAAATGAAGTTTAATTTAATATCACCTCTGTTGTAGGCCAGAAAATGAAGTTTAATTTAATATCACCTCTGTTGTAGGCCAGAAAATGAAGTTTAATTTAATATCACCTCTGTTGTAGGCCAGAAAATGAAGTTTAATGTAATATCACCTCTGTTGTAGGCCAGAAAATGTAGTTTAATGTAATATCACCTCTGTTGTAGGCCAGAAAATGTAGTTTAATTTAATATCACCTCTGTTGTAGGCCAGAAAATGAAGTTTAATTTAACATCACCTCTGTTGTAGGCCAGAAAATGAAGTTTAATTTAATATCACCTCTGTTGTAGGCCAGAAAATGAAGTTTAATTTAATATCACCTCTGTTGTAGGCCAGAAAATGAAGCTTAATTTAATATCACCTCTGTTGTAGGCCAGAAAATGAAGTTTAATTTAATATCACCTCTGTTGTAGGCCAGAAAATGAAGTTTAATTTAATATCACCTCTGTTGTAGGCCAGAAAATGAAGTTTAATGTAATATCACCTCTGTTGTAGGCCAGAAAATGTAGTTTAATTTAATATCACCTCTGTTGTAGGCCAGAAAATGTAGTTTAATTTAATATCACCTCTGTTGTAGGCCAGAAAATGTAGTTTAATGTAACATCACCTCTGTTGTAGGCCAGAAAATGTAGTTTAATTTAATATCACCTCTGTTGTAGGCCAGAAAATGTAGTTTAATGTAATATCACCTCTGTTGTAGGCCAGAAAATGTAGTTTAATTTAATATCACCTCTGTTGTAGGCCAGAAAATGTAGTTTAATTTAATATCACCTCTGTTGTAGGCCAGAAAATGAAGTGATGCCAAAAAAGAAAGCACAGATAGAAATGATAAAAGGGGAGAAATGAATCATGCGTTATTTTTCAGACATTATTGTGTGGATGGTTGTTGTATGAACGTGTAGATATGCCATTAAAAAAACTTTATACCAATATGATTAGTTTTTAGCCTTATGCTTTATGATTTGTAGCACAGAAAAAAACATATTACACTATTATATATATAAATACAAATACATATTTTGTGCCACTCCCAAACGAGAACCTGGTTTTCCAACTTCAATTGTCGTGGTCGTTCTTTATGTTCAGTGATTTGAGGCAAGAAGCAATTGCTCATTTTGTTGATATTGATGGCATTGTTGACTATAATTTCTGGATTTTGATTCCTTATGAAAGTTATGATATTAATTAGAACAGTGAAATTGGTAAAAAAAAAATTGCACCATGCTTTAATAGATTGTAGGCTAATAGATATGGATGTGTGCCTTATCATATTGCTCCAGTACCAATTGTCAGAAATATTAGGAGATTTATTATTAATACATCTAGAGAGAAACCTTGTAAACAAGACACTACACTTCAATAGATTTTACTGTAATAAAATGAAAAACCAAGAATACCACATTCTCAGAACAAGAATACCACATTCTCAGAGCAAGAATACCACATTCTCAGAGCAAGAATACCACATTCTCAGAGCAAGAATACCACATTCTTAGAACAAGAATACCACATTCTTAGAACAAGAATACCACATTCTCAGAACAAGAATACCACATTCTCAGAGCAAGAATACCACATTCTCAGAGCAAGAATACCACATTCTCAGAGCAAGAATACCACATTCTCAGAGCAAGAATACCACATTCTTAGAACAAGAATACCACATTCTCAGAACAAGAATACCACATTCTCAGAGCAAGAATACCACATTCTCAGAGCAAGAATACCACATTCTCAGAACAAGAATACCACATTCTCAGAGCAAGAATACCACATTCTCAGAGCAAGAATACCACATTCTTAGAACAAGAATACCACATTCTTAGAACAAGAATACCACATTCTCAGAACAAGAATACCACATTCTTAGAACAAGAATACCACATTCTTAGAACAAGAATACCACATTCTCAGAACAAGAATACCACATTCTCAGAACAAGAATACCACATTCTCAGAACAAGAATACCACATTCTCACAACAAGAATACCACATTCTCAGAGCAAGAATACCACATTCTCAGAACAAGAATACCACATTCTCAGAACAAGAATACCACATTCTCAGAGCAAGAATACCACATTCTTAGAACAAGAATACCACATTCTTAGAACAAGAATACCACATTCTTAGAACAAGAATACCACATTCTCAGAACAAGAATACCACATTCTCAGAACAAGAATACCACATTCTCAGAACAAGAATACCACATTCTCAGAACAAGAATACCACATTCTCAGAGCAAGAATACCACATTCTCAGAACAAGAATACCACATTCTCAGAACAAGAATACCACATTCTCAGAACAAGAATACCACATTCTCAGAACAGAAAATAGAATAGAAAATGGTAGAAAGAGGCAAAATCAACATTCCTAACATGCATATACATGGCCACATGACCGCATATACATGTACATGGCCACTCACCTTCCTGGTTTGGTACAGACACTTCTATAAAAATTGATGTGGTTAATTTTGTTTTATGGTCCCAAACCTCTTTAGTGAAATGATGCAGTCATGTAAGTGTTTTCACATGTGACTAAAATGTCAACCTTGACATAACTGGGCAAATAAATTTATGCTTTTTTATTCCACTTGTCAAATTAGAGGTAAAAATAAATGATATAATTCTACATGTTAAATCAGAGTCCTTGATATAAGACCGTGTACACTTGGCTTTATTCTTAACAATGTAAGATTTTGGTGGACGGGTACACAGTTTGACAACTTGTCATGATAATAATTACAATACAACAATTACTGTATGCTCATGATATACTATTCATATAATAGTTAGTTATGTATAGGGCATTATCATGATTTATAGACTGCCCAATAGGACAGTAGCATTGACTGAAACATTGATAATACCTGAGCCGCAGGGAAGGGCATTATCAGTGTTGAAGTCAATGCTGCTGTCATAGGGGCAGTCTATCTATCATGATAATGCCCTATACATAACTATTATTTTTATTTCATTGAAGGAAATAAGACTAAATAATTTTGCTCATTTTGGTTTACATTGACAACTGCACTATCTCCATTGCTTTTTAAAAGAGGGACACAACTCTAAAACCTTGGGTGGTCATTAACATGATAATGCCAGTTAATGGCTGGTAGATTTCTTTAACACATATTTATGCATGATACATGACCATGTCTACACCAATGAAAAAGTCGACTTTAGAACTGATACGAAATAATACATATTAAAAGTTTATTTATAGTCGGAATGAAAAATCATGAGTGGACATAGTATAGTCTTTAAGTCAATATAATCTCTAAAATATGACTCGTCTGACCAACAAGGTATATATTCTGGTCCAATTCACCTCACTTACAACATAAGGGATAAAGGTGACCATCAACTTGAGGACTTTCAGTACTTTCTCTGGGAGGTTTGGCTTTCTCTTACATTGACTTTGGTAGTCATGTTATAGCTGAAAATTACTGACATTAATTTTAGTTAATTAAAAATGGCTTACGGGACCAAATTGTGCTCCTGTCCTTGTCAATGTTTACCTTTACTCATACGAGGCAGAATTTATATAAAAACTTGTCAAATACAAACAAATTACAGAAGCTAAAGACTTTAATCTCACATATCAATGATGTTCTGTCAAAATTAATCCAAACTGCGTAGTGGATTCCATTAAGAAAAGTTTTAAGATCCCAAAGTTTTACTAAGTCATTGTGGCGTCCCTAAATCATTCGTAGTGACCATATTCTGTCAATTAATATTCCAAACTAACTGGACTCCATTAAGAACAGTTTGAAGACACCAAAGGTAGTAATCTGAAGCCATAAATCAATGAAGAAAAGACAATACAATATTAAAGGACAAACTGATCTACAAATTGCTATGACAGATGTTCAGCAACATGTGGGTCTTTTAAGATCGATGTTGTAGAATGCTCATTGACCCATGAAGTTTTTCAATTCTTATTAATTTGCATTAACGACCTCACAGTCTTAAGGCATGCGGAAAGAGCATCTATGTCTTCTTTTTCACGTTTTGCTCATTATCTGGGACAATACTCAACGGAATCCATACTAATTTTATGTTTCCAATTTATGGATTTAGCTCACGATATTTCATAGAGCAGTGTTGTTGATATAATGTTAAAATCACCAGTAATAACGTGGCTAGCCAGATTATATATGAATGAAGAACTTTAACATCTACAACTATTCCTCATTCTAAGCTGAAGGACAAATTAAGGGAGTTGGTCCAACTGTGTTTCATCAAAAAGAATGGCCAATGTGGATACAAATACCTTGTGCTATGAAGGGACAGATCTTGTTTTGTTTAAAAAAAGACTGATTCTCCCAAAAGGTTCTCTGAAACTGATATCATCATCATGCTCGAGTTTGACAACATATTTGTTATCTTTGGTGGACGTGTTTTCAACAGACAGTCGGAGGCAGACTTCATACTGGAGCTTCTCAAGAAAAACGAAAAGAAGCTAGCCCGATCCTTCAATTCACATTCCGCTATATAGATGATTTCCTTTCACTAGATAATTCTAGGTTTGGTGATTTCGTTGATCACATCTATCCCATTGAGCTTGAAATAAAGGATACCACAGATAAAGATAAGTCTGCTTCATACCTTGACCTACACCTCGAAATTGGCAGTGAGGGGTGGTTAAGAACAAAACTACGACAAAAGAGATTATTTCAATTTTCCCATTGTGAACTTTCCATTTATATGTAGCAACATTCCAGCAGCACCTGCATCTGGAGTATATATCTCTCAGTTGATCAGGCTTTCCTTGATAGAGGGTTGCTGCTAACAAGGAAGCTACTGATCCCAAGGTTCCTCTTAGTTAAGTTGAAGTCATCACTTCGAAAGTTTTACGGTCGCCACGACGACTTGGTTGACCGTTATGGAATATCTGTGTCACAAATGACCACGGATATGTTCCACTTGTCGTAAACACTTCCCGGTCCCTTCCTCATTCATGACTTATCACGTGGTTTGTAATTAGATTAACACGACGAGTGTCACTAGTGCAGCAGGAACTGCTTACCCTTCCGCAGTTTTTAGTGGGGTTCGTGTTACTCGATCTTTAGTTTTATATGTATGTTTTGTAGATCGTTTTTTGTCCTGTTGTACTTTTTCTTTTAGCCATTGTTTTGTCTGTTCTTCTTGGATATACGGATTATGATTACCCCTTCGGTATCTTCAAATTCTTCGTACAATCAGGATGATTGTGCAACATGTTCATACAGTTAAATAGTTTGATTGCTTTGTTATATTTAGTTATGGTTAATCTCCTATGATTTAAATCTTCCTTTGGCCATTGTGTTGTCTGTCCTTCTTCAATTTAAGGATTCTGATTACCCCTTTGATATCTTCAAACTCTTCTTGTACGCAAGTCTTTTCCTTGTGTGAGTAAAATGCCAACCCTCGCATATAACCGGGCAAGCACTTGTTTTAAAGAATGCTCTAATCTTCCACATTATGCATAGTATATTTAATCCTCGTAACAGAAGTTTCCATATGTACGAATTTATTTTGATTAATTTCGTCCTTTCCTCATTCATGACTTACAACCCTATTTTTAACAAGAGTAACACAATGGGTGCCACCAATGGAACAGGAACGGTTTACCAGGAGAAACTTAGTTTACCTCCGTTTTTAGTGGGGTTCGTAGTGCGCAATCTTTCCTTTTCTGTGTAGTATGTAGTCAACCATTGATTGTCCTTTTGTTCTTTTTCCTTAGGGCATATTGCATTGTCTGTCCTTTAAAGTACACCTTCTGAATTCCCATTTGGTAACTTCAAACGTTTCTTATCATTCAATAAGTTAGACACTACTACTACATTTAACTGATGTTGATTTCTTAATGAGAAGCTGGTTGACATGAATGTTATATAAACGTTAGAGAAAACCGGAGGGGCAACCAAGAATGAACAATCCAGAGAAACTAGCAACACAGGATACACAAGACACAGGACAAAGACAAACAAAGAAAACACCACACAGGGTACACAAGACACAGGACAAAGACAAACAAACTAAAAACCACACAGGGTACACAAGACACAGGACAAAGATAAACAAAGCAAAAACCACACAGGGTACACAAGACACAGGACAAAGACAAACAAAGCAAACACCACACAGGGTACACAAGACACAGGACAGAGATAAACAAAGAAAAAACCACAGAGGGTACACAAGACACAGGACAAAGATAAACAAAGCAAAAACCACCACACAGAAAACTAAAAAGATGAACAATGCAAACCACACCAAAAACCGGGGATGAACCCAGGTGCTTGCGAAGGATAAACAGTTCCTGTCACTTAAAATCATGGTTGTACATGTACTACTTAACTTAAGCACCAATAACCATAGTCAACTTTAGATAATCAGATTAGGCAAGTTGGTTTGTTGTCTCACATACACCTATTTTTTGGCTTTCCAATCTTTGGACTTTGGGCGTGCCTGGTGAAGATTATTCCATAAAGGTCTGGTGCACACTATGTTATTACTAATATAACGACCAATTAAAAAAATTGTAAGCATTTTATTGACAAAAGTAGCTCTGAAATACATTTTTATAGAAAACACATGAAAAAAAATAATAAACAATACA
Source organism: Bathymodiolus septemdierum (assembly GCA_963383655.1). NCBI lineage: Eukaryota > Metazoa > Mollusca > Bivalvia > Mytilida > Modiolidae > Bathymodiolus > Bathymodiolus septemdierum. Next base: position 119,666,392 of record OY726518.1, on the reverse strand, counting down.
AAATATCCACTGGAGATCTATTGATACAAACACTTATAAAAAAAATCAAAAATTAATTTAAAAATTACTAAAGATCTCATTCTTTTAATCAGTGGTATATTTAGCTGTGCTTTAAAATTAGACTGACCTATATATCAAAATAGCTGATAATTGTATAAGAATGTTAGTGCATCATGTTTACAAACACCCTACTATAACAAATACATTAGAAAATACATATGAAAAAGCAATTATTCTCATCTATATGTACAACAAATTAACAATTATAACAAAATATAACTATGTATTATTTCTCTGTGAATATATAATTCATGTAAATGTACATGTATGGAAGCGAAAAAAGAACTTTTTCTTAATTGATTGGCGTAATATTAATTCACAAAAATATATCAAAAAGTAAAAAAGAAATCTTTATTGTCACCATACTAAACAATAATATGAAGTATCGATAAATATGAACTGACTACTTATTTGTTTGATTTTTATGAATCACAATAAACTATAAAGCAATTATCAATCTTAAGTTTTTTTGGGTTTTTTTTTTTGTTATTTTTTTCTGTCTACTACTGCAAACTAAATTGAGAAAAATAAATATTGAAACAAATAAATCACATATTCTTAAATAATCATAGTAGTTATGATGTACAAAATATTAAAAACAAACATCACACATGATCAGACATGCGCAAATTAAACATGATGAAGTATGAAACCATCCATTTACGTTGACTATCTTTATTTGATTGGTGATTAGATTATGGTGTGTTTGTGATAACCTTAGAGTCCTCAAGAACAGTAGAACCAATTCCCTGTAGCGTGCCATGTGAAAAGGTCATACTCTACATATACATGTATTACAAGAAAATTGAAATTCTCAATATTTTGAAACCTTTAACTGATACTGCTAGTATCAATAAAAAGCTTAAAATTTCAATATTCCTTACTCTAAAGTACTATGGCATGCTGGGGATGATTTATTCAACTCCCTGAGATTTTTATGTATGCATTCATGCTTTTCATGTTCAAAATACTGGCCTATTAGCAGAAGTCATGCAATATCATTTAGGTTTTAATATGAAAGACTACTTCATATATAGCACAAACAATCCTTGCAGCACAAACCCCGGTAAAAGATTAAAATACATGTATATAAAAGAAGACCAAACTAAACAAAATCAGAAAAAAATCAGCAAAACAAGCTGGTTCAAAACATGCAAATTGTTCCCCACACCCAAGAGTCATACATATTTTATTTTGAATTTTGGAACAATCAGGGGAGATGCTAAATAGTGAATTAAGCCATATATAAAATGTCATTAGGACATGCACATACAAACATACTGGAAAATAACAGCATTTAAATTCGTCAGTAAATAAATCATTTAACATTCACAGAAAAACAAACTTGCATTTAGGAAAGCATTAAAACTATAAGCAGATGGAGCTTACAACATGAAATTTGGTTTGTACATGCATTACTGGAAGACAATATTGAAAGGATGGCTTGATGACAATGCTACAGGTGATATCACAAATTGGAACAATGGATTCATAATGTTCTTAAGGTCTCTTGATATTATGTCGTCCAAGTTGAATGTATTCTGGCGCTGCCCCACCAGTATGTCCTGGGGCAAAGTTACAGAATTCACAATATCCCGGTGGGCCTGATGGACCAATATGTCCTCTTCTGCCCGGGACGCCATGCACACCTGGTGCTCCCCGTTCTCCTGGTCTACCCTGGATACCTTCACCAGGTGGTCCAGCTGGACCTGAAAGAATAAATTGGAATCTAAGTTAACACCATGACTTACTATTTTAAGAGATAATATTATTGAATTTGAAGAGTTCCAAGCATTAATTGGGGATTTGACTGTGACAAAAGCAGTTTTCATTGACAAGGAGTGGAGGCACATTTTTTTGCCATGGTCAAATCCCTTATTCACACAGGTAACTCTTCAAATACAAATTCATATTTTAATATATACATTATTTATTTTGATCCGTAAAAGGTTCTAAAACAGAATAAAATAAAATGCAGAAAAACATTGCTGATGAATTTAACACATTAACCTAATGGCAAAAGATGACATCATATCGAACTTAATGTAAACATTGGATGTTTTTGTTCATTCATTCACTCATTCATTTTCATTCATCTTTATTCAGGCAAATATCAAGCACATACATTTAAACAATAAACATCACAAAAAACATTACATTAAATACAATGATTAGGTTTAAGAACAGTGCATGACTGCCTTGTATAACCCATAAAGCCCGAAGGCTTATTTCCAATGGGCTTGTTATTTGTACGCCTAAGATTGGAATGGATATATCATAAAAACTGGATTTGACTTAGATGGTGAGTTTTATTCGATTACATTGTAATAATTAGGACATGTTAGTGATGGAGTTGACCGTAATGTAAGCAGTATAAAAGTATGTCTTAAATGGTTGTAGAACGACATCTACAACTGTATGTTATTTATAGAAGCAGAATGTTGTATTTTATACATCAAAAAATAAAAATAGCCAAAATAAACTAACCAGCGGGTCCGGGGTCACCAATTCTTCCATCACGTCCGACACCTGGTTCTCCGCGTTTTCCTTGAGAACCTTGTTGGCCTGGGAGTCCACTTGGGCCTTGTGCACCCGGTGTTCCTGGTATGCCCATTTGACCTCTCTCACCTTGCATACCTGGTGGTCCCTTTTCGCCTGAAATTGAAAGTTGAACAATGAATCATAATTGAGCAGAGGATATCTAAGGCTTTCAACATAAAAGAAAAGATGTACCTTTGTTTATACAAGATATGTTATAGCAAATACAAACTATGCCCACAACATCTTTTAAAATGGCAATTCATTCATTGCTAGGATACACAAATTACACGAGAAACCATTTTGAAAGCGATATGCACTTTGATAATAATCATCACTATGTAAAATAAATAATATAGATATACCTAAACTATTTTATATTGGAATCAAGAAAAACGAAAAGAAGTGAACCCGATCATTTCGAAAGTTGTATGATCACCATCATGACTTGGTAAATTGCTAAGGAATATCTGTGTCATAAATGACCACGGATATATTCCGTTTGTCATAATCACAATCCGATTCTTTCCTCATTCACGACTTATTGCCGGGTGGTTTGTCACAAGAGTGGCACGACAGGTGCCATGAAGATGGAACTAGTTACCCTTCCGGAGCACCCGAATTCACCTCCAGTTTTTAGTGGGGTTCGTGGTGCTCGATCTTTAGTTTTTTATGTAGTGTATTGTATGTCATTTTCTTGTCCTTTTGTTCCTTTTCTTTCGGCCATTGTATTGTCTCTACTTCTTCAATTTACTCGTTTGGTCTTCAAACGTTTCTTCCAGATATTAATATAAATGTACACTGACAGTATATGCTATAATTTGTTAACTACGAAAACTATCGTTGATGAGACATAGCATGTTAAATCACAGATTGTTCAAATATGAATCCTTTAAAATACTTACCTATTTCTCCAACTCTACCAGCAGGACCCTGTTTTCCTGGTACTCCTATACCTGGAGGTCCTGGGGGACCGATCAATCCTGCCACTAACTCTTGGTAATTTTCTACAATAAAATAGTCTTGATGAATACTAGTACTTTTTGAAGTTAACAAGTGGGTTTCATGCAGTTACCATAAAGCTAATCCAAAATGTCTACTCCGACGACTTCCGTGCAACTTATTTATTCTGATTGGTTTCCTCAAAGTCTTATTACCACTCAAGAGTTTCTTGTCAATTTACCACAATTTACGACTAAAGAAAACCCTCTCCTGTATCTTGTATGTATACATTGTATAGTTGTAATTGATTCATTGATTGGTTGACTGTTGGTTGACCTCAAGGGAGTGGTAGTCAGTCTACATTTTCAGCTATTGTCATACAATAAATGTTATAGGTAAGACGTGAGGGATATGTTGGTAAATGTTGATTGCTACAGGGAAACAATAAGATATATAGGATATGGGGGTTTTTGCCATGACTTGGGTCACCAACGACCACTCATAGTAACATATACCCCATTAGGAGCTACTGTAAGTTGTTTTTACATGGAAGGAGCGTAACATATTCCACACTTATATCCTGTCCTCATGGCGAGTTGTGCATTTGATTCGTCTGTACAACCATCGGACATTCCTTTTTGGGGTGCTATATCCGCAACAGAGATACTATGTCTTATTTCTTTATTACAGGGTTCCATGTTGTTTTATTCAATGCTGCATATTTTGTGTATTAGGTTTGCTGATGTCACTGTTTTTCTGTTATTTTTGTCATAATATTAATTTTCTAATTACCTCTTAATAATTGGTAGCACAGCTCTTTGACTTCATTTTCTGGTATACTTTTACCCTGTAATATGGAACATATGGTTAGGGTTTTTGGTGTTAAGCGCCACTTTCAACAATATTTCAGTTACATGTATATCGTGACTGTCAGTTTTATTGGTGGAGGAAACCGAAGTACCAGGAGAAAACCACCGACCTGTCGCAACCTGAGAAACGTTATCACATATGGAACATATGATGGACATTATTGTTATTTATATGATATTTGAATATCACAGTGCTACGATTGAAATGTATATAGTTTTAAATTAAATACAATTATATCAATTATAGGATTGGTAATGATTAATTAAAAAAAAAGTTGCTAAATGATGAAAAGCAGTGATTTATATTTGTGGGTTCGTGTTGCTCGATCATTAGTTTTCTGAGTAGTGTTTTGTAGATAGTTGTTTGTCCTTTTTCTTATTGGTGGAGTAAAACGCTGACCATCTATAAGTCATTGGCAAACATTATCAAAACATGTTTATATTTCGCCACGTGTAACAGTCCAATTGACAAATCGTAGTCATTCAATTGAGAAAACATCAACAATGTATAATAACAAAACATTACTTTGCAGCTAAGCATGCTGAAGTGTAATGTAGAACAGCAATAGAAACGTGTTTCCTGTAACTGTAAGAGGGGAAGTATCTAAGTGTAACTGTAAGAGGGGAAGTATCTAAGTGTAACTGTAAGAGGGGAAGTATCTAAGTGTAACTGTAAGAGGGGAAGTATCTAAGTGTAACTGTAAGAGGGGAAGTATCTAAGGGTAACTGTAAGAGGGGAAGTATCTAAGGGTAACTGTAAGAGGGGAAGTATCTAAGGGTAACTGTAAGAGGGGAAGTATCTAAGGGTAACTGTAAGAGGGGAAGTATCTAAGTGTAACTGTAAGAGGGGAAGTATCTAAGTGTAACTGTAAGAGGGGAAGTATCTAAGTGTAACTGTAAGAGGGGAAGTATCTAAGTGTAACTGTAAGAGGGGAATTATCTAAGTGTAACTGTAAGAGGGGAAGTATCTAAGTGTAACTGTAAGAGGGGAAGTATCTAAGTGTAACTGTAAGAGGGGAAGTATCTAAGTGTAACTGTAAGAGGGGAAGTATCTAAGTGTAACTGTAAGAGGGGAAGTATCTAAGTGTAACTGTAAGAGGGGAAGTATCTAAGTGTAACTGTAAGAGGGGTAGTATCTAAGTGTAACTGTAAGAGGGGAAGTATCTAAGTGTAACTGTAAGAGGGGAAGTGTCTAAGTGTAACTGTAAGAGGGGAAGTATCTAAGTGTAACTGTAAGAGGGGAAGTATCTAAGTGTAACTGTAAGAGGGGAAGTATCTAAGTGTAACTGTAAGAGGGGAAGTATCTAAGTGTAACTGTAAGAGGGGAATTATCTAAGTGTAACTGTAAGAGGGGAAGTATCTAAGTGTAACTGTAAGAGGGGAAGTATCTAAGTGTAACTGTAAGAGGGGAAGTATCTAAGTGTAACTGTAAGAGGGGAAGTATCTAAGTGTAACTGTAAGAGGGGAAGTATCTAAGTGTAACTGTAAGAGGGGAAGTATCTAAGTGTAACTGTAAGAGGGGTAGTATCTAAGTGTAACTGTAAGAGGGGAAGTATCTAAGTGTAACTGTAAGAGGGGAAGTGTCTAAGTGTAACTGTAAGAGGGGAAGTATCTAAGTGTAACTGTAAGAGGGGAAGTATCTAAGTGTAACTGTAAGAGGGGAAGTATCTAAGTGTAACTGTAAGAGGGGAAGTATCTAAGGGTAACTGTAAGAGGGGAAGTATCTAAGTGTAACTGTAAGAGGGGAAGTATCTAAGTGTAACTGTAAGAGGGGAAGTATCTAAGTGTAACTGTAAGAGGGGAAGTATCTAAGTGTAACTGTAAGAGGGGAAGTATCTAAGGGTAACTGTAAGAGGGGAAGTATCTAAGTGTAACTGTAAGAAGGGAAGTATCTCAGTGTAACTGTAAGAGGGGAAGTATCTAAGTGTAACTGTAAGAGGGGAATTATCTAAGTGTAACTGTAAGAGGGGAAGTATCTAAGTGTAACTGTAAGAGGGGAAGTATCTAAGGGTAACTGTAAGAGGGGAAGTATCTAAGTGTAACTGTAAGAGGGGAAGTATCTAAGTGTAACTGTAAGAGGGGAAGTATCTAAGTGTAACTGTAAGAGGGGGAGTATCTAAGTGTAACTGTAAGAGGGGAAGTATCTAAGGGTAACTGTAAGAGGGGAAGTATCTAAGTGTAACTGTAAGAGGGGAAGTATCTAAGTGTAACTGTAAGAGGGGAAGTATCTAAGTGTAACTGTAAGAGGGGAAGTATCTAAGTGTAACTGTAAGAGGGGGAGTATCTAAGTGTAACTGTAAGAGGGGAAGTATCTAAGGGTAACTGTAAGAGGGGAAGTATCTAAATGTAACTGTAAGAGGGGGAGTATCTAAGTGTAACTGTAAGAGGGGAATTATCTAAGTGTAACTGTAAGAGGGGAAGTATCTAAGTGTAACTGTAAGAGGGGAAGTATCTAAGGGTAACTGTAAGAGGGGAAGTATCTAAGTGTAACTGTAAGAGGGGAAGTATCTAAGTGTAACTGTAAGAGGGGAAGTATCTAAGTGTAACTGTAAGAGGGGGAGTATCTAAGTGTAACTGTAAGAGGGGAAGTATCTAAGGGTAACTGTAAGAGGGGAAGTATCTAAGTGTAACTGTAAGAGGGGAAGTATCTAAGTGTAACTGTAAGAGGGGAAGTATCTAAGTGTAACTGTAAGAGGGGAAGTATCTAAGTGTAACTGTAAGAGGGGGAGTATCTAAGTGTAACTGTAAGAGGGGAAGTATCTAAGGGTAACTGTAAGAGGGGAAGTATCTAAGTGTAATTGTAAGAGGGGGAGTATCTAAGTGTAACTGTAAGAGGGGGAGTATCTAAGTGTAACTGTAAGAGGGAAGTATCTAAGTGTAACTGTAAGAGGGGAAGTATCTAAGGGTAACTGTAAGAGGGGAAGTATCTAAGTGTAACTGTAAGAGGGGAAGTATCTAAGTGTAACTGTAAGAGGGGGAGTATCTAAGTGTAACTGTAAGAGGGGAAGTATCTAAGGGTAACTGTAAGAGGGGAAGTATCTAAGGGTAACTGTAAGAGGGGAAGTATCTAAGTGTAACTGTAAGAGGGGAAGTGTCTAAGTGTAACTGTAAGAGGGGGAGTATCTAAGTGTAACTGTAAGAGGGGAAGTATCTAAGTGTAACTGTAAGAGGGGGAGTATCTAAGTGTAACTGTAAGAGGGGAAGTATCTAAGGGTAACTGTAAGAGGGGAAGTATCTAAGGGTAACTGTAAGAGGGGGAGTATCTAAGTGTAACTGTAAGAGGGGAAGTATCTAAGTGTAACTGTAAGAGGGGAAGTATCTAAGTGTAACTGTAAGAGGGGGAGTATCTAAGTGTAACTGTAAGAGGGGAAGTATCTAAGTGTAACTGTAAGAGGGGAAGTATCTAAGTGTAACTGTAAGAGGGGGAGTATCTAAGTGTAACTGTTAGAGGGGAAGTATCTAAGTGTAACTGTAAGAGGGGGAGTATCTAAGTGTAACTGTTAGAGGGGAAGTATCTAAGTGTAACTGTAAGAGGGGGAGTATCTAAGTGTAACTGTTAGAGGGGAAGTATCTAAGTGTAACTGTAAGAGGGGAAGTATCTAAGTGTAACTGTAAGAGGGGAAGTATCTAAGTGTAACTGTAAGAGGGGGAGTATCTAAGTGTAACTGTTAGAGGGGAAGTATCTAAGTGTAACTGTAAGAGGGGGAGTATCTAAGTGTAACTGTTAGAGGGGAAGTATCTAAGTGTAACTGTAAGAGGGGGAGTATCTAAGTGTAACTGTAAGAGGGGGAGTATCTAAGTGTAACTGTAAGAGGGGAAGTATCTAAGTGTAACTGTAAGAGGGGAAGTATCTAAGTGTAACTGTAAGAGGGGAAGTATCTAAGTGTAACTGTAAGAGGGGGAGTATCTAAGTGTAACTGTTAGAGGGGAAGTATCTAAGTTTAACTGTAAGAGGGGAAGTTTTGATCCCTAAAATGACTTTAACCCGGCCACATTTTGAAATTGAAATGTCTGTATGTGAGGTAGGGGTATCGATGTTGGCTGTTTCCACCAGTTTTCTATTAGATATTTGAACTGTTCCGACAGTGTGGTATTTTTTGTGTTTCATGCTATGTTCATTTTCATCCATATCACGTCTTATTTATTACTTATTCTTTTGAAAGACAATGAACGAATATAATGTTAAACTTTTAAATTAGATCTGATAGAACAAAAATATAAATAGGTAAAAATGTAAATATAATAAATGTATGGCGAGTTTTATATACATAATTCTTGTCTACATAAGATATACAACATGTGAATTGGAAGATCAAGCGAAATTGTCTGTTTCTGAGTAGTGACGTCTTTATTTAAAAATAAAAACCCATAACAACAGCAAAATAAATGTAATTAGTAGTCAATGAATACTATAATGTAATCTATAGACTTAACTTTTGGCTATGTAATTGAATTCAATAGATGGACTATTTAGATTTAAATATATATTATATTAACTTACTGGGTGACCTGGCATTCCTGGCATACCATTCTGCCCCCTGAGACCTCTATGTCCTGTCTGGCCCGTTGTTCCCGGAAGACCTGGAACGCCTGGTGCCCCTTGGCCTCCTTCTGGTCCCCGATCACCTGCCGATCCTCTTACTCCAGGCTATAAAACATAGTTATACAACTGACAAGATTGTCTACTACCTCAGAGCTGGTATCTTGTTTTATATACTAATGATGTAACATTGCACAGGTAGATGTAGAATATGGTAACAGTAAGAACGATGATAAATTAATCAAAATAATCAGTTGTTTTATTGTTACAATAAGACAGGAATTGATTCATTCTCCTTTGTAACCAAAGTTGCATGGTTGAACAAGCAACACACAATTCAATCAAATCTAATAGTATTTGCTACTCAGTATTCTAACAGTTGTCTAATTTATAGGCATTGAGTTGTCAAAAACTGATAAGAACTTGTTGTCTGAAGAGAAAACGATGCATTCAGATGACAATGATGTACTTCACATTAAACAACTTTATAAATATATATAAATAATAAACTTACAACTCCTGGAGGACCACTCTGTCCTGATGGCCCCTGAAAATATTTAAAAACATAGTGCCATTATAGTATGAATAGCCATTAATTATGTTGTCTTCTGAATGAAAGATAAAGTGTTGCATTATAAGAGTCATCCATTGAAAGCGAACAAAGATACATTTTATATTAACATTCGTGATATATGATTATAAATAAATATTCACAAGACGTTAAAATGTAACCCTTTGCATGTGACTGACCTGGAAATATTTTAACCACAACTCCAAATGTATGTATTCATCATGAATAAATGAACCGTTTTTATATTGAATGGGTGAATTTAAAGGAAATTAAAATTGTATTTCCAGATTCGTTAATAAAAAGGAAATACCAACGAATGAAAGCATCATTTTTATAATAGGCTGGCTTGTTTAGTTGTCTTAGTGGACCCAGAGAACAGAAGGTGTTACACATGGTTTCAACATTTTTGCTTTGGTAGGAAGTTTTCATTTATCTTCGTATTCAAACTTGTGTAATACGGATGTGAACAACGAACTTTAAGCGACGAAAATGTCTACAATTTAATGAATAGGAAGGTAGTGTAGCGTGGAAATATAATTTTTTTTAATTAGAATCATATTTCTTGAAGACAAACATAACATTTTATTGCATTTATCAATGTTTTATGGGTATCAACAGTTTTTTCAACACCGTATCTGTTTCTCGATACAGCCGCCCGATTACAGTGACCCGTGATTCAGATTAGCGCGTTTCACCAGTTTTTTTCTTAATAATGTTGTTTAATGACAGGCAACACCTCAAGGTAAAGAGATTAATGTTTTAATTTACTTGATTCATCTGGTTAGATCCACTAACTTAATATTGTGTTCATACTGTGATAGTTCAAGACAATGTATAATTTGATTGTCCACACAATAAGTATACATGTATATTGTTATACGTATATTTGTACAACAAACACAGTCCAGATGGATATAAGAGGATGAGTACTTACAGGAGGTCCTAGTGGTCCACGGAATCCAACGTCTTTATCTGCATGACTGATGAAAGCCGTCTGAAATAAGCATCAATCAAAAATTAGTTTCACCAAATTAAACGCTATCCAGATGAGTCGTTAAGCTCTGTTTGTACACATATTTTGGGGGGAATCGATGAGGACATTAACGTTGCCATATTTTGAGTAAGAGTTACAAAACCATAATTATCTTAATCATGATACAAATACTGTTTCACTAGACGAACATATAATGTGTACTCTCAGTACTCCACCAGATGAACACAAAATACATACTCTCTAAATAATCCTTATCTAGATGCACCCAGAATGTATATTCTCAATACTCATTCTTTAGATGAGCACATAACTTTTACCCTCAATTGCAATTTCAACAACATGCAATGTCAATATATTTAGAGAGTAGTTATATAATATGGTAGCTGTGAGACAGGGTAATAATTTGCTTCCTTATGCCTTAAATATTCATATACCTGAACATGCGATATTCTTCAATTCAAATTGGGACGGTAACAGAACACGATCGTATGGTAGTTGAAAAAACATCTACTTGAACAATCGGTACATATTAAGTAAGGAAGAGAAGGGGGCATAATGTTTTTGAATGAAACAAGTGCCTGTGATATTACTGGTAACGATCATGATTATCAGTTTGATTCCTGGCTGTGACCAGGTATACTAGATACATCCGTGGGTTTCTCCATCTACTATAACATATTAAAACTAGCAAACTTGATATTTATTTAACAGAAATATTGCTGGAAGTGGTATTAAGCACCCATAATACAGGCACTAGTCTCGATCAACGTATCTTTACTACCAACACTAGTGTGGATAATAACGATACGTTGATGAGACAAGTGCCTCATAATCTTGATCATAATCATTTTAGATTTCTTTATATTTATATGTGTATTACATGTACTTACCCAGTCAATCTTGTCACCTGGTGGTCCTGGTGCTCCCTATAATAACACAAGGGCAAACATAAATTATTAAATCAGGTACATATATCATTTCCCTTGTATTTATGTAGACATTGGCAATTTTACATTATCCTGGTATTGCTGATAGCAGCAAAAGACATTACATTCTTGATGGAATAAACGAATAAGCATCACTTCTTATAAACAATAAGGACGAGTGTTGCTCTGTGGCTATTACTTACTAAAATGAACATTATTATTTTTACTCCGTTTATATTATAGTTTGTGCATGAAACTTTTATTGTCACGATTGAATGCTACTTGGATTAACAACTACTTATGTGCTCAGAGTATATACCATTGAAGCCTATATTGTATCAATTCACATTAATATCTACAGTGTTGGCACAAAATACTGAAACTTTATCGTCTACTAGATCTCTACATAGTTTACAAATTTGTTTGCGGTACTTACAGGCTGTCCTGCTATACCAGGCTGTCCAACTGGTCCCATCGGTCCTTGTGATCCTACTGGACCCATTGGTCCCTAAAATATATATATTTCAATTTTAATTGAATATTTTGATGAGCAATGTAGACAAATTAAAGAAATTGAATATATGAATTACATATACATGTATTGTTCAATAAATGATTACTGTCCCATTTCATATTAAGCAGATTTCGTCTGCATACTTGTCTCATCCAATAAAAGTAATAACAGTCAAAGACTTTCCCTTTTTAAGTACATATAATGCTGATAAAGAAATCTGTTAGTAATGGCCAAATCGATTTCGATACGAATTTGTTTTGTTTTTTAGTATCATGATTAGTATAATCCCTAACTACGCATGATAATCATAAATCACCTTATATCTAGGGAGTGGATGTGGTCGAGTGGTCTAGGGCGCTGGACGTAAGGCTAAGCGAATGGTGCTGCAGTGTTTCAATGGTGTGGGATCAAATCCCGTAGAGGGAAAAACAAAAAATTGACAGCTCTAAAATCTAATTCTAACATTGTTCGGTTTAATTTTCAGACGTATATATATATATATATATATATATATATATATATAGATCTTTATTCTCATCCCCAAATGGCATAGGTACAGAGCAGACATAGACACAATTATATACAATATATACAATATTAGAACACAGGAAAACAGTTAGCTAGGAGGACACACCCTTTCATTTATGATCCGTATAAATTTACATAGATTAGTCAGATTTAGTCTATTTGTTGACGCCATAATCCTCAAGAAGTTAATAATATTTGGTCTTTTTGTATATCTCTTCTTGATATGAATATCTCTATATTGCTTAAAATATGGACAATTTAAAATATAATGGAATTCATCACCGATTTCTTCTAAATTACATAAATTACATTTTCTATTTTCGCGCGGTATGTTATTCCATCTTCCATGTTCTATTGGCAGTAAATGGTTTGTTGTTCGAAATTTACATATAGTTAAGAAATCTTTTTCGTCTAAAATATCAAAATATTGTTAAAAAATAAACGTTTCTTTAAAAATACAATAATTTAGGGTTTTAGAACAATTGTGTAATGTTTCTCGCCATGTCTGCTGGAATTGATCGTGCAATCTCATTTTTACATTGAATTTTAACCAGACTTCACTAATGAACATTTGTGTTTCCCAAATATACGAAAAACCACATTCATCTAAAATAGTGTTTACACTGTTTAACTGTGTGTTACATAAATGGTACATTAAACGATACACAACAGAGCAAATTTTTGACTGTTTTCCTGTTATAAGTTTGGTCCAGTATGACACCATCCGTTGTTTTATATCTATATAGAGGGGGTAGCGTCCCAATTCACCATAAATCATACAATTTGGAGTTGAAGATTTGAGATTTAGTAGAAGCTTACAATATTTCAAATGTACTCTCTCAATTATATCACAGTTACTTAATCCACATAATTCACAACCATAAAGTAATATAGGTTTTACCACTTTATCAAATAAATCAAGTTGACATGAAATAGAAAGATTGTGGAATTTTCCTCTTTTCAGGATTTCGTACATTGCTTTGGTCCCTTTATCAGCAAGTGTTTTAATTGCCCTTTTAAAGTTTCCCGTTTTTGTCAATAATAAATCCAAATAATTAAATTCCTTCACAATTTCAATTTCGCTGTTGCTATATGTAAATTGTAAATTTTGTGGTAATCTTATACCAAACTATAGCTAATTATTGGTTTAAAAGATAATTTTCTCCTTTTCCAAATATTGCTTTTTAATACACTGATACACAACAGTAAGTAATTTTTTACTTACATACTTACATATTTATCAAACTTATAATAAACTTTTAATATTACTTCTACCTCTTGATCTCCTAATTTCTTCATAAATAAATAATCAATTCAATAATCAATTCATTTGATGAATATGGAGGTTTGTCAAACTTTAACGTTAAAGAAATGTTATATTTAACTTGAAATTGGAAAGTGAACTACAGATTACAAGATTGTGATTTGAAGAATAAGATAAACCGGTGTACAAAATATATAACACGATAGATGAATTAAAACAATTGACAAAAGAGTTCAGAAATATACTGTATTGTAGTTATTTCTTACCGGTCTTCCATCAGTTCCTGAGGGTCCTCGTATGCCTGGTAAACCTGGAACGCCTTGGTCTCCCTGCATCGATAAAGATAATTCTGTATTTTTTAGTTCTTTTTCTAAACTTTTTTCTTCTAAAACTGACTTTTTCTCTAAACTCGTTTCTGTTCTTTTTAATTTTTCTAAATCTTTTTGTTTTTGAGCAGCTCGTAATGCTAGTCTTTCTTGCCTTGCCTTTTCTCTCTCAGCAAGGCGCTCTTTTCGTCGGTGAAAACAATCACCATAGTTAACACTTAGCATTATTATAAGAAACACTAATAATGATACATTAGCTATAGAACACTTCATGATTTATATCTGTTTCACTATATACAGTTACTGATATCTTTACACCTTGAAGGTTATGTAAAGTATGACAAAACAAGACCAGAAACACAAATTATGTAAAAGTTACAACTTTAAAACACGCATGTGCACAGTTAGAGTTATTAGGAAGTTTAAATTAAGCATTGAATTCCCCTCATAATCAAAATAACGAAGAAACACCCAGACCTAGAAAGACAAATCTTTTTAATTAGCCTTTCTCTTCACGTGTCAGATATCAACCATAGCAATCCCCATCTAACAAACGAGGGTTCATATCGTGAGAAATGTTTGATACGGAACAGATATAACAGTTTTAGGCTAATTCAATTGTTATGTCTATCCAGATTTCCGCCTTTGTGTTACGATTACACCACCTTAATGCTAATGAAAATAGCTCTTAAATAAAATTCGAATTTACATGAAAGCAAATAACATTAGCTCTGTATACACCTGTATAATGAAATAATGATTCTAACTTTTTTTAAAGAGGCATTAACTACGATTTTGACAAAAAAAAATATATGCTTTGGAAATTGGTAAATAGCTTTAAAATGATGACATAAAGGTAAATATTTCACATTAAACAGCTTATCGTACCACTTTTCGCCTTTTCAGAACGAAAATTACCATCGATTTATTATTTCCTTGCAAGCAAATAATTTGACCTCGCTTTCTCCGTATGCAACTGACCTTACTAGTGACAGTTAAAAACGAATAATTTGTATTTTGTCGCTTATTAACTGCAAACTTGCATGGTTCTTTGTCCGTAATTAACGCCGACTAAAAGCAGATTCACAGAAAATAAGAAATGAGTGCATTGTTGTACTGATTTAATGTCGATTCGGCAAACTCCGTGAACAATGCCGATAGTTAATAAGATGGCGTCCATTTCTTGATCGATCTCAAAACACGAGCAGTTGCACATTATTTCACCGATGTGCGTACATTTCATAACATTTATAAGTTACAGAAACACGTTTTATTAAGAAATCAATCATATCTGATAGTTTTTATGGGTAACAAAAATTTACGATTTTGGCAGATAATGCCCCTTTAAACTCCATGTCATTATGCAATGTCCTTATTACTGACCTCTTGATACAGGTGAGAATATGTTTTTATATATGGATAGCTACTTTTTTATATACAATGTTTATTAGCTTTATAATTATTGTAAAAGGAAACATGTGAAAAAATCGAGAACGATGAACCGGAATAATACCCATGTTCATACCATATAGTAAATGGCATTTATATGTAAATATATCGAAGGTTTTCCCAATGGTCAAATCATGCCAAGAATAATACGAAAACGTTTGAAGATACCATAGGGGTAATCTGAGGCCGCTATCCGAAGAAAGACAGACCATATAATCGTAAATAAACGACAAAAAGACAAAGAATGATCTACAAACGACTACACACAAACATCTACAGATTGAGGAACACGAACCACAGAAAAAACTGGGGTTGAACTGTGGTGCTCCATAGGATAAGTAGTTCATGTTCAATTAGTGCCACCCGTCCTGTGTCTTACAAACGGCACGAACATGATGTGATATGGAAATCATGTTGAATATAAGTGCGTTAATAAATACAAATAGCATAAATCACACAAGAACCCCCTACAATGTTTGTAACAGGAGTAACAAGACGGTTGCCACATGTGAAGTAGGAACTGTTTATCCTTCAGGGGCACAACAGTTCACCCCTGGTCTTAGTGGGGCTCCATCTTCAGTTCTCTATATAGTGTTTTGTAGGTTATTGTTTGTCCTTTTGTCTTTTTTCTTTTGACCATTGTATTGTCTGTCCTTCTTTGATTTACGGATTCTGATTACCCCTTTAGTATCTTCACACTTTTGACCATTGTATTGTCTGTCCTTCTTTGATTTACGACTTCTGACTACCCCTTTAGTATCTTCACACTTTTGACCATTGTATTGTCTGTCCTTTGATTTACGGATTCTGATTACCCCTTTAGTATCTTCACACTTTTGACCATTGTATTGTCTGTCCTTTGATTTACGGCTTCTGATTACCCCTTTAGTATCTTCACACTTTTGACCATTGTATTGTCTGTCCTTTGATTTACGGCTTCTGATTACCCCTTTAGTATCTTCACACTTTTGACCATTGTATTGTCTGTCCTTTGATTTACGGATTCGGATTACCTCTTTAGTATCTTCACACTTTTGACCATTGTATTGTCTGTCCTTCTTTGATTTACGGATTCTGATTACCCCTTCAGTATCTTCACACTTTTGACCATTGTATTGTCTGTCCTTCTTTGATTTACGGATTCGGATTACCCCTTTAGTATCTTCACACTTTTGACCATTGTATTGTCTGTCCTTCTTTGATTTACGGATTCTGATTACCCCTTTAGTATCTTCACACTTTTGACCATTGTATTGTCTGTCCTTCTTTGATTTACGGCTTCTGATTACCCCTTTAGTATCTTCACACTTTTGACCATTGTATTGTCTGTCCTTTGATTTACGGCTTCTGATTACCCCTTTAGTATCTTCACACTTTTGACCATTGTATTGTCTGTCCTTCTTTGATTAACGGATTATGATTACCCCTTTAGTATCTTCACACTTTTGACCATTGTATTGTCTGTCCTTTGATTTACGGCTTCTGATTACCCCTTTAGTATCTTCACACTTTTGACCATTGTATTGTCTGTCCTTCTTTGATTAACGGCTTCTGATTACCCCTTTAGTATCTTCACACTTTTGACCATTGTATTGTCTGTCCTTCTTTGATTTACGGATTCGGATTACCTCTTTAGTATCTTCACACTTTTGACCATTGAATTGTCTGTCCTTCTTTGATTTACGTATTCTGATTACCCCTTTAGTATCTTCACACTTTTGACCATTGAATTGTCTGTCCTTTGATTTACGGCTTCTGATTACCCCTTTAGTATCTTCACACTTTTGACCATTGTATTGTCTGGCCTTCTTTGATTTACGGATTCGGATTACCTCTTTAGTATCTTCACACTTTTGACCATTGAATTGTCTGTCCTTCTTTGATTTACGGATTCTGATTACCCCTTTAGTATCTTCACACTTTTGACCATTGTATTGTCTGTCCTTCTTTGATTTACGGATTCGGATTACCTCTTTAGTATCTTCACACTTTTGACCATTGAATTGTCTGTCCTTCTTTGATTTACGGATTCTGATTACCCCTTTATTATCTTCACACTTTTGACCATTGTATTGTCTGTCCTTCTTTGATTTACGGATTCGGATTACCTCTTTAGTATCTTCACACTTTTGACCATTGAATTGTCTGTCCTTCTTTGATTTACGGATTCTGATTACCCCTTTAGTATCTTCACACTTTTGACCATTGAATTGTCTGTCCTTGTTTGATTTACGGCTTCTGATTACCCCTTTAGTATCTTCACACTTTTGACCATTGTATTGTCTGTCCTTCTTTGATTTACGCTTCTGATTACCCCTTTAGTATCTTCACACTTTTGACCATTGTATCGTCTGTCCTTTGATTTACGGCTTCTGATTACCCCTTTAGTATCTTCACACTTTTGACCATTGTATTGTCTGTCCTTCTTTGATTTACGGCTTCTGATTACCCCTTTAGTATCTTCACACATTTGACCATTGTATTGTCTGTCCTTTGATTTACGGCTTCTGATTACCCCTTTAGTATCTTCACACTTTTGACCATTGTATTGTCTGTCCTTCTTTGATTTACGGCTTCTGATTACCCCTTTAGTATCTTCACACTTTTGACCATTGTATTGTCTGTCCTTCTTTGATTTACTCTGATTACCCCTTTAGTATCTTCAAACTTTTCTTAAACAGCAAATAATTAATAATTTTTTTTTATATGTAGATAAAAATAAATTACAGTGTTTGTATTGTTAAATTCGATAAAAGAACCTTTTACATTATTTTGATGTTGTTAGTGTTGTCAGTAATTAAGTATTGTGATATCCTACATAGGCCAATGTTAATATATAAAAAAAAAATGGTAATTTAAAATCTTTCTCTTTTCCGGTGGATGTGCAGATTCATCGGCAAAAAAGAATGTTCACACCTGTTGTGGTAAATGATTAAATTAAAGAGTCATTAGATATATTCTACCAAATCATCAGCAGCTTTATTGTTTAATTAACTGTTAAGGCGTATAGCATGGTATTATTATTACATAAAACATAAACCTTCTTCGATTTACAGCTAATTAAAACCGTTGTGGTATCTTCAAACATTTCTTCCTACTAATAATGCCAGACATTTTCAAATATAATCCGATCCATCTATTCGAATATCAAGAAAAAAGTAAAAAAAACTGAAAACAAGTAATTATCAAAATTTTACAATGCGACGCCATCCACAATCAGAATTACTCAAAAACTTTAATCTGAATAGATAAGATTAAATCAGATTAAAAATAATAATAAACAAGAGCATCGCCCACGGGTGCTGGACGCTCGACTTTTTCGTATCTGATATTAAACTGCAAGCAATTTACAAAGTTATACATACTTCTAACTTGTCAACAGATTGGGGTCAACACTTTCTACAAGTGTATTGAGTTTCAAGTTAATAGCTTTGATAGTTATTGAGAAATTTTAATTATATTAAAAAAATATCCCAAATTTCTATGTACTTTGTCAAAACAAGGGTAGATAACTCTGGATATACAAATCACAGGGTCACCTGCCTTGTTTTAATGGGTTCCCCATTTGATAGTGAACAGATATGTTGAGTTTCATTTCAATGCCTATCATAATTATTGAGAAATTGTATTTTTTGAAGAAATTCTAAGTCAAAAAGGGGAAATAACTCAAATAAAATGTTGGATGGAGTTGTCTTCTCTTGTCAACAGATTGGGGTCAACGCTTTCTACAAGTGTATTGAGTTTCAAGTTAATAGCTTTGGTAGTTATTGAGAAATTTTAATTATACTAAAAAAAGATCCCTAATTTCTATGTACTATGTCGAAGCAAGGGCAGATAACTCTGGATATGCAAATCACAGGGTCATTTGTCTTGTTGTAATTGGTTCCTCTTTTGATAGTGATATTCCAAGTTTCAAATGGATACCTTTGATCGATTTCGACAAAAAACTTAACCTAAAATTTAACCTAAAACTTAACCGACCCAGACGCTGATGATGACGCCGGAGTGACGACAATAGCTCGACTTTTTTTCTTCGAAAGGTCGAGCTAAAAAGGTAAAAATACGCAAATGCCCTGAAATAATCCAGATCTGACAATACAAACTCCGACAAAACACACCAGTTTCACCAATTAGATGCACGAATTCCTATATTGTTCACCGCAAGACGACATGACCATAGCTTTGACACAGAATTCTGGTTGCCAACAGAATTAATAGATGAATACAATAAGCATCGACCATGAACTCCTCGAAATCAAATAGCACCAAAAGACAACATGAACTTTATCTGACCTCTTAAATAACAAACTAAACAGAATTTCTTCTAAATATAGAGTACAACATTAATATATTTCATTTAGAATTGATGTTTGCCGTAGTACATACATCATATTTCGCGAAATGTTACTGTAATGAAAATGGTGAAATTTCCAGTAGCATTTAATGATATTTAACAAGGATTATATTATCAGAAAAAGATCCTAATAATATCCTCAAGCTTGATTTAAGTTTATTCCTGGCATAATTCTATACGCTTAATAACTATGAAGTAACACATTTTTCGATAATGAATTACTGACCTTGAGTCCTTCCATTCCCGGCATGCCTGGTTCTCCGGCCTCTCCAACGGCTCCCTGAATAAAATAATGATAGAGAATGAACTACAATGTACCATCAACCATCTGACGGGAATTTACAATATGATGTGACTTACTTCTGACGGGAATATATAATATGACGTGACATGCCAATTCCAGCAGTACTATGGGCAGACATAGAAGGTATTGCTATTAACATATTGGCAATTAGATTTTGAAATTACAGCTGTACTATTCATGATTGTACACTATTATAAGTTCTAAGCTCGCTAGTGAGCGACTATGATTATTTAGACGGTAAGTAAATAGTTGAAGGGTTCGCGCTTGAGCGCTTTAGCGCGAACCCTTCAACTATTTACTTACCGTTTAAATAATCATAGTCGGTCACGGGAGCTTAGAACATTTTTGTACGATGTTGCTGATCTATAACTTGAAACAGTAACTAAGTTTTTTCTACGAAACTATGTTTGACGGACTTTCTTGGAAGTTCTAAGGCTAAAGACGTAATGGTCAATAGACAAAATTAAGCACCGCCCACTGACCTTCTGTAATTTTCCGTCTGCATCGTTTCGTCTTCTATCGTTATTTTTAGTAATGGAATTTTCTACTGGCCAGTAAAGCGTATTAATCTTATTCTCTAGATTTCCATATATGGCTCTGCCTTCTATCGTTATTTTTAGGAATGATTTTATCCAATCATAGGTCGTCAAATAAATGCAACATCGTACAATGTTCTTTTTCGTGGCTTTAATAAGGGCAATTTTTGATATAACATATTTCTTTCATTTGTAAACATCATGACATATGTCTTGTAATATCATTTTATATGGATTCTCGTGGTTACCTGTTGACAGGTGATAAGGTAATATTTGTTGTTCTTTGATCATTACTCTCGGGGTATGTCGAAAAAGTAAATATGACATGTTGGGACAAAATATATTTGTACTAGAAACCAATGCCTGATCATCATTAATATTACAAGCTTTATTTACGTAGTATAAATACCAAGCGACCACTACAGAACTGCACAAGTACAAAGGTACAACGCTACTCATAGAAATGTTACAGTACAAAATGTCTAATAATAAAGGCAGAATGATTTTGCCTTTGTAAACAGGAATGATATTATTAAATAAACCATCAAAGCAGTATAGAGTATCAGAAAATTACCTTTCTTCACCATTACTAGTTATATGAAACCAAACATAATGAAAACGACATTTTGAAGTTTGTAGATTACAGAATGTACTATTAAATAAGGGTAATAACAAAATTACCGAACTCCGATCAATCTTCCAAAGGGAAAGTCAAAACTCATAAGTATATAAACAGACAAAACCAGTCAACAACCGGAAAACTGTGAAAACCGTAATGACCCTGACTTGGTACAGGCATTTCTAAAGAAATGGTGGGTTGAATAATATTTTAAGGGGTATATTTATAAATACAAGAGAGAATTCCTGTAATAAGAGGATCATTTAATGGTAAATAGCGGTGAACTTTGAACTATTAAAGTGAATTATTTAACTACTAAGCAGATACGTATTTTTATCATTTTAAGGGGATTTTATTTTACATTTGCGTGTAAAGCTTCTGTGTTTTTGTATGTCCACTATATTCATTGTACTCCTATACAATAAACACGTGTAAAGCTTCTGTGTTTTTGTATGTCCACTATATTCATGGTACTCCTATACAATAAACACGTGTAAAGCTTCTGTGTTTTTGTATGTCCACTATATTCATGGTACTCCTATACAATAAACACGTGTAAAGCTTCTGTGTTTTTGTATGTCCACTATATTCATGGTACTCCTATACAATAAACACGTGTAAAGCTTCTGTGTTTTTGTATGTCCACTATATTCATGGTACTCCTATACAATAAACACGTGTAAAGCTTCTGTGTTTTTGTATGTCCACTATATTCATGGTACTCCTATACAATAAACACGTGTAAAGCTTCTGTGTTTTTGTATGTCCACTATATTCATGGTACTCCTATACAATAAACACGTGTAAAGCTTCTGTGTTTTTGTACTCCTATACAATAAACACGTGTCGTATATGTATAATTGGTAGGTACAAGAAAAATCAACATCGAGAAATTAAAGGAAATTGATAAGGAATGTGTATGCAGATAAGTAAATCTTCCACAACTTCTTCACCTTGTTAACATATCGACTTATCAGATCAGCTCTTCCATAAAACGAGGATCTCACGGTTAATTTATCTGTTAACATACGTGTATAGTCCAGAGATCTTCGAGCATTCTTGCAATTGACTTTGAAGATGTGCAAGTTCAGTTCAAACATGTTATGTCGATGCAACCATCAAAGGAACTTATCAAACACGAATGCATTTGTTAATTACAAAAACTATTAAAACAAATCAAGTGGAATCTTCGGCTTGTCTGGATTTACATTTAGTAAATTCAAGAATGTGGGAGGTGTTAGATAAACAATTAAATACTTTTTGTTTTGCATACAAATGATATACTCTGAAAGCATTAAACTAGAAGGGTGTATTACTATATGTATATGTATAGAAGACAAACATTCTTACTAATGTTAAGGCATCTTTCTAGTTCTGAAATCTAAAACGTTTAGCAGATATATTTAGTTACTCTGTTGCTTTGTAACACATATGTTTTATATATAGTCAAATGTCGAAAACTGGTTTGATAACCATTAACGTTTTACTGTTATAGTCAAATATATGTTAAAAAGTGCACAATGATTCTGTATTTCCTAGGGAATCTAAAAACTAGTTCTAAGCTCACTTAAAAAATGTGGGAGATATTTGCTCAAATTTAGTGTATAGTTTGAATAAAGTTGCAAGTTTTAACGCATCTTTTCATAATACATCTTCGATCACCTCTTCAGATCTAGTTATCAATAGGGAATGTTAGGATCCCATTAACGTTCATTCCAGTCACATCGTTATGCATATACCAAGTCTAAACCTAGATTGTCATATGCCGTTGTCTTTTAACGTTTTTGAATAGCAGATATGTGGAGTGGTACCAGTTGTGCAGTTCTTAGTAAATCAACTGTTTGTCTTATCATCGCAACATATTTGACCAATACGGTGAAAGTGACCCAAAAAGTGCCCAAGTAGCGCAGCTTTTAAACAGCCTACTTCGGGTAATGAAATTGATAATTTTCTCTTTTTCCTCTTGTTCATTAGCCCAAGGAAGATGACAATTCAAAAAGCAAATACCTATCATACCAGAGCAAGGATACATTCCTCTGTTATTAATACTATCACTGTATGTTCGTTTGGAGCCATTGAGACTGGTGTTTAAATGGTGTAGGTAAATGTTACTAAAGGGATCAAAGGCCAAATCAACACTCTTGTTTCAATTGGTATTTCGACAGTTCGGTTTATATGTCACTTAATGAGAAAGATCTGAGTATCGCTAAGTGGTGTTTTTATTTCTTATCTTGTTTCACCTACATCGTACGAACGAAAATAGAACAAAGATATTATACTTACATGTAATCCACGTTCTCCTGGATCACCAATAGGTCCACGTTCTCCTTCAGGTCCCTGTATTCAAAACAAAACAAAAAGTACCTTAATTTGACATTCAGGAAAAATTGACAAAACATTCAAACACATACGAATGTAACTTGAATTCATGATCATTTAAATGGAGTGAATTCACATATATGTATTTATACATCAATTTCTAATAAATGTAAATGAATTATTAGGTGAGAGAGTGACTGAATGTTGTATAACGTCAAATGAACAGTTTAACATGGCGAGAACACGTTACATTCGATGAGATGATGGTGATGTCCGCTTGGTATCAACACACTGAGTTGGATCTCTATATTATTAGCTCACTGGAACAAAAAACGTCCGCAGGTAGACATATCGCTTCACTCGGATTCCGAGCTAACCAGTCTTTGCTCGTACTCGTTAATGCCGTGTGCTTAGCACAGAAACAGCAAATATAAATGTCATAGTCGTCTGTTTGACCTGACCCGGGCTTGATCCCATTGCCACGATATACCGCACTCGAGACGATCATGTTAACCATTACATCATCAATGCGATCTTGGTTTATAGATCTCGACCCTCCCTTCTAACGTATTGCTATGATTTATCACACTATCATTTAATGTAGCATCCTATTGACAATTCAAACTTACCGGTGCACCTTCTCGTCCGGCTTCACCATTAGCCCCTGGCCGACCAGGCTCTCCTGGTCTACCATCAGATCCAGCTGGTCCTGGTTGACCCGTTAACCCCTACAAATAATAAATACAGATATACCATAAAAGCTAAAATGCTCATAAGATTGTCATAGATAATTTCGGAAATATACAAATATATATGCATAACTACTCTTAAGAAGAGTTTGGAAATACCAAAGCGTAAACAGAATCCGTAAATCAAAGAACAGATTTTACAATGGCAAAAAGAAAAAGGACAAAAAACGATCTACAAAACATACACCTAAAACTAAAGATCGAGTAACACGAACCCCACTAAAAACCGGGGGTGAATCCAGATGCTCCGGGAAGGTATGTAGTTCCTGCTTAACATTAGAATTATAACAGCAGAAATCAAAACAATGCTGACATGTTAATCTGTCATAGATATCTTGGCATGTATTTGTATATAGCTCACATAATTCATTAAATGAGAATATATGAAACAGGGTAGTGAACATGTTTATATCGTATGCCATTTTAAGGAGAGCTACTAGTAACTTCTGGCTGTATGTAATTCTCATAAAATAAATAAAGAATGAAATTATCCTATACCATTCCATATATGATATACATGTACTTACATTTTCTCCCTTCAATCCTGGCGGTCCTGTTGGTCCTTTAGGTCCAGGTGCTCCCTATTAAACAGATACACTTTTAATATTCAAGTCATATTTTTCAGACAATAATTTGAAATTGAAATAAATTGAGAAAAATTTCCGTCACATTAAAGTAATTTATTACCGACGAAAATAGTTTCTATGCCAATGGTACTGTCTATTATCACATTTTCCTTAACATGAACAATGCTGTTACGTTAGTACTGATTGTATTTGATGTTTGCCATTAATTGTGTAGTATGTAAATTGACCTCCATAATAAAACGACCGTGCAATTAAGACCAGTATTGCTTAGCTTGCTTTTTGTTGGATCTCTAATGTGACTTTGTTTTCCTTGTTTCGTCTGTTTACAAAATATTATTATAAATGTTTGGAATTTCTTTGTTTGTTATTATAATATTTTAATGATATTGTAAATCTGTCATGGATTCTACTAAGTCAAGATATACACATACTGAAGAATCTCTCTGTGCTCTGTAAAATGACATGGCTGGTCCCGGGGGACCTGCTGGGCCCTGAAAAACAAGCACATATATAAAAAAGCAAAAATGGGACAATATATTGTCTGTATCACAGTAAGTAACACATTCCACAAATATCAATGATAAAGTCGTGAGCACTACATTGAATATATCGTTTTTCAATTTCTAATTTGCTTTGTGGAGTATGATTGTTTTCATTGGTATTCACTAAATCAGATCTCTTGTACTACCTACCTTCAATTTATTGGATCTAAATATTATTTTCCAGTTTTTATCAAAGCTGGCTATCATTATTGTCATTGATGAATATGTAATACGATATGTTAAAATAACTTTTTTGTCCATAAAGCTGACAATGGTCATGTCAAATAAATAAATAGTTTAGGAAATTGCAATTAATAAACTACTTTAGATATGAGAACGAAACCTACTATAAGCAATCATATGATTTCATCACAATCTTAGTCTTACGTGTTATTTACACGATCACTAATACTCTGTAAACGTTGGCTTATCGTTGGCCGACCGCCACGATATAACTGAAATATTGTTGAAAGTTGCGTTAAACACCATAAACCTATATTAAAACCAAATTAAGTTTGTCTGTTTCCGCCATGCATTCTGAAACTCGCTACATTGTCCAGAAATAATATGAAATGAATTGATGTATGACAACAGAATGATTAAGATTACATACGGCCGCTCCTGTATCTCCCTTCTTGCCTGGTAAACCATCATTTCCAGGTAATCCCTAAATTAGAATACGTGTTATATTGTAACAAAGTTGACAACTAATATCATGTTAATGGTACATGCATATATACATTTACAATTTATTAGCAGCATTTAATATTATAAATGAAATACAACGAAATGAAAATTAATATTTTGTTATCAATTTATTATGTTTTTATTGGTAGAAAACATAGTTCCTGCTATTACTGACAATTTTATTATTTTCGTAACAAATGTATAGTAAGCACATGTTCTTCGACAACAACAAAAAACACGGTTGTTTCCCTTTGCATGAAGACCTTAATTTACAGTTTACTTGAGTGTTGTTCAATTCTAATTTTTCCCTATCTGTTTCTTTCAAAAATTACCCTGAGATCATTTTATGGCAAGTCTTGTTAGAATTTTAACCACAAACGTACATTGTTATGATTTTTTTCATAATTTTCACACAATTTTGTGATTTAAGATTTTTGGCACAAATCAAAAATTGAAGATCGCAAACTACTGTATTGTATAAAATTATAGTTTTTGTTAGAATTCAAGACTGTTTACAAAGTAAAAAGTTTGAATTCATGAAGAAGAATATTTCAAAATTGTCATGACCATCTGTATTATTTTTTGTGTAAGTAAATGTTATTAGAATTGACCACAAAATGACCGGAAGAGATTTAGACTGTAATAGTATATGCATCATGCTTCCGTAGTGTTAAGTGGAGAACTATTATGGTCATCTGATATTAGTATTTGAAATTTGTATTTCACATTGAAGAGTTTGAAGATACCAAAGTGGCAATCAAAATCCGTAAATCGAAGAAGACAATACAATAGCCAAAAGAAAAAGTACAAAAGAACAAACAACGAACTACAAAACATACACATAAGAATAAAGATCGAGTAACACAAACCCCACTAAAACCTGGGATGAACTCAGGTGCTCCGGAAGGGTTAGCAGTGCCTGCTCCACTAGTGGTACCTGTCGTGTTAATCTATTTACAAACCCGGTCACAAGTCATGAATTATGTTTTCGACATATTGTATTATTTCATTCTACTGTTTTTGATAAACAGTATGATTTCGTTAATAAATTATCCAGGTAAAATATCTCACCGGATCTCCGGGTTCGCCAGGCTCTCCATCTAAACCAGGATTTCCTTGCTGTCCCTAGAAATAAAAACATACAAATTTATATTATTGTCTTTGAACAGTGTGCAACGTTTGCACAATTTAATGGTTTGATTGATTGATTGATTGATTGATTGATTGATTGATTGATTGATTGATTGATTGATTGATTGATTGATTGATTGATTGATTGATTGATTGATTGATTGATTGATTGGTGCTTAACACCAGCTTTTGCAGTATTTCAGCTATATCGTGGCGTATTCAAATTTTACAAACTCACAAATTAATGGAAGGAAAAGCGGAAGATGTAAAGACGTGATAAACATATCGGGAATCGGAGGATAAACGGAGAAAGAAAAAGAGATGGAAATAATCAGCTTGATGAAAGACTAAAGATCAGACCTCATTAAGAACCTGGGTCAAGTACAGTAAAAGGTGATAATAATAACTTTGTTCTCTAAACCAATGTTACAAAGGTTACAGAGTGAGAGTGTTCAAATCAATACAAAGTAAATACATATCATTACATTAATTATCAAGATTATGGGTGTACATTGAATACAAATTATGAAAAGAATGTTTAAACGTTAAATACAAATGATACAAATACTAACAGAGGTGTGATGGATTTTTTTTTCAAGGAGAACTAATTTTCTTATTTATTATATCAATAAGCTTACATAATTTGCGAATATTTTCAGGTTTCTTTTGTTAAATAATGATGACAGTTTTAATGTGTTTGGTCTGTTGAAAAAGTATTTTGGAATTTTATTTTTTCTTTCAGTTACAAAATTTGGACACTGTAATACATAATGAAATTTGTCACCAATCTCGAGAGATTGACATAGCTGACACAGTCTATTGTCTTTCAACATTTGTCCAGCGCCCTATTTCAATCGGTAATCTATTATTAGATGTTCTAAATCTACAAAAAGTAAATCTATTTTTGTCATTTAAGACGTCTAAATATTTTTCAAATCTAAAATCCGACTTGAGTAATCTATAGCTCAATGTTTTTGGAGATATTTGCAAAGTAGAATGCCAATTTTGTTTGAATTGGTCGGTTAATCTTAGATTAGTGCTTTCAATTAGCCATTTATGGCTTATAAAATATTGAGTATGCCAAACGTTTGAATAACCACAGTCATCAAGTATTGATTTAACAAAATTAATCCATGAAAAAGTATCATTTCCATGAGTTTTCAAATACAATAATCTATAGATCAGAGATGATAATTTTGATTGCTTTCCGTCAATTAGTTTCAACCAGATTGACAAAATGTTCAACTTAACTGTTATATTCAGAGGGTATCTATCAAGTTCGCCATATAACATAATATTTGGTGTTGAAGTTTTCAAATTAAGCAACAGCTTACAAAATTGTACATGTAATTTTTCTAATATGTCAATATTTTCGTAACCCCATATCTCTGATCCATAGGTTAACATAGGTATAATTATTTTATCAAACAAATCAATTGACAACTTACAGATAAATTATGTACTCTTTCCTTGTTTAAAATGTCATACATAGCTTTAGATGCCTTCTCTGCTAGATTAATTTTATTTTTCTTGAAAGATCCTGTTCTTTGAAACATTGTACTCAAGTATATGAATTCACTTACTATTTCTAATTCCATATTATTCATTGTAAAATTAAAATATCATCGTAGATGTATCGGGAGTAGATAAATGATGAAATTCAAGCTTCATTATGATACATTGATCAGATATTGACTTAGACTATGAGTAAGTATAATGACATACTCACCGGTTCACCTTTACCTCCTATCAATCCTACTAGTCCTGGCTCGCCCTGCAATGAATTAATATCTTACGTATAGACTTATTATTAAATTTATTTGAATCCGTCAGAATTTAACACACATATACAGCAGTGTTAACTTAACTTTGTATTATATACAAAAATCATCATCAATGCTTTTTTAAAGTCAAAAAACATTTAAGATATTTCATTTTCAACTTCATTTATTTATATCATGCAATGTTGACAACAAACGTGTTTTTATTTTATGTGCCTCAAATTTCATGATGTGCGTATTGGAAATACACATAGATAATAAAATATGCTTCTGTAACCTCTAAGAATATATTTATATATTTGCATTCTATAACTAAAATTGGATTTCACTTTGTACACCGCTATATATACTCCATTTGATCTATAAATAATCCAATTAGTTTCTTCTAACTTATATATATATATATATATATATATATATATATATATATATATATAGTAAAGCCACATGGTCTTCGGTATCAAATACAAAAAAGAGTTGCTTCTCTTTGTATGATAAACTCACCCGCATTCCTGGTGTTCCTGATGTGCCAGCAATACCTTCTGAGCCTCGATCACCCTGAAAAACAGATGTAAAAAACAATTCTCTAAAATGATGATATTAATAGAGACTACGTTTTATTTGCTTACAGAAATTGCCATATTGCCATAAAAACACATAATTACAAAATTACATTATTTTAATAATGAAGATTTTTTTTTTTATTATGGAATCAAGAATCTTTATCAGATAAAGACAAATCAACACAATATTCAAATATAAGTTTAGTTAAGTATTTACTTATAGTATATAAAATACCTTTGGTCCTTTTTCGCCTGGTGGCCCTTGATCCCCTTGCAGTCCCTGTTTAGAAAAGTAAATCAATTAATTCATCCATATATTTATTTCCTCTTTACAGAGATTGATAACATGACCATATTAGGCTATTACAATTAATACAAATATATATAAGTATGTAATATAATATACAAGTTATATTAAATAATACTAAAAAGGAGATCATTTGTATTTATAATAATATAGTTAATTCATATACTTTTTAATCTGTGTTACACACAGCTCTCGCTGTCGATCAGTCTTGTATCAGCCCAGCACACTATAACAGATCGTATGGTTCTGCTATGCAATGCATACATTTTATTATGTATTCAAAAAATATGTGTAATCTCATGCATACCTGTGTACCCTGAGATCCCTGGGGTCCATTCAAACCTGGGGTTCCTACTGGTCCCTGTTTGACATAAATTATGACAAATTATTAAAGTTGAAATCAAATATTAAATCATGGTACGTTATATAACTTGTTCTAACTTTCACAAAATTAGCATTAATACAAAATAAAGGTGTTGTTGACAAACATGTTAAATCTTACATTAATTCTTTATAATTAATCTGGAAATGCTACTTTAGAATAATTTTCACACAATATCCGTGTATTAATATTCATGTAATTGTACTCTTGCGCTCTTGTTCATATGTGGCGATTTTAGCTATGGAACAAAGCTTGATAAATAATACGATAGAATGTTCAACGTCTAGATAACTCTACTCAAGATTCATCAGAAATTCGAAAGTATATAGATGTATAACAAAGCTAAGAGACATTTTAAATGCATTTTGATTTCTGATTCAGATTGTCATTGATGAAACATCCTGTTTGAAATGAATCTGTATCCACATGCTAAAATGACAACACTCTCGGGATCAACCTCCTACCAGAGATTCAATGATAAATATATTAAATATAGTCATATATATATACCTGAACTTGTTGAATTGTGTTTGATAGTTCTCCTTGTACCACTGTACCCTATTCAATATAAATAAATATATATAAAAAGGGGGGTTACTTCTTAGTGTTTCAACCATTCTATAACATATAGTTCTAGGTGAAAGCTTGCTAAACCTTGTATCTGTTAATATTTTATTAATTATCGTTTGATCAATTTTAACAAAAGTAAGGAATTTACAAAAAATCCTATTATATTATAACAGGTGCCCTCTATAGATTATACTAACTAAGCCATATACAGTTAATCTTAAGATCTTCAAAAATGTGTCACACTAAAATAAAAGGTTTACTAGGTGAATAACACGTCCCGTCATTTCCTTTACACAGAATGCACATAAACATATAATTTTGACATGTGTTAAAGAGAATGACTGAGTTTTGTTATAAGGTCGAAAGGACATATTAACAATACATGTATGTCATATTAGTATTGATTGCAATATCTGATCTTCACATTGCACAGCATTTTGCACGTCTGTAATATTTTATTGTATCATATGCAACTCATTGCAGACAGAACACCTTGTATTATCTTGGAGGTAAAATCGTGGGTCATCTTTTATCGTTCCAGGTAATAAAAATAGTCCCCCTAAGTCTTTGTCATTCTGTTGTAGGTGGTCTTCCAGTA
Source organism: Bathymodiolus septemdierum (assembly GCA_963383655.1). Lineage (NCBI taxonomy): Eukaryota > Metazoa > Mollusca > Bivalvia > Mytilida > Modiolidae > Bathymodiolus > Bathymodiolus septemdierum. The sequence continues at coordinate 119,634,842 of OY726518.1, read as the reverse complement.
GCTACACATATTTTATATTTAAATCTATTTATCAAACAAAACCTTGTTTGATACAATAAATATACATATTTCAGGATTTTTGTGATAATTCAGATCAACAGCAATTGGAATTCGTCTAACAATAATTATCATCAAAATAAATGCTTGCTTTATACCTGTCTTATTATTAAACTTTTGTGACACGTTCAATTGGTGATAATATATTAGTTCCCATAGTTTGTCTGATTCATTATCATTAAGTCTAAAAAACGGTCTTAAATACATCACTGATATTTAAGATATGGTCTATTACAGGTGTTGAATAGCTATCTAAAATGTTTTGTATGTGTAAAAAAGTTAAATACAATATTAAAGTTGAAACAATCTGCGAAATGGTAAATGTCCTTAACTTATGACGGCCAGAGGACACACCTCGTTTATAAATGATAAATATGGCTGGTCTATGACAACCCCATGAAACTCCTCGTGTATTAATGGTAAATGTTCCTAGTGCTAGTATATTCCAGTGGCGGATCCAGAGCCCCTCCCCCCCCCCTCCTAAAAGAGAGAGAGAGAGAGGGGGGAGGGGAGGGACGGTCTTCCGTCCCTCTATTAAGCATATCAGCATTCATTCATTCGCCTGTTGAATGTAGTAAATCATATATTTTTACCCGTTTCATTGCCCTTTTAGTTTACCCAATTACTTTTGAACTTTTGAAGCAGTCGATGATTAATCAGAAACAAAGTGATATTATAATCCCTTAGACATTAATTTTATCAAAATCCATCCATTCTACAAACACTTTAATACACATTACCCCATTTTCAGCAGAGAAACGTGAGAAAATTGGCTAATATAGCACGCCGGGTATTCGGAAACTCGGTGCAAGCTAGTTATTTTGAACGTTTTCATTGGTCAATTTTGAATTTTTGGACACTACAGACCGCGGAGCATGCTGTTCCGTGTTCCGTTGCCGTCATGCTCCACGGTCTGTAGTGTTCAAAAATTCAAAATTGGCCATTGAAAACGTTCAAAATAACTAGCTTGCATCGAGTTCAAAGTGTCCGCACCTGTTCCGAGTATACGAATACCCGGTGTGATAAGGAAATCAGGGGAGTCACAGCTCCAGATAGATAATCTCCCTTTAATGTACACTCACTGCTTAGAAACTATTTGAAACTTTTTGGAGAAGATTCATGCGTTTTAATATCTGGGTTATTTTATTAATAGATCCTTAAAATCTAACTTCCACGTGAATAGTTTTCTTAAGAAAAAAGCAGATAAGCAGCTGAATTGTCTTATCCGTCTACTTGGTGAACATAGTGATTTCAATCGCATAGATTTTGGTGAATCACTTTGGAATTCGGTTATGAGGCCATCTTCAACCAATGCTTGTGCTGTTTGGACGCCTCTTTCCGAAACGTGTAAGCAAGCGCTAGAATCCTGGCAATATCGGGCAGCTAAAATCGTTATAAAAATTAGAATGAATATACCAAAAGCTGCCCTGTTACTAGAACTGGGGTGGGAACATATTCTCGACTTTATTAATAGACAGAAGGTCTCATATTATAAAAGGCTCTTAGAACTTCCCGATAATAGACTGCAAATCCGTATTTAATGAAATGGTTAGAAAAGGTGATAGCTTTTGGAATTACAAGGAACATGTTTTTAGTTTAATAAACCAGCCTGACGTAAATGTTGCTATAAGCATTAAGGAATTTAACAAGTTATATGGATCTCAGGCCAGAGACAAGTTACTAATGGAAGTCTCCTCTAAAAGTACCCTTGATTTCTATCAACAGTGTTTTGTTAGTTTAGGCAAGCAAAACTACTTAAATAACCATAATGATTTTTATGCCTCCCGTCTGAAACTACTATCAAGAACCAAAACCATACCCCTTCAGAAATATCTCTTCAGGATGCACCTAAGTGCACACAGTAAATGCCTTTTATGCAATAACGGTGAAGATGAAGATCTCGAACATTTTTTTGTTAAATTGCCCTGTCCTGTCTAGTGTTCGCGATGAATATTTTAATATTGTTTCTAAACAGTCTAGTGATTATTATATTGGTGTAGACTTTATGGAACAGTCACCTAGTGCCAAATTATAGTTTATTGTTGGTGATATTGGATATGCTTTTAATAATGATATTGGAATATTTTATGATTTTATCGGTAAAATGTATATTGAAACATATTTTAGTTTAGTTTAAGCATATTTTATTGTCTTACAAATGTACAATTAGATAGGAACATGGTTTAGATTACGAAATGAAGTATTGAGTGTTACTGTTTAAAATATTTATCTTATAATATTTTAAGCATAATTATAAATCATGTTTTATGAAGAGATTATGGACAGTTTATAACGTGTGTGTATACATGGCAGATATCTTATCATATTTTTGTTGCATGTGCTTTTATCATAATAAATGTACATTTTAATAACTGTAGTTAGACGCACCACCGACACCCCGACAGTTGGCACCCCAGATGTAAAGGGGTAGTTTCATAATAAATATGTATATATATATATATATATATATATATATATATATATATATAATACACTTCATCACATTCACAAAATGCTTCAAAATTGTTGACGGAAAAGCTCCCCGGGGGGGGGGGGGGGGGGGCTTCGCCCCCCGGGACCCCCTACCAAGGCACCGCCCTGAACCAGCTGGAGACCAAAAGTGGTCCCCAGACCCCTCGCCGACTTTCGTCCCCCCTAGCACAAAATCCTGGATCCGCCCCTGTATTCTGGATCGATGGCACACCTCGCGGTAAATATCGCTGGTTTCAGCTTGGACGAATTTGGATGAAATTTGCTCAGCTCCATTTCATCAAATATACAAAAAGAAAACATGTATATACTCACCGGTTGTCCTGGTGGGCCCGCGGGACCTTGTAATCCCTGTGTTCCTTCAGGTCCCTACAACAACAACAAAAAAGAATTAGATTAGCCTTTACTAACAGTCAATTCAATGGACAGTAGAGTACTAATTGTATATTTGAATATATAATAAGATATATCAATTTTACATAATAATATAATAAAACATACCGTTAATCCTCTTGGTCCGGGGGATCCTGTGTCTCCCTTTTCTCCTACATCACCCTGTAACATAACATATTAAAAATAAAACTATTTGAAAAAGTAGGAAACAAACATATTACTATTATAAACATGCTAAAATATCAATTAACTAGGTATGACAGAAAGAAAAAAATTATTTCCAAAATATCACGCCCATATTGCTGTTTTAAAATATCACGCCCATATTGCTGTTTTAAAATGTTTCTTGCTTCTGATGTTAAAGGTAATCTGATTTGAAGAGAATCTGTGTTTTTTATTGGTGCGTAAAACTTCAATTGTTTGGTTTGAAGAAAAATTTAGTTATCTAGAGATGATTTGGTGTTCCCATCAATCGTTTTACTTCTATTTGTTTGTTGGTAGTTAGGTTCTAGATTTCCATCGATTTTCTATTGTTTTATTTATCCGGGATTTGAGTTTTCAGAGATGAGTAGATGGTGTTGTGATTGTTACTATTGTTTTATTTATCCGGGGTTTGAGTTTTGAGAGACGAGTAGATGGTGTTGTTGTGATTGTTACTATTATCGACGAGTAGATGATGTTGTTGTGATTGTTACTATTATCGACGAATAGATGGTGTTGTTGTGATTGTTACTATTATCGACGAGTAGATGGTGTTGTTGTGATTGTTACTATTATAGACGAGTAGATGGTGTTGTTGTGATTGTTACTATTATCGACGAGTAGATGGTGTTGTTGTGATTGTTACTATTATCGACGAGTAGATGGTGTTGTTGTGATTGTTACTATTATCGACGAGTAGATGGTGTTGTTGTGATTGTTACTATTATCGACGAGTAGATGGTGTTGTTGTGATTGTTACTATTATAGACGAGTAGATGGTGTTGTTGTGATTGTTACTATTATAGACGAGTAGATGGTGTTGTTGTGATTGTTACTATTATCGACGAGTAGATGGTGTTGTTGTGATTGTTACTATTATCGACGAGTAGATGGTGTTGTTGTGATTGTTACTATTATCGACGAGTAGATGGTGTTGTTGTGATTGTTACTATTATAGACGAGTAGATGGTGTTGTTGTGATTGTTACTATTATAGATGAGTAGATGATGTTGTTGTGATTGTTACTATTATAGACGAGTAGATGGTGTTGTTGTGATTGTTACTATTATAGACGAGTAGATGGTGTTGTTGTGATTGTTACTATTATCGACGAGTAGATAGTGTTGTTGTGATTGTTACTATTATCGACGAGTAGATGGTGTTGTTGTGATTGTTACTATTATCGACGAGTAGATGGTGTTGTTGTGATTGTTACTATTATCGACGAGTAGATGGTGTTGTTGTGATTGTTACTATTATAGACGAGTAGATGGTGTTGTTGTGATTGTTACTATTATAGATGAGTAGATGGTGTTGTTGTGATTGTTACTATTATCGACGAGTAGATGGTGTTGTTGTGATTGTTACTATTATCGACGAGTAGATGGTGTTGTTGTGATTGTTACTATTATCGACGAGTAGATGGTGTTGTTGTGATTGTTACTATTATCGACGAGTAGATGGTGTTGTTGTGATTGTTACTATTATCGACGAGTAGATGGTGTTGTTGTGATTGTTACTATTATCGACGAGTAGATGGTGTTGTTGTGATTGTTACTATTATAGACGAGTAGATGGTGTTGTTGTGATTGTTACTATTATCGACGAGTAGATGGTGTTGTTGTGATTGTTACTATTGTTTTATCTATCCGGGGTTTGAGTTTTGAGAGACGAGTAGATGGTGTTGTTGTGATTGTTACTATTATAGACGAGTAGATGGTGTTGTTGTGATTGTTACTATTATCGACGAGTAGATGGTGTTGTTGTGATTGTTACTATTATCGACGAGTAGATGGTGTTGTTGTGATTGTTACTATTATCGACGAGTAGATGGTGTTGTTGTGATTGTTACTATTATCGACGAGTAGATGGTGTTGTTGTGATTGTTACTATTATCGATGAGTAGATGGTGTTGTTGTGATTGTTACTATTATAGACGAGTAGATGGTGTTGTTGTGATTGTTACTATTATCGACGAGTAGATGGTGTTGTTGTGATTGTTACTATTATCGATGAGTAGATGGTGTTGTTGTGATTGTTACTATTATCGACGAGTAGATGATGTTGTTGTGATTGTTACTATTATAGACGAGTAGATGGTGTTGTTGTGATTGTTACTATTATAGACGAGTAGATGGTGTTGTTGTGATTGTTACTATTATAGACGAGTAGATGGTGTTGTTGTGATTGTTACTATTATAGACGAGTAGATGGTGTTGTTGTGATTGTTACTATTATAGACGAGTAGATAGTGTTGTTGTGATTGTTACTATTATAGACGAGTAGATGGTGTTATTGTGATTGTTACTATTATCGACGAGTAGATGGTGTTGTTGTGATTGTTACTATTATCGACGAGTAGATGGTGTTGTTGTGATTGTTACTATTATCGACGAGTAGATGGTGTTGTTGTGATTGTTACTATTATCGACGAGTAGATGGTGTTGTTGTGATTGTTACTATTATAGACGAGTAGATGGTGTTGTTGTGATTGTTACTATTATAGACGAGTAGATGGTGTTGTTGTGATTGTTACTATTATAGACGAGTAGATAGTGTTGTTGTGATTGTTACTATTATAGACGAGTAGATGGTGTTGTTGTGATTGTTACTATTATAGACGAGTAGATAGTGTTGTTGTGATTGTTACTATTATCGACGAGTAGATGGTGTTGTTGTGATTGTTACTATTATAGACGAGTAGATAGTGTTGTTGTGATTGTTACTATTATAGACGAGTAGATGGTGTTGTTGTGATTGTTACTATTATAGACGAGTAGATGGTGTTGTTGTGATTGTTACTATTATAGACGAGTAGATGGTGTTGTTGTGATTGTTACTATTATCGACGAGTAGATGGTGTTGTTGTGATTGTTACTATTATAGACGAGTAGATAGTGTTGTTGTGATTGTTACTATTATAGACGAGTAGATGGTGTTGTTGTGATTGTTACTATTATAGACGAGTAGATGATGTTGTTGTGATTGTTACTATTATCGACGAGTAGATGGTGTTGTTGTGATTGTTACTATTATAGATGAGTAGATGATGTTGTTGTGATTGTTACTATTATCGATGAGTAGATAGTGTTGTTGTGATTGTTACTATTATAGACGAGTAGATGGTGTTGTTGTGATTGTTACTATTATCGACGAGTAGATGGTGTTGTTGTGATTGTTACTATTATAGATGAGTAGATAGTGTTGTTGTGATTGTTACTATTATAGACGAGTAGATGATGTTGTTGTGATTGTTACTATTATAGACGAGTAGATGGTGTTGTTGTGATTGTTACTATTATAGACGAGTAGATGATGTTGTTGTGATTGTTACTATTATCGACGAGTAGATGGTGTTGTTGTGATTGTTACTATTATAGATGAGTAGATGATGTTGTTGTGATTGTTACTATTATCGATGAGTAGATAGTGTTGTTGTGATTGTTACTATTATAGACGAGTAGATGGTGTTGTTGTGATTGTTACTATTATCGACGAGTAGATGGTGTTGTTGTGATTGTTACTATTATCGATGAGTAGATAGTGTTGTTGTGATTGTTACTATTATAGACGAGTAGATGATGTTGTTGTGATTGTTACTATTATCGACGAGTAGATGGTGTTGTTGTGATTGTTACTATTATAGATGAGTAGATGATGTTGTTGTGATTGTTACTATTATCGACGAGTAGATGGTGTTGTTGTGATTGTTACTATTATAGACGAGTAGATGGTGTTGTTGTGATTGTTACTATTATCGACGAGTAGATAGTGTTGTTGTGATTGTTACTATTATAGACGAGTAGATAGTGTTGTTGTGATTGTTACTATTATAGACGAGTAGATGGTGTTGTTGTGATTGTTACTATTATAGACGAGTAGATGATGTTGTTGTGATTGTTACTATTATAGACGAGTAGATGGTGTTGTTGTGATTGTTACTATTATAGACGAGTAGATGGTGTTGTTGTGATTGTTACTATTATAGACGAGTAGATGGTGTTGTTGTGATTGTTACTATTATAGACGAGTAGATGGTGTTGTTGTGATTGTTACTATTATAGACGAGTAGATGATGTTGTTGTGATTGTTACTATTATAGACGAGTAGATGGTGTTGTTGTGATTGTTACTATTATAGACGAGTAGATGGTGTTGTTGTGATTGTTACTATTATAGACGAGTAGATGGTGTTGTTGTGATTGTTACTATTATCGACGAGTAGATGATGTTGTTGTGATTGTTACTATTATAGACGAGTAGATAGTGTTGTTGTGATTGTTACTATTATAGACGAGTAGATGGTGTTGTTGTGATTGTTACTATTATAGACGAGTAGATGGTGTTGTTGTGATTGTTACTATTATCGACGAGTAGATGGTGTTGTTGTGATTGTTACTATTATCGAAGAGTAGATGGTGTTGTTGTGATTGTTACTATTATAGACGAGTAGATGGTGTTGTTGTGATTGTTACTATTATAGACGAGTAGATGGTGTTGTTGTGATTGTTACTATTATCGACGAGTAGATGGTGTTGTTGTGATTGTTACTATTATCGATGAGTAGATGGTGTTGTTGTGATTGTTACTATTATAGACGAGTAGATAGTGTTGTTGTGATTGTTACTATTATAAACGAGTAGATGGTGTTGTTGTGATTGTTACTATTATAGACGAGTAGATGGTGTTGTTGTGATTGTTACTATTATCGATGAGTAGATGGTGTTGTTGTGATTGTTACTATTATAGACGAGTAGATAGTGTTGTTGTGATTGTTACTATTATCGATGAGTAGATGGTGTTGTTGTGATTGTTACTATTATCGACGAGTAGATAGTGTTGTTGTGATTGTTACTATTATAGACGAGTAGATGGTGTTGTTGTGATTGTTACTATTATAGACGAGTAGATGGTGTTGTTGTGATTGTTACTATTATCGATGAGTAGATGGTGTTGTTGTGATTGTTACTATTATCGACGAGTAGATAGTGTTGTTGTGATTGTTACTATTATAGACGAGTAGATGGTGTTGTTGTGATTGTTACTATTATAGACGAGTAGATGGTGTTGTTGTGATTGTTACTATTATAGACGAGTAGATGGTGTTGTTGTGATTGTTACTATTATCGATGAGTAGATGGTGTTGTTGTGATTGTTACTATTATAGACGAGTAGATGGTGTTGTTGTGATTGTTACTATGATAGACGAGTAGATGGTGTTGTTGTGATTGTTACTATTATAGACGAGTAGATAGTGTTGTTGTGATTGTTACTATTATAGACGAGTAGATGGTGTTGTTGTGATTGTTACTATTATAGATGAGTAGATGGTGTTGTTGTGATTGTTACTATTATAGATGAGTAGATGGTGTTGTTGTGATTGTTACTATTATAGACGAGTAGATGGTGTTGTTGTGATTGTTACTATTATCGATGAGTAGATGGTGTTGTTGTGATTGTTACTATTATCGACGAGTAGATAGTGTTGTTGTGATTGTTACTATTATAGACGAGTAGATGGTTTTGTTGTGATTGTTACTATTATAGACGAGTAGATGGTGTTGTTGTGATTGTTACTATTATCGACGAGTAGATGGTGTTGTTGTGATTGTTACTAGTATAGACGAGTAGATGGTGTTGTTGTGATTGTTACTATTATAGACGAGTAGATGGTGTTGTTGTGATTGTTACTATTATAGACGAGTAGATGATGTTGTTGTGATTGTTACTATTATAGACGAGTAGATGGTGTTGTTGTGATTGTTACTATTATCGACGAGTAGATGGTGTTGTTGTGATTGTTACTATTATAGACGAGTAGATAGTGTTGTTGTGATTGTTACTATTATCGAGGAGTAGATGGTGTTGTTGTGATTGTTACTATTATAGACGAGTAGATGGTGTTGTTGTGATTGTTACTATTATCGATGAGTAGATGGTGTTGTTGTGATTGTTACTATTATCGATGAGTAGATGGTGTTGTTGTGATTGTTACTATTATAGACGAGTAGATAGTGTTGTTGTGATTGTTACTATTATAGACGAGTAGATGGTGTTGTTGTGATTGTTACTATTATAGACGAGTAGATGGTGTTGTTGTGATTGTTACTATTATAGACGAGTAGATGGTGTTGTTGTGATTGTTACTATTATAGACGAGTAGATGGTGTTGTTGTGATTGTTACTATTATAGATGAGTAGATGGTGTTGTTGTGATTGTTACTATTATAGACGAGTAGATGGTGTTGTTGTGATTGTTACTATTATAGACGAGTAGATGGTGTTGTTGTGATTGTTACTATTATAGATGAGTAGATGGTGTTGTTGTGATTGTTACTATTATAGACGAGTAGATGGTGTTGTTGTGATTGTTACTATTATAGATGAGTAGATGTTGTTGTTGTGATTGTTACTATTATCGATGAGTAGATGGTGTTGTTGTGATTGTTACTATTATAGACGAGTAGATAGTGTTGTTGTGATTGTTACTATTATAGACGAGTAGATGATGTTGTTGTGATTGTTACTATTATAGACGAGTAGATGGTGTTGTTGTGATTGTTACTATTATAGACGAGTAGATAGTGTTGTTGTGATTGTTACTATTATCGACGAGTAGATAGTGTTGTTGTGATTGTTACTATTATAGACGAGTAGATGATGTTGTTGTGATTGTTACTATTATAGACGAGTAGATAGTGTTGTTGTGATTGTTACTATTATAGACGAGTAGATGGTGTTGTTGTGATTGTTACTATTATCGATGAGTAGATGTTGTTGTTGTGATTGTTACTATTATCGACGAGTAGATGGTGTTGTTGTGATTGTTACTATTATAGACGAGTAGATGGTGTTGTTGTGATTGTTACTATTATAGACGAGTAGATGGTGTTGTTGTGATTGTTACTATTATCGACGAGTAGATGGTGTTGTTGTGATTGTTACTATTATCGACGAGTAGATGGTGTTGTTGTGATTGTTACTATTATCGATGAGTAGATAGTGTTGTTGTGATTGTTACTATTATCGACGAGTAGATGGTGTTGTTGTGATTGTTACTATTATAGACGAGTAGATGGTGTTGTTGTGATTGTTACTATTATAGACGAGTAGATGGTGTTGTTGTGATTGTTACTATTATCGACGAGTAGATGGTGTTGTTGTGATTGTTACTATTATAGACGAGTAGATGGTGTTGTTGTGATTGTTACTATTATCGATGAGTAGAAGTTGTTGTTGTGATTGTTACTATTATCGACGAGTAGATGGTGTTGTTGTGATTGTTACTATTATCGACGAGTAGATGGTGTTGTTGTGATTGTTACTATTATAGACGAGTAGATGGTGTTGTTGTGATTGTTACTATTATAGACGAGTAGATGGTGTTGTTGTGATTGTTACTATTATAGACGAGTAGATGGTGTTGTTGTGATTGTTACTATTATCGATGAGTAGATGGTGTTGTTGTGATTGTTACTATTATAGACGAGTAGATGGTGTTGTTGTGATTGTTACTATTATAGACGAGTAGATGGTGTTGTTGTGATTGTTACTATTATAGACGAGTAGATGGTGTTGTTGTGATTGTTACTATTATAGACGAGTAGATGGTGTTGTTGTGATTGTTACTATTATAGACGAGTAGATGATGTTGTTGTGATTGTTACTATTATAGACGAGTAGATGGTGTTGTTGTGATTGTTACTATTATAGACGAGTAGATGGTGTTGTTGTGATTGTTACTATTATAGACGAGTAGATGATGTTGTTGTGATTGTTACTATTATAGACGAGTAGATAGTGTTGTTGTGATTGTTACTATTATAGACGAGTAGATGGTGTTGTTGTGATTGTTACTATTATAGACGAGTAGATGGTGTTGTTGTGATTGTTACTATTATAGATGAGTAGATGGTGTTGTTGTGATTGTTACTATTATAGACGAGTAGATGGTGTTGTTGTGATTGTTACTATTATAGACGAGTAGATGGTGTTGTTGTGATTGTTACTATTATAGACGAGTAGATAGTGTTGTTGTGATTGTTACTATTATCGACGAGTAGATGGTGTTGTTGTGATTGTTACTATTATAGACGAGTAGATGGTGTTGTTGTGATTGTTACTATTATAGACGAGTAGATAGTGTTGTTGTGATTGTTACTATTATCGACGAGTAGATGGTGTTGTTGTGATTGTTACTATTATAGACGAGTAGATGGTGTTGTTGTGATTGTTACTATTATAGACGAGTAGATGGTGTTGTTGTGATTGTTACTATTATCGATGAGTAGATGGTGTTGTTGTGATTGTTACTATTATAGACGAGTAGATAGTGTTGTTGTGATTGTTACTATTATCGATGAGTAGATGGTGTTGTTGTGATTGTTACTATTATCGACGAGTAGATAGTGTTGTTGTGATTGTTACTATTATAGACGAGTAGATGGTGTTGTTGTGATTGTTACTATTATAGACGAGTAGATGGTGTTGTTGTGATTGTTACTATTATCGATGAGTAGATGGTGTTGTTGTGATTGTTACTATTATCGACGAGTAGATAGTGTTGTTGTGATTGTTATTATTATAGACGAGTAGATGGTGTTGTTGTGATTGTTACTATTATAGACGAGTAGATGGTGTTGTTGTGATTGTTACTATTATAGACGAGTAGATGGTGTTGTTGTGATTGTTACTATTATCGATGAGTAGATGGTGTTGTTGTGATTGTTACTATTATAGACGAGTAGATGGTGTTGTTGTGATTGTTACTATTATAGACGAGTAGATGGTGTTGTTGTGATTGTTACTATTATAGATGAGTAGATGGTGTTGTTGTGATTGTTACTATTATAGACGAGTAGATGGTGTTGTTGTGATTGTTACTATTATCGATGAGTAGATGGTGTTGTTGTGATTGTTACTATTATCGACGAGTAGATAGTGTTGTTGTGATTGTTACTATTATAGACGAGTAGATGGTGTTGTTGTGATTGTTACTATTATAGACGAGTAGATGGTGTTGTTGTGATTGTTACTATTATCGACGAGTAGATGGTGTTGTTGTGATTGTTACTATTATAGACGAGTAGATGGTGTTGTTGTGATTGTTACTATTATAGACGAGTAGATGGTGTTGTTGTGATTGTTACTATTATAGACGAGTAGATGATGTTGTTGTGATTGTTACTATTATAGACGAGTAGATGGTGTTGTTGTGATTGTTACTATTATCGACGAGTAGATGGTGTTGTTGTGATTGTTACTATTATAGACCAGTAGATAGTGTTGTTGTGATTGTTACTATTATCGAGGAGTAGATGGTGTTGTTGTGATTGTTACTATTATCGATGAGTAGATGGTGTTGTTTTGATTGTTACTATTATAGACGAGTAGATAGTGTTGTTGTGATTGTTACTATTATAGACGAGTAGATGGTGTTGTTGTGATTGTTACTATTATAGACGAGTAGATGGTGTTGTTGTGATTGTTACTATTATCGATGAGTAGATGTTGTTGTTGTGATTGTTACTATTATCGACGAGTAGATGGTGTTGTTGTGATTGTTACTATTATCGACGAGTAGATGGTGTTGTTGTGATTGTTACTATTATAGACGAGTAGATGGTGTTGTTGTGATTGTTACTATTATAGACGAGTAGATGGTGTTGTTGTGATTGTTACTATTATCGACGAGTAGATGGTGTTGTTGTGATTGTTACTATTATCGACGAGTAGATGGTGTTGTTGTGATTGTTACTATTATCGATGAGTAGATAGTGTTGTTGTGATTGTTACTATTATCGACGAGTAGATGGTGTTGTTGTGATTGTTACTATTATAGACGAGTAGATGGTGTTGTTGTGATTGTTACTATTATAGACGAGTAGATGGTGTTGTTGTGATTGTTACTATTATCGACGAGTAGATGGTGTTGTTGTGATTGTTACTATTATAGACGAGTAGATGGTGTTGTTGTGATTGTTACTATTATCGATGAGTAGAAGTTGTTGTTGTGATTGTTACTATTATCGACGAGTAGATGGTGTTGTTGTGATTGTTACTATTATAGACGAGTAGATAGTGTTGTTGTGATTGTTACTATTATAGATGAGTAGATGATGTTGTTGTGATTGTTACTATTATAGACGAGTAGATGGTGTTGTTGTGATTGTTACTATTATAGATGAGTAGATGATGTTGTTGTGATTTTTACTATTATAGACGAGTAGATGGTGTTGTTGTGATTGTTACTATTATAGATGAGTAGATGATGTTGTTGTGATTGTTACTATTATAGACGAGTAGATGGTGTTGTTGTGATTGTTACTATTATAGATGAGTAGATGATGTTGTTGTGATTGTTACTATTATAGACGAGTAGATGGTGTTGTTGTGATTGTTACTATTATCGATGAGTAGAAGTTGTTGTTGTGATTGTTACTATTATCGATGAGTAGATGGTGTTGTTGTGATTGTTACTATTATAGATGAGTAGATGGTGTTGTTGTGATTGTTACTATTATCGATGAGTAGATGGTGTTGTTGTGATTGTTACTATTATAGACGAGTAGATGGTGTTGTTGTGATTGTTACTATTATAGACGAGTAGATGGTGTTGTTGTGATTGTTACTATTATCGACGAGTAGATAGTGTTGTTGTGATTGTTACTATTATAGACGAGTAGATGGTGTTGTTGTGATTGTTACTATTATAGATGAGTAGATGGTGTTGTTGTGATTGTTACTATTATCGATGAGTAGATGGTGTTGTTGTGATTGTTACTATTATAGATGAGTAGATGGTGTTGTTGTGATTGTTACTATTATCGACGAGTAGATGGTGTTGTTGTGATTGTTACTATTATCGACGAGTAGATGGTGTTGTTGTGATTGTTACTATTATCGACGAGTAGATGGTGTTGTTGTGACTGTTACTATTATAGACGAGTAGATGGTGTTGTTGTGATTGTTACTATTATAGACGAGTAGATGGTGTTGTTGTGATTGTTACTATTATCGACGAGTAGATGGTGTTGTTGTGATTGTTACTATTATCGACGAGTAGATGGTGTTGTTGTGATTGTTACTATTATCGACGAGTAGATGGTGTTGTTGTGACTGTTACTATTATAGACGAGTAGATGGTGTTGTTGTGATTGTTACTATTATAGACGAGTAGATGGTGTTGTTGTGATTGTTACTATTATCGACGAGTAGATGGTGTTGTTGTGATTGTTACTATTATCGATGAGTAGATGGTGTTGTTGTGATTGTTACTATTATCGACGAGTAGATGGTGTTGTTGTGATTGTTACTATTATCGACGAGTAGATGGTGTTGTTGTGATTGTTACTGTTATCGACGAGTAGATGGTGTTGTTGTGATTGTTACTATTATAGACGAGTAGATGGTGTTGTTGTGATTGTTACTATTATAGACGAGTAGATGGTGTTGTTATGATTGTTACTATTATCGACGAGTAGATGGTGTTGTTATGATTGTTACTATTATCGACGAGTAGATGGTGTTGTTATGATTGTTACTATTATAGACGAGTAGATGGTGTTGTTGTGATTGTTACTATTATAGACGAGTAGATGGTGTTGTTGTGATTGTTACTATTATCGACGAGTAGATGGTGTTGTTATGATTGTTACTATTATAGACGAGTAGATGGTGTTGTTGTGATTGTTACTATTATCGATGAGTAGATGGTGTTGTTGTGATTGTTACTATTATAGACGAGTAGATAGTGTTGTTGTGATTGTTACTATTATCGACGAGTAGATGGTGTTGTTATGATTGTTACTATTATCGACGAGTAGATGGTGTTGTTATGATTGTTACTATTATAGACGAGTAGATGGTGTTGTTGTGATTGTTACTATTATAGACGAGTAGATGGTGTTGTTGTGATTGTTACTATTATCGACGAGTAGATGGTGTTGTTATGATTGTTACTATTATAGACGAGTAGATGGTGTTGTTGTGATTGTTACTATTATCGATGAGTAGATGGTGTTGTTGTGATTGTTACTATTATCGATGAGTAGATGGTGTTGTTGTGATTGTTACTATTATAGACGAGTAGATGGTGTTGTTGTGATTGTTACTATTATAGACGAGTAGATGGTGTTGTTGTGATTGTTACTATTATAGACGAGTAGATGGTGTTGTTGTGATTGTTACTATTATAGACGAGTAGATGGTGTTGTTGTGATTGTTACTATTATCGATGAGTAGATGGTGTTGTTGTGATTGTTACTATTATCGATGAGTAGATGGTGTTGTTGTGATTGTTACTATTATCGACGAGTACATGGTGTTGTTGTGATTGTTACTATTATCGACGAGTAGATGGTGTTGTTGTGATTGTTACTATTATCGATGAGTAGATGGTGTTGTTGTGATTGTTACTATTATAGACGAGTAGATGGTGTTGTTGTGATTGTTACTATTATAGACGAGTAGATGGTGTTGTTGTGATTGTTACTATTATCGACGAGTAGATGGTGTTGTTGTGATTGTTACTATTATCGACTATTACCATCAACTGTCACATATCTGTTAATAAGAAGTCATCTGTATGTAAGTAAACATATGATATTTCACCATGTTTAATTTGTTACATGTAGAAAATTCATGAAAATAACGAAACATCACTTTGTCTTTTTGTGCTTGTTTTTGTAGATTTAATAATCAAGATGTGTGTTAACTGTTCTTGTATTATTAGAATAAGGTCATTTCTTTACTTCAAAATCGTTTTACACATTATGTACTCTGGTTTTGGTGTCAAGTCTGGACTGTAATATTTTTTAATATACGTTCCTCCTACATTCATATTATTATGTAGTAAGATATTTCAGTATGCTAAGTATCACTATCGAATTATCTAAAATGTCATTCTTCAATTATAATTTGATGTATATTCCTGAAACATTCATAACGCAGAAATGTCGAATTTAGATTGAATTCTGAATTAAAAATGTAAATTATCGACAAGTTTTTCTAAAAAGAAATCAGTAGGGTATTGTATATATAAATAAAATCTGACAAATACATCGAATGTATCGCTTCCCAAATTAGATCAAATCAGTGAAACCAATCCGTAATTTGAAAGTTAACAAAATTTAAATAACTTAGAAGTCTAAACGTTTCACATCACGCGTAAAGGCCGTTTGTCACAATTTTTCAAATGATATCATCTTTTATCACAATCTAGATTCTTTAGAACATAATAAATTGTTGTTATAAAAAAAATCGTTGAAAGCGATCAAAAAGTAGAATTTCTAACAGAAAATTGAATTACAAAACAATTGAGTTATATATTTCGTTTTTTAATCTCTTTGGTATGTAGTGACTAATGATATGACCGTAACAGTCACAGATAGAGATATCGTGCCAGTGAATTTCGTCTTTATACTTTAATATATCTGCAATTGCGTGCTGTAGATAATTTTTCAATGCACTTATATCCATGAGTTCGATCAAAGAGCCAAACTTGCTGACAGAACTAAACCAACCGTGATTATATTTGATCATTATGTATGGGTAGTTTGTATGATAATGTTAAATGGATTCACCTAACCATACATGTGTTTCATGCACAAACGTTTGACAGGTTACGAATATCTTACGGTTCATCTTGCCGCCAAGAATTTTAAATGATTGTTAATAATCAGTATGATAAGTTTGAGGAACAATCACGTATACAAACAGCCACACTAAAAATTAAAAAAAACTGATGAATTGATTGTTGCTATAATCCATGCTAATGTTATATATTTATTATATCTGACAACCGTGTGTCATAATTTATCAAAAACATCAAAGAAATATGCATCAAATTAATTTGAAGGTAGGGTAATTAGCACGACCCGTTTACAATCTGATTTTTCAAATTGCTTCTTAGATAAAATTGTCACGAAATGTAAATTCGTCCAGAAGAACACCAAAAACTTAACGGTTTCTCACATAATACATCCCAATATTTGTATATACTCTAAATATAAGGTAGATATAAATAAAATTTATTTAAAAAATAAAAATTGTGAATCATTTTAGAAAAAAGTAAGTTCTATATGGTAATAAATACTTATGTAAACTATTTAAGCTTTGAAAAAGAATAAGTTTGAAAATAATATTTGACCAGATGTTTTTGCGGTTAATAAAATGTTGCGCTATAAAATATACAAATTTAAGCAAAATCAGACATATATATCGGAACATGTTTAGTAAGAACACCTGTCCTAAATGTCCAGGTGTTTAAAATGTTCTATGTTGATTATATCTTGCGTGATATTGAACTTTTTATTATATCATTGAAATACATGTAACCATTTAACATCTAAAAACGGTTTACTATTATAAATCACTCTAAACTCCTGCACATCTGTGGGTATTATATATCTAACAACTTTTATATTAAGTAAATTATAAGGATCTGTGGAAAGGCCAATTTACTTCACAGATGTAAAGTTTTTTTTTATTAAACGATTGAATTGACAGTTGGTAAGGACAGGGACGGTGTTAACAGACGTTAAACACGCGATCTTTATCAACACCTAATTGTCAAACTTTCAATGAGCACAGATTTGACACAGAATAGGACATAAACATAGGTTTTGTCTTAAAGATGATAGATATAACTAGACGTTTTGTACAGGTGTCTAAAACTATCTAAAATTCTCAGGTACGAATTACATATTGTAGATTTGATACGAAGAACAAGATTGTTTGAAATAATACACCGACCTTTCCCACATGATTAATGGATCTTTATTCAATGAGTGGTTCCAGTGAACGAACCGACCGGAATCGTTTCGTAATGATGAAACATAACAAAATCATATATATTTTCATGGTATTAAGTCAAATAATAAGCTATACAGGTGAATGTAACTTCTGTCTACCTTCAACTTGATTCTTTGATCAACCATAATTAGTGATATCTAAATATCTCAAATTACCTCCCACTACGAATATAATAGTTTGACCATTTAATGAAATCAAAAGACGAAAAATCATATGCTTTATTGAAGAATGTTTTTTGCTGCGAGAACACAACTGATCCTATAGATATCATTAGGTTAGGTGAATTATTATAGTTATTATACATGTTATATTAAATGTGAATTGACTATATTTTATGGTGGTATTTGATAGGCTCTGATCTGGCCGTGCAGTCACTGAACATAAATATGCTTTCCTGGGGGGGTTCGGTTTTGTGTGTGTGTGTGTGTGTTTACATGTATCTTTCTATGTCTCCAATCATTTCAATCATTGTATTATATTGTTTGCCCCTTGTGTGACCTTAATTGGCAATGAAAAATGCTTATTCTTATTCTTATTCATATGCCAAGCATTAATTATGTCTTACCTTGTCGCCTTGAATTCCCCTCACGCCTGGGGCACCAGGTAATCCCTGAAAAGTAAAAATAAAATAAATGTATTTATTTAAAAACAAAAACAAAAAAACATGCAGATTTTAAATTTATGAATATTGTAATACATTTGACCTAATTAGCAATTGCATATAAGTGTTTATGTACAGCAATAGCACAAATGATATCAGAGTTACACTTACATCAATTCCTTGAACTCCATCTGTACCGTCAGGTCCTGGAGGCCCCTGGGCACCAATTATCTATAATAAATGTGTAACATTTGCTTACTAAGAGTAAATAACGAGTCACTCTCTCATTAGTAATATTAGAACTGTGGTCTTTCAATAACAAAGTAAACTCAAATAGTGTCTGCAAATTCCAAATCATTTGAACAGACTTCTATAATATATGGGAAATACCGGTAATATGGATAATATGAAGCTAACATTGAGTAAGTTTAAATTAATCAGATTTTATATACAACACACCATGTATTGGGATTTTGTTAATTCAAGTAAAGCAATATAGTATGAGCACATCATGACGGTAAATTTCTGGTTAAAAGTAAAATATCATCTTTTAAGTCAAAAAGTAAATATGTTTAAGCTGCCTTTAGAGAATATGATATTGCAAAGTCATTCATTTTATCATCATATTATATTGGCTTTTCTTTGATTTCGTATCTATTTAAGAAATAAAATAATATGTCTTACACTTTGACCTGGTTGTCCATGTTTCCCTGCCTTTCCTGGAATTCCGTTCATACCTCTCTGACCTGGTGCTCCCTGAGCAAAAACAAAGTCATTTTTATGTAAGAATAAATGAAATATTTTATATTAAATTGAGAATAATATACATTGAAGTGACAGTTTATAATGGCTAAGCATTAACTTCATATCTTAATAGCATATTGTCAAGCTGAAATTTACTTCATATCTTTGCAACATATTGACTAACCGATTTATAAAAACCAATGCATTAATATTGTTTATATTACTTGTCAATGACAAGAAAAACGAAAGAATTAGATAAATGTCCTACCGGTTCACCTTTACCTCCTCGGGGACCAACGGGTCCTGGTCTACCATTCATACCCTGTGAAATATAAATTGGATTCAAGTAGTTATTTCATTAAATTGAAATATAACTTTTATGTTATTGTTTCTTTCTATCCCTTGGTAAATCGTGAGAATTGAAAGGTCATAACCTATCTCATACAATATAAAGGTCCTAACCTGGCTCATACAATATAAAGGTTCTAACCTGGCTCATACAATATAAACGTCCTAACCTGGCTCATACAATATAAACGTCCTAACCTGGCTCATACAATATAAAGGTCCTAACCTGGCTCATACAATATAAAGGTCCTAACCTGGCTCATACAATATAAAGGTCCTAACCTGGCTCATACAATATAAAGGTCCTAACCTGGCTCATACAATATAAAGGTTCTAACCTGGCTCATACAATATAAAGGTCCTAACCTGGCTCATACAATATAAAGGTTCTAATCTGGCTCATACAATATAAAGGTCCTAACCTGGCTCATACAATATAAAGGTTCTAACCTGGCTCATACAATATAAAGGTCCTAACCTGGCTCATACAATGTAAAGGTTCTAACCTGGCTCATACAATATAAAGGTCCTAACCTGGCTCATACAATATAAAGGTCCTAACCTGGCTCATACAATATAAAGGTCCTAACCTGGCTCATACAATATAAAGATTCTAACCTGGCTCATACAATGTAAAGGTTCTAACCTGGCTCATACAATATAAAGGTCCTAACCTGGCTCATACAATATAAAGGTCCTAACCTGGCTCATACAAATAGTATACATTTTACTTGTTGTGTAAGACTTATACAAACAAATTATTAATTTGTAGCAAACAAGGTATGTATATAGAATACAACATTTTAATGAACAGAAATACATAAAATTCCTGTCTTTTAAGACATTTTATGTTTGATGTACTTCAAGCCCTTTCTTATTAAGTAATGTATTTGACAACTTGGTGCTATGGTGTTTGTGTTGCTCAATCTTTAAATGTCTTTGTCATGTTTAACCTTCTTCTTTGGTATCTTCAAACGGTTTGTTTTAATAAGAAAGGGACTTGTGGAAAGTCTATGTTGGTTACAATAATGTATAGGTGTGTCTACACATTACTCATTTAAATTTCACACTTTCATACATGTAAAGATATGATAAATGTTAACATTAATTGTTTACTATCATTACATGTATATATCAGCACTAGTATCAAATATTAGTATACTTACATCTTCTCCTGGTAAGCCATTTATCGCTGGTTCACCGTCTTTCCCAGGCTCCCCAGGACCTCCATTAATACCATCTCTTCCAGGAATACCTTGTGCTCCAGGTTTACCCTGTATAATATATATATATAATCTTTGCCAAGTTTTTAACTGAATCATTTATCATAATCGTGTTTACATATCATTGTATTCATTGTATATAGAACTATTAAGTCATTTATATATTGAGTGAAATATTACCTAGTAAAATTTATTTTGATCATAATTTAGTTAGTGTAAATTTTAAAGCCTTTTTAATATTCAGAAATTCATGAAAATGATTTGCTTTCATGTCCATTAATTGAACTATTTATACAGTGTCAGTATAAGTTCATTAATAGTAAATAACTTTATACACTAAATCACAGCAAGATAAAAATATTTATTAAATTATTTCAATTAAGTATACTAACATCAGATCCATCTTGGCCACGTGGTCCACGTTGACCATCAAACCCAGCGTCTCCTGGCAGACCTTGAATGCCTGGTGGTCCTCTAGGTCCTGTCAGCCCCTACAATATATGATCAATACATATTATCTAGGTCCTGTAGCCCCCTACAATATATGATCAAATATTATCTGGGTCCTGTAACTCCCTACAATATATGATCAAATATTATCTAGGTCCTGTAGCCGCCTACAAGATATGATCAAATATTATCTGGGTCCTGTAGTCCCCTACAATATATGATCAAATATTATCTGGGTCCTGTAGCCCCCTACAATATATGATCAATAAATATTATCTAGGTCCTGTAGCCCCCTACAATATATGATCAAATATTATCTGGGTCCTGTAACTCCCTACAATATATGATCAAATATTATCTGGGTCCTGTAACTCCCTACAATATATGATCAAATATTATCTGGGTCCTGTAGCCCCCTACAATATATGATCAATAAATATTATCTAGGTCCTGTAACCCCTTACAA
Organism: Bathymodiolus septemdierum; assembly: GCA_963383655.1. Taxonomy (NCBI): domain Eukaryota; kingdom Metazoa; phylum Mollusca; class Bivalvia; order Mytilida; family Modiolidae; genus Bathymodiolus; species Bathymodiolus septemdierum. The sequence continues at coordinate 119,613,056 of OY726518.1, read as the reverse complement.
TATATGATCAAATATTATCTAGGTCCTGTAGCCCCCTACAATATATGATCAAATATTATCTGGGTCCTGTAGCCCCCTACAATATATGATCATCTATTCCATGTATCTTAATTTATCTACTCTATCTTATTGATAACTTACATCTATTCCATGTATCTTATTTTATCTACTCTATCTTATTGATAACTTACATCTACTCTATCTTATTGATAACTTACATCTATTCCATGTATCTTAATTCATCTACTCTATCTTATTGATAACTTACATCTATTCCATGTATCTTATTTTATCTACTCTATCTTATTGATAACTTACATCTACTCTATCTTATTGATAACTTACATCTACTCTATCTTATTGATAACTTACATCTATTCCATGTATCTTAATTTATCTCCTCTATCTTATTGATAACTTACATCTATTCCATGTATCTTAATTTATCTACTCTATCTTATTGATAACTTACATCTATTCCATGTATCTTATTTTATCTACTCTATCTTATTGATAACTTACATCTATTCCATGTATCTTAATTTATCTACTCTATCTTATTAATAACTTACATCTACTCTATCTTATTGATAACTTACATCTATTCCATGTATCTTAATTTATCTACTCTATCTTATTGATAACTTACATCTACTCTATCTTATTGATAACTTACATCTACTCTATCTTATTGATAACTTACATCTATTCCATGTATCTTAGTTTATCTACTCTATCTTATTGATAACTTACATCTACTCTATCTTATTGATAACTTACATCTACTCTATCTTATTGATAACTTACATCTACTCTATCTTATTGATAACTTACATCTATTCCATGTATCTTAGTTTATCTACTCTATCTTATTGATAACTTACATCTATTCCATGTATCTTAATTTATCTACTCTATCTTATTGATAACTTACATCTATTCCATTCTTTCCAGGTGGTCCAGCAGGACAAACAACCTCACATCCTGGATCTGTATCCCCTCTCTGGATAAATGCAAAGGGACTAGATGTTAAAAGAAATACAGCACCTTGTTAAAGTGTGTTAGTCGTGAGTACCGTTACCAAGGAATTAACTCTAGTGAGTACCGTTACCAAGGAATTGACTCTAGCATAGTGTAGTTAGTATAGTGAATCACTCGTAATACAATACATAAGCTGTATTTGGTTTTAAAATGACATTATAATTGGTATTAAATCAAATGGTGTGACATATTTTCATATACTGCCTTTATTTTTCCTATGAAATTACATTGTATTTTCAATGGTGTGACATATTTCCATACACTGCCTATATTTTTCCTATACCATTGCATTGTATTTCCAAAAGATCATTAGCTTAATCAACTTGACATTAGTTACTTCTTAAGTAATATATTTTGTAATTAACCTGTAATAGGGTTTAATATTGTGCAAGTAAGCCTAATAGATTAAATCTGAGTAAAGCGTGCTTTTCTATACTTTACAAAATTGAAATGCTTTAAAATTAGACAAGAATAATCGAGAAAAAAAATCAGATTGATACTCTAATATCTAAATCCTAATGAATCTACACACGGAGCTAATTGTTCTATAAAAATAAGCTCTACTTAACTTTCCAACAAAATTAAAAGAATTTCAACTACACTTTTGCTATAAAAAATATTCTTATTTAAATTCAAGAGTAACTTTATAGAGGATTTTGATAAATAAATTGCATATATGTTATCTTAGATTAAAATATATTCAAAAACCAGATATATTGTCAGTTAAGTGAACATTTTGCAAATTGTTTTTCATATATGCTTTGATATACAAAAACAAATTGACATTATAAACGAGCATCTACAAATTGGTTTCTATTATATTATTTATTCCTTATAAAATCATTTTTTTATTATATATAACAAAATTAAGAAGCAAAAGATGTGTGATCTATAGTATAAGTAACAGGAGTAGTGGATCTATGTATAATATATTACTATTATAGTCATTGACTTTTTTTTCTAAAATATCTGAACATGTGGTTTTAGAGCTTCTTCCCAACTTATGCCGTACGGGACCATGCTTTAAATATTGATCGACCACTCCTGTTTAGAGATGTGGTACCTGCCAGTTACTTGGCTTTGCAGTGGTAGTTTCCGGTGCATTATACAAAAGACAAAAATAACACAAGGATTAGTATATATAGTTACTGTACCTTATCGGCTTGATATCCGCTCCAATAGCTCTGAAGGAAATAAAGTCAATATATTCTACAATTAAATTCACAGAAATCTACAAAGAAATAACTCACTCGGCAGTGCGATGAGACAAAAATATAAGACTGTCTTGGCAATTTTGACACAACAACGCAGCATACATGTATAGCATATATTTAAAAACATATACATTGAAATCAAATGAATAATTTGTTTTGCATGCATGGAAATATCTTATTATTTATATTATCATGTCGATGTCAGAAAAAACGGTATCAAGTTGTTGATTTTCAATACAATTAAAGATAAAGAGTTGTATACATTTCTGTTGATATGTTTTGGTAGGAGTAGAAAACTTCTATCATAGTCTTATATGATAAACTAATTTGTTTTGTTCTTACCACTGGTTTAATTTCAGCACAGTTTGGTCTTGAAGCCTTCGATGGATCACAGTGTATTACCATCCATTGTAAATCAAACTGAAATAAAACACAATTAATGCTTTAGATTATCTAACTCGAAACAACCGTCTTTATAATCCATTAATACTATGAAACCAGCTCATTGTTTTTACTATTATTACTGTAAAGCTAACTCAATGTTTTACTATTAATACTGTAAAGCTAACTCAATGTTTTACTATTAATACTGTAAAGCTAACTCAATGTTTTACTATTAATACTGTAAAGCTAACTCAATGTTTTACTATTAATACTGTAAAGCTAACTCAATGTTTTACTATTAATACTGTAAAGCTAACTCAATGTTTTATTATTAATACTGTAAAGCTAACTCAATGTTTTACTATTAATACTGTAAAGCTAACTCAATGTTTTACTATTAATACTGTAAAGCTAACTCAATGTTTTACTATTAATACTGTAAAGCTAACTCAATGTTTTATTATTAATACTGTAAAGCTAACTCAATGTTTTACTATTAATACTGTAAAGCTAACTCAATGTTTTACTATTAATACTGTAAAGCTAACTCAATGTTTTACTATTAATACTGTAAAGCTAACTCAATGTTTTACTATTAATACTGTAAAGCTAACTCAATGTTTTACTATTAATACTGTAAAGCTAACTCAATGTTTTATTATTAATACTGTAAAGCTAACTCAATGTTTTACTATTAATACTGTAAAGCTAACTCAATGTTTTACTATTAATACTGTAAAGCTAACTAATGTTTTACTATTAATACTGTAAAGCTAACTCAATGTTTTACTATTAATACTGTAAAGCTAACTCAATGTTTTACTATTAATACTGTAAAGCTAACTCAATGTTTTATTATTATTACTGTAAAGCTAACTCAATGTTTTACTATTAATACTGTAAAGCTAACTCAATGTTTTACTATTAATACTGTAAAGCTAACTCAATGTTTTATTATTAATACTGTAAAGCTAACTCGATGTTTTACTATTAATACTGTAAAGCTAACTCAATGTTTTACTATTAATACTGTAAAGCTAACTCAATGTTTTACTATTAATACTGTAAAGCTAACTCAATGTTTTACTATTAATACTGTAAAGCTAACTCAATGTTTTACTATTAATACTGTAAAGCTAACTCAATGTTTTATTATTAATACTGTAAAGCTAACTCAATGTTTTACTATTAATACTGTAAAGCTAACTCAATGTTTTACTATTAATACTGTAAAGCTAACTCAATGTTTTACTATTAATACTGTAAAGCTAACTCAATGTTTTACTATTAATACTGTAAAGCTAACTCAATGTTTTACTATTAATACTGTAAAGCTAACTCAATGTTTTACTATTAATACTGTAAAGCTAACTCAATGTTTTATTATTAATACTGTAAAGCTAACTCAATGTTTTACTATTAATACTGTAAAGCTAACTCAATGTTTTACTATTAATACTGTAAAGCTAACTCAATGTTTTACTATTAATACTGTAAAGCTAACTCAATGTTTTACTATTAATACTGTAAAGCTAACTCAATGTTTTACTATTAATACTGTAAAGCTAACTCAATGTTTTACTATTAATACTGTAAAGCTAACTCAATGTTTTACTATTAATACTGTAAAGCTAACTCAATGTTTTACTATTAATACTGTAAAGCTAACTCAATGTTTTACTATTAATACTGTAAAGCTAACTCAATGTTTTACTATTAATACTGTAAAGCTAACTCAATGTTTTACTCTTAATACTGTAAAGCTAACTCAATGTTTTACTATTAATACTGTAAAGCTAACTCAATGTTTTATTATTAATACTGTAAAGCTAACTCAATGTTTTACTATTAATACTGTAAAGCTAACTCAATGTTTTACTATTAATACTGTAAAGCTAACTCAATGTTTTACTATTAATACTGTAAAGCTAACTCAATGTTTTACTATTAATACTGTAAAGCTAACTCATTTTCATAATTTTTTAGACATTGGAAATATTCTACATAAATCAGGTATATTCTTGATTTGGTAACATTATAAGGTTCAACATTATAATTCCATGCTGGATATTTTTGTTTAACTTACCATGACTGTACGTTCTTTCTGTGACTGTCCTATAACCATTTGTCCTGTACTTCCAATAGTTGCCATATTTGCTAATGGCACGTTGTACGTGTTTTCACAGTCAATGACAAGTGTTGCTTGTTTGTCAGCAAAACTAATGAAAATCTTATGCCACTGTTTCAGAAATGCCTGTGAAATGAATTAAAAGATTAATTACTATAGAACACAAAGTGGTAATTGATGAATAGCATAAATGCACGTAGTACATGTATATCAAACTAGAAAACAGCACAACACTTTATTAATTAAAGTCAAACCAGATTCAAAATGACAAAGGATATTGGTGATCACATAATCAAAATATACCAACAATGGAATGAGGATAAGAAATGGTATTGTACAATCATATAGATCCTAACCAGCTGTTATATAACTAAAGGTTTTTTGTGAAAATTGCTGATGTCTAATCGGTGCTTTTTGTGGATTGTTGCTATCAATCCATAGGTATAGTATGGGTTGATCTTTGCCAATAGGAAATCACCATAGAATAGATGGATTTTTGCTACCAATCCATATATTCATCTGATGTAGAAATCAAATTGAAATGGACTACTTTAAAATACATGTACAAAGAGTTATCCACAACTATTGTTACGTGCTATTCAATGCATAAGATGGTTGGCATACTAAGTAATGGCATTTTCTTTCTCCAAGCATATATTGACTTACATTTCGAACTTCCTTCTTGTTGAATTTAGCAATAGAAATTTCTCCATAATTATTTAAATATAGCACATGAATTTCTCTCTGTTTTCCGTCGAATCGAACAGAAAATTGTGTTTCACCTCTGTCATCTTGGACATCTAGAAGATCCCAGTGTTCACTTCGTGTTTTACTAGCCATCTTATAAGTTGCAATAAAGGTAAATTGTTTAGGAAATCCATCGGGAAACACTTGACTGAAACAAGAAGAGCAAACATGAAATACACTGAAATTCAACAATATGTTGTATATGTAGAAAGAGCAACATACACTGAAACACAACAATGTATACTATATTAAGAAGGAGCAGCATACACTTAAATAAAACAATACGTGGTATATAGAAAAATGACATACACTGCAATACAACAATGTAATATCGTTAGGAGGAGCAGCATACACTTAAGTAAAACAATAAGTATTATCTTTAGGAAGAATGACATACACTGCAATACAACAATGTAATATCGTTAGGAGGAGCAACATACACTGAAATAAAACAATACGTATTATCTTTAGGAAGAATGACATACACTGCAATACAACAATGTAGTATCGTTAAGAGGAGCAACATACACCGAAATAAAACAATACGTATTATCTTTAGGAAGAATGACATACACTGCAATACAACAATGTAGTATCGTTAGGAGGAGCAACATACACTGAAATAAAACAATAAGTATTATCTTTAGGAAGAATGACATACACTGCAATACAACAATGTAATATCGTTAGGAGGAGCAACATACACTGAAATAAAACAATACGTATTATCTTTAGGAAGAATGACATACACTGCAATACAACAATGTAGTATCGTTAGGAGGAGCAGCATACACTTAAGTAAAACAATACGTATTATCTTTAGGAAGAATGACATACACTGCAATACAACAATGTAATATCGTTAGGAGGAGCAACATACACTGAAATAAAACAATACGTATTATCTTTAGGAAGAATGACATACACTGCAATACAACAATGTAGTATCGTTAAGAGGAGCAACATACACCGAAATAAAACAATACGTATTATCTTTAGGAAGAATGACATACACTGCAATACAACAATGTAATATCTTCAGGAAGAACGACATACACTGAAATAAAACAATACGTATGATCTTTAGGAAGAATGACATACACTGCAATACAACAATGTAATATCGTTAGGAGGAGCAACATACACTGAAATAAAACAATATGTATTATCTTTAGGAAGAGTGACATACACTGCAATACAACAATGTAGTATCTTCAGGAAGAACGACATACACTGAAATAAAACAATACGTATTATCTTTAGGAAGAATGACATACACTGCAATACAACAATGTAATATCGTTAGGAGGAGCAACATACACTGAAATAAAACAATATGTATTATCTTTAGGAAGAGTGACATACACTGCAATACAACAATGTAGTATCGTTAGGAGGAGCAACATACACTGAAATAAAACAATACGTATTATCTTTAGGAAGAGTGACATACACTGCAATACAACAATGTAATATCTTCAGGAAGAACGACATACACTGAAATAAAACAATACGTATTATCTTTAGGAAGAGTGACATACACTGCAATACAACAATGTAGTATCGTTAGGAGGAGCAATATGCACTGAAATAAAACAATACGTATTATCTTTAGGAAGAATGACATACACTGCAATGCAACAATGTAGTATCGTTAGGAGGAGCAACATACACTGAAATAAAACAATACGCATTATCTTTAGGAAGAGTGACATACACTGCAATACAACAATGTAGTATCGTTAGGAGAAGCAACATACACTGAAATAAAACAATACGTATTATCTTTAGGAAGAATGACATACACTGCAATACAACAATGTAGTATCGTTAGGAGGAGCAACATACACTGAAATAAAACAATAAGTATTATCTTTAGGAAGAATGACATACACTGCAATACAACAATGTAGTATCGTTAGGAGGAGCAACATACACTGAAATAAAACAATACGTATTATCTTTAGGAAGAATGACATACACTGCAATACAACAATGTAGTATCGTTAGGAGGAGCAATATACACTGAAATAAAACAATACGTGGTATATAGAAGAATGACATACACTGCAATACAACAATGTAATATCGTTAGGAGGAGCAGCATACACTGAAATAAAACAATACGTGGTATATAGAAGAATGACATACACTGCAATACAACAATGTAATATCGTTAGGAGGAGCAACATACACTGAAATAAAACAATACGTATTATCTTTAGGAAGAGTGACATACACTGCAATACAACAATGTAGTATCGTTAGGAGGAGCAATATACACTGAAATAAAACAATACGTGGTATATAGAAGAATGACATACACTGCAATACAACAATGTAATATCGTTAGGAGAAGCAACATACACTGAAATAAAACAATAAGTATTATCTTTAGGAAGAGTGACATACACTGCAATACAACAATGTAGTATCGTTAGGAGAAGCAACATACACTGAAATAAAACAATAAGTATTATCTTTAGGAAGAGTGACATACACTGCAATACAACAATGTAGTATCGTTAAGAGGAGCAACATACACTGAAATAAAACAATACGTATTATCTTTAGGAAGAGTGACATACATTGCAATACAACAATGTAGTATCTTCAGGAAGAACGACATACACTGACATCTTTTGAAATAGTGATATACTAAACGAAATATTTTAAGAAAGAGTGGCAATCGTCAGCTGCTTTAAATAAATCAAAATGTATTTTACTCTACCCTCTAAAACTATATGTCATTTAATATTTGTAGGAAATACTAGAATTGGAAATACTATTATATCCGGGATCTCTGATCACACTCCTGGTTTATATGTGTGTTTGTTCTTTTAATCGGTTTAACTATTCTGACTAGGGGACATGGCATTTATTTTGCATGTCCATTATAACGAATATGATACATAATTACAATGATAAAGGTACCTGGTAGGAAGGGACAGATAATTGGCCTGTGTACGTCGTGTGATTCTATAAGCTCTCTGACTTGCTATTGATCCAGATTCTGGTCTAAGTCCTGGTATTTGTTTGTAATCATCAAAGTTGAAAGCTGATATTAAGTCAAAAGCTGAAATGTTTAAATTCAATAATCAGATTTGTCATTCCAATATATGGCATGAAGAAATACAATGAAATATATAACGGTCCATTCCACGAATAGACTTTACTCCCCAGGTACATCAAATCCTCTACACAATTAGATAAGAATATTCGAAGATGGATTTTATATTTCAATGACAAATTTCATAAAACGGAATCAAAATGATAAACAATGCTTTCTGATATCAGTATAGTACATGTGTATATCGAGGGCCATTGTAACTACGATCTTACTGTAGTTAGTTTACATCTACCTATGTATTCAGTGCCTATCACTACTAATGTCATAAGTTCGATTCACGCTTGTGTCAATATCTATACCTCTGTTGGTGGACTATTAGTCTCCGGGGATATCATTCGTCCAGTAGTCAGTGATATGCCGTGTTATAGCAATGCTGATCTACTGCAAACAGATATCAGATATACTCACCTGACAATATATCGCTAACAAACTGTCCTCCATGTTAAACAAATGTCACCGGTTCAGCCACAAGTTAAACCTCTCCATATCAAGTTAACAAAACACGTCACAGGCTAAAAAAATATTTATTCAACATTTTGCTTGCATTGATTTAAAGAAAACATGCAAAACATTTTGTGCTTAGTTGTATATGGGAAAACTCGTAAACCCTTGCATATATTTATCATATGATCTCCAGGAGGGATATCCTATAATTCGAAGATAATTTGTTTTTACAGTAAAACAATATATATTATATATAATTACCTGATGCATCTTCGTTTCCGATTTCTGTATTATCACATGTTCTTGCCGAAGTGTAGAAAATGTCTGGATAAAAAGAAACAAAAATGTTTAGTATTCATAAGGAAATTATATTTTTGTATGTGATAAACTTGCATCGTAGATGTATTCAATTTCAACAACAGAGCAAAGTTTAATTATGACATGTCATTTTCAAAAAGTGAATATGACTATGAAGAAGAAAGCTAAAACTTATCCATTGCCCTTCAATGCGACTCATTCAAACATACATAATGTATTGTTCAATATAACTGACATAGTGTTCATTTTATGATGAATAACACTCACTCACACAGTTAATCAGTTAATGCATAAACATACTGTAATAGGAACACAGAATACTGACATAAACATACTGTAATAGGAACACAGAATACTGACATAAACATACTGTAATAGGAACACAGAATACTGACATAAACATACTGTAATAGGAACACAGAATACTGACATAAACATACTGTAATAGGAACACAGAATACTGACATAAACATACTGTAATAAGAACACATAATACTGACATAAACATACTGTAATAGGAACACAGAATACTGACATAAACATACTGTAATAGGAACACATAATACTGACATAACATACTGTAATAGGAACACAGAATACTGACATAAACATACTGTAATAGGAACACAGAATACTGACATAAACATACTGTAATAGGAACACATAATACTGACATAAACATACTGTAATAGTAACACAGAATACTGACATAAACATACTGTAATAGGAACACAGAATACTGACATAAACATACTGTAATAGGAACACAGAATACTGACATAAACATACTGTAATAGGAACACAGAATACTGACATAAACATACTGTAATAGTAACACAGAATACTGACATAAACATACTGTAATAGGAACACAGAATACTGACATAAGCATACTGTAATAGGAACACAGAATACTGACATAAACATACTGTAATAGGAACACAGAATACTGACATAAACATACTGTAATAGGAACACAGAATACTGACATAAACATACTGTAATAGGAACACAGAATACTGACAATATATCTATATAAAGAAGCTATATGTACACAATACATTAACGATTGTTTTATCTTTGATAACTGCGAAGTGATGGGTGTTCTTACTTTCCTGTCTTATTCAATCATATTTAATATTTGTGGTCTTTTTCACACTGTCGAATGTGTTTCTTAAAGTCCAGGGATTGTCTTGATGATTCTATTCGTAATTCTATATTGATGTTGGTCACATGTTTGACAGTCTAATTGCTTGATTTAGTATTTCGTTATTTTTCTAATTCAGTTGGTTTTCTTTTACTACTTGGTTTATATAAAATGTAAAATCTCTGATAACATGAACTCCTTATTTTCCATAAAAACTAAACACAACATTGTGAGGACTATAACAAGTTACTGACAAAGAAGCGCGAAGACTACCGATTATTCACTCAAATTTATAACACGATGCTTTATATTATGTCTTTAGATAACGTGATAGTAGTGGAATTGTCGACAATCATGGTTTAAACTTTATTTTCATAATCAGATAGTAACTGCTTTTAATTATTGAGTATGCTAACGTTAAGGTGGTATTATGCATTTGCTAAAGTTGTGTTTCGTTGTTCGTCACACAATTGCTATCTCGTGTATTATCGATAGATTATGGATGACTGATGTGATTATGGCCAAATTTCGCGATTTACAATAAAGATTAACACATTTTTGTTTCTTCGTCACTGCAACATGTTCATTATTTAAGAGTGCATTGACTACGAACTGTGAGTGGAAATCTCTGACGAGACATATACATAATATCGTAATCTAGATAACATGGTGTGTAATATGGATTTTTATTAATTTGTTGTGAAGTTATTGAGCAGATGTACCAGTTATTAAAGAGAACAGGTGTTTTGGTACATTATTTATTTATGTCTGAAGTGCTCCTGATGCTACTGATATGTCTATGAAAAGGTGAAGGATATCTATGTCAGATTACAAATAAATGTGTTTACTTTCTCGTGCCTTCCTTGTTCTAATATAAACAATATGATTGACTTCTGCAATTGATAACGATGGTCAACAATCTGACTAGTCACAGTAAAGCACACACCCCAGGTCAAAGTCCAAAAACTAAACAAGATCAAATAACTAACAGGATGAAAGTCTGATTGGGTATATGAAAAACGTATGACTTGAGGTTAAAGTTCTAACTTAATTATCAATTCTCGCCACTTGATATTTATGTTTCTAGCACTAGACTGATATCATCAAATAAAAGGAATATCACACTATGTAACTAAAATAAACCTCAGGAGATTTGCTTCAACTCAAACGACCGCATATTATTACAGAAATGGCGATAACATAAACATATACGTTACATGTTCATAGTAAACTGAATGCTTGTTAAGAAAGGGAAAGTATTTATATTATGTAATAATTTAGTACATAATACATTATAATACAAAGCTAACATTGAGGATGATTTTAGTTTCAACAATCTGTCAATTATATCATTGGTGTCAGTTTTATTTATCATCACATAAAGGCGTAACAGGCACTCCTTGCCAGGGGTGGATATTAAACCGATCACACCTTACTAGGAGCAGGAATTGACATCAAACTATCAAGATTACGACAACAGTGGTCTCCAGGACATGTGAAACATTTGTTACGACAACGGAGGTCTCCAGGACATGTGAAACATTTGACGTGGAGCAACATCATTTCTACATCAAGTATAATGTGTACAATCTTACAAACATCACCGCATCACAACACATAAAATAACACCATAAAATGATATAACACAGATCTAATTAGATTACTAATATATCTAGTATGTTAAAATGTCGTGATGTAAAAGATATAAAATTGCATGCTCAGCAAAATTAAAAGTGATAATGTTATCATAATTAAATCAGAGAGGTTGCCACCTCTCCCGGATACCCACTGCATAAATTTTGTCAAACGTTTTGCATTTCTACAATATTTCGCTTTAAGTTTTCCTCATTCAAATAAATATTTCTGTTTTGTATTACTTATGTATGCGTATTGAATCATGTGTTTGATTTTTTACCATTATTTAAATTGCATATATAATGTTTGCTAAATCCATCGGGATAATCAGTGTTATTATAATTATAATTATTATGGATTTAGCCTGACACTTTGTTTTCCCCTTTTATTATTACCAGTATTGGCATTAAGGAGAAAGAACAAGGCTGGTTGACTCGCAATAAAGATAATGTGTCCGAGTGGAGCGATATGTCTGACCGCGGACGATTGTTTCACCCAACTACGTCCATTAGTGTAGTACAAAGCGGACAGCATAATTTTCTCATCGATATTCAAGAATAGTTTGACCATACCAAGGGGGTAATCAGAAGCCGTACATCGAAAAAGAGCAGACAATTCATTGGCCAAAAGAGAAAGAACACAATGATCAACAACGATCTACAAAACACTACCCTGTCAACTAACGATTGACCAACATGAATTCCACAAACAAACCGAAAGTGAACTTGACATAGTTGATAAATTGTTTAACAACAATCACTCGCTCACTCATAATCTGAATATTTAGTAGTTGTGCATACCAGATTGTGCTTGTTTCTTGAGTAGTTAGAAAAATGAACACAAGTAAGATACCGATCAAAAAAATTATAAGCAATTTGATATCAAGTCTGATTTCATTTGATACCCTTGTTATACTTGACAAAATGTAAATCCAGGTACAGATAGGTGACTTGGCTGCTTCCTCAATGATTACTAAGTACAAGGTCTGAATATCACATTAACAATTTAAATATGATAATAATAAACAGGAAACTGTATGTTACCAATTATACATGCAAGCGATTCATCTAAATGTGTTACACTAAATAAGAAAAACCTATAAAGTTATCTAAGATAAAAAGAAAACATATGGTCTTGCTACATCTTTTCTGTTCATACCGAAATCAACAGAAAATCGACCGATTGTTATATAATAGCAATTATATTTTAGTTTATTTTCTTCAAATAAATGAGCTTTTATATTGATGGTAAATATAATTGATTGCATATGCCTGAAATTAAGTCAATTCTAAAATATCATTTTGTTTATCAATATGGTTAAATGCCAACGAGTAAATCACAAAATAGACGTGCAGATATGGTACATATAACTTAGGTGTTCTGAAAGGGTAAACAGTTCTTGCCCCACATGTGACACCCGTCGTGTTACTGTTAACAGACACTTCATCTGATATAGAAATCGTGTTGGATCGTAGTATACGTAAATACATACAAATAACATAAATAAAACATCAACCTTCTACAAAAAGAATGACGGATCGGACATAGTTTTTACGCAGAACTCGTAGCGGACATCACAACACGGAAACTCAAGACGTGATGATATGTAATTTGACAACACTGAACAACACGAACTCCACTAAGATAAGCAAAACCACGAAGGCGAACTCAGGTGTCAATATCATTCAAACTTTTGCACAGAGTCATTGGTCCTAATACCCCCTATATATCTCTGTCAAAGTATCAACTTTTACAAGAATTTGTAGAACTTAATTAAGGCATTGACAGGGACTAATGATGAAGCATAAGGACAGATTATTCTTTGTAAGAGATTGAGCATCATCGGTATAAACGATAAAGGTCAATGTCCTATTTAAACGACAGTCGGTCAATAGTTGTAAGCATCAATAACGGAATATAACGGGGTAGTACATAATTAAGATAATTTATTTAGATAAATATTCCACCTTTAAACAAAGACAAAAGTGTTGTGTTTCTAATTGAACGAAAAGAGTTGAAACAATAACTCGCCGGACTTTATTCGCAGTTCGCTGGGTGTTTAAGACAATGTGTTTTAAATGAAGTAATTGAAAACCAATGTATCATATTTAACGAAATATAACCCAATTTTAATACTTTTGATATTGGCAGAAATTATGATTTATGTGGACGAAATGGTTTGTCACAACGATATATCGTTACAATATGCCTATAGGTCTTAACATGAAACGTGAAATGACGTGGAAACTCATTGTCTTAACAAGTATAAATTAATTAACAATATTTTCACATGTAATTATCTTCATTGATTAAATCTACCCTAAAAACTTTTGTGGACTTCAAACGTACTCTTGTAGCCGATAAAACAATATTTTATTTATATATTCGTCGAGTAAGCATTTTTTTATATTTATACTTTAATAATCTTTTGAATTAATTAATTAATTAAATAGTCATCAGAAGCCGTAAGTAACACCATTATAATAAGATACTAAAATAGTGATCAGAAGCCGTAAGTCACACATCATAATAAGATACTAAAATAGTCATCAGAAGCCGTAAGTAATACATCATAATAAAATACTACAATAGTCATCAGAAGCCGTAAGTAACACATCATAATAAGATACTAAAATAGTGATCAGAAGCCGTAAGCAACACCATCATAATAAGATACTAAAATAGTGATCAGAAGCCGTAAGCAACACCATCATAATAAGATACTAAAATAGTGATCAGAAGCCGTAAGTAACACCATCATAATAAAATACTAAAATAGTCATCAGAAGCCGTAAGTAACACATCATAATAAGATACTAAAATAGTCATCAGAAGCCGTAAGTAACACATCATAATAAGATACTACAATTGTCATCAGAAGCCGTAAGTATCACCATCATAATTAGATACTAAAATAGTGATCAGAAGCCGTAAGCAACACCATCATAATAAGATACTAAAATAGTCATCAGAAGCCGTAAGTCACACATCATAATAAGATACTAAAATAGTCATCAGAAGCCGTAAGTAACACATCATAATAAGATACTACAATTGTCATCATAAGCCGTAAGTAACACCATCATAATAAGATACTACAATAGTAATCAGAAGCCGTAAGTAACACCATCATAATAAGATACTAAAATAGTCATCAGAAGCCGTAAGTCACACATCATAATAAAATACTACAATAGTCATCAGAAGCCGTAAGTAGCACCATCATAATAAGATACTAATATAGTCATCAGAAGCCGTAAGTAACACATCATAATAAGATACTAAAATAGTCATCAGAAACCGTAAGTAACACATCATAATAAGATACTAAAATAGTGATCAGAAGCCGTAAGCAACACCATCATAATAAGATACTAAAATAGTGATCAGAAGCCGTAAGTAACACCATCATAATAAGATACTAAAATAGTTATCAGAAGCCGTAAGTAACACATCATAATAAGATACTAAAATAGTCATCAGAAGCCGTAAGTATCACATCATAATAAGATACTAAAATAGTGATCAGAAGCCGTAAGTCACACATCATAATAAGATACTACAATAGTTATCAGAAGCCGTAAGTAGCACCATCATAATAAGATACTACAATAGTCATCAGAAGCCGTAAGTCACACATCATAATAAGATACTAAAATAGTGATCAGAAGCCGTAAGTATCACATCATAATAAGATACTAAAATAGTGATCAGAAGCCGTAAGTAACACCATCATAATAAGATACTAAAATAGTTATCAGAAGCCGTAAGTAACACATCATAATAAGATACTAAAATAGTCATCAGAAGCCGTAAGTATCACATCATAATAAGATACTAAAATAGTGATCAGAAGCCGTAAGTAACACCATCATAATAAGATACTAAAA
This sequence comes from Bathymodiolus septemdierum, assembly GCA_963383655.1. Lineage (NCBI taxonomy): Eukaryota > Metazoa > Mollusca > Bivalvia > Mytilida > Modiolidae > Bathymodiolus > Bathymodiolus septemdierum. The sequence continues at coordinate 119,596,978 of OY726518.1, read as the reverse complement.
TAGTTATCAGAAGCCGTAAGTATCACATCATAATAAGATACTAAAATAGTGATCAGAAGCCGTAAGTATCACATCATAATAAGATACTACAATAGTCATCAGAAGCCGTAAGTAACACATCATAATAAGATACTACAATAGTCATCAGAAGCCGTAAGTAACACCATCATAATAAGATACTAAAATAGTGATCAGAAGCCGTAGGTAACACATCATAATAAGATACTAAAATAGTCATCAGAAGCCGTAAGTCACACATCATAATAAGATACTAAAATAGTGATCAGAAGCCGTAAGTAACACATCATAATAAGATACTAAAATAGTGATCAGAAGCCGTAAGTAACACCATCATAATAAGATACTAAAATAGTCATCAGAAGCCGTAAGTAACACATCATAATAAGATACTACAATAGTCATCAGAAGCGGTAAGTAACACATCATAATAAGATACTAAAATAGTGATCAGAAGCCGTAAGTAACATCATCATAATAAGATACTAAAATAGTGATCAGAAGCCGTAAGTAATACCATCATAATAAGATACTAAAATAGTCATCAGAAGCCGTAAGTAACACATCATAATAAGATACTAATATAGTCATCAGAAGCCGTAAGTAACACATCATAATAAGATACTACAATAGTCATCAGAAGCCGTAAGTAACACCATCAAAATAAGATACTACAATAGTCATCAGAAGGCGTAAGTAACACATCATAATAAGATACTAAAATAGTCATCAGAAGCCGTAAGTATCACATCATAATAAGATACTAAAATAGTGATCAGAAGCCGTAAGTAACACATCATAATAAGATACTACAATAGTCATCAGAAGCCGTAAGTAACACATCATAATAAGATACTAAAATAGTCATCAGAAGCCGTAAGTCACACATCATAATAAGATACTACAATAGTGATCAGAAGCCGTAAGTAACACATCATAATAAGATACTAAAATAGTCATCAGAAGCCGTAAGTCACACATCATAATAAGATACTAAAATAGTGATCAGAAGCCGTAAGTAACACATCATAATAAGATACTACAATAGTCATCAGAAGCCGTAAGTAGCACCATCATAATAAGATACTAAAATAGTGATCAGAAGCCGTAAGTAGCACCATCATAATAAGATACTAAGATAGTGATCAGAAGCCGTAAGTCACACATCATAATAAGATACTAAGATAGTGATCAGAAGCCGTAAGTAACACCATCATGATAAGATACTAAAATAGTGATCAGAAGCCGTAAGTAACACATCATAATAAGATACAACAATAGTGATCAGAAGCCGTAAGTAGCACCATCATAATAAGATACTAAAATAGTCATCAGAAGCCGTAAGAAACACCATCATAATAAGATACTAAAATAGTGATCAGAAGCCGTAAGTAACATCATCATAATAAGATACTAAAATAGTGATCAGAAGCCGTAAGTAACACATCATAATAAGATACTAAAATAGTCATCAGAAGCCGTAAGTAACACCATCATAATAAGATACTAAAATAGTCATCAGAAGCCGTAAGTAACACATCATATTAAGATACTAAAATAGTCATCAGAAGCCGTAAGTAACACCATCATAATAAGATACTAAAATAGTCATCAGAAGCCGTAAGTCACACATCATAATAAGATACTAATATAGTGATCAGAAGCCGTAAGTAACACCATCATAATAAGATACTACAATTGTCATCAGAAGCCGTAAGTAACACATCATAATAAGATACTAAAATAGTGATCAGAAGCCGTAAGTAACACATCACAATAAGATACTACAATAGTCATCAGAAGCCGTAAGTAACACATCATAATAAGATACTAAAATAGTGATCAGAAGCCGTAAGCAACACCATCATAATAAGATACTAAAATAGTGATCAGAAGCCGTAAGTAACACATCATAATAAGATACTAAAATAGTCATCAGAAGCCGTAAGTATCACATCATAATAAGATACTAAAATAGTGATCAGAAGCCGTAAGTAACACATCACAATAAGATACTAAAATAGTCATCAGAAGCGTAAGTAACACATCATAATAAGATACTAAAATAGTCATCAGAAGCCGTAAGTCACACATCATAATAAGATACTAAAATAGTGATCAGAAGCCGTAAGTAACACATCATAATAAGATACTACAATAGTCATCAGAAGCCGTAAGTAGCACCATCATAATAAGATACTAAAATAGTGATCAGAAGCCGTAAGTCACACATCATAATAAGATACTAAAATAGTCATCAGAAGCCGTAAGTAACACCATCATAATAAGATACTAAAATAGTTATCAGAAGCCGTAAGTAACACATCATAATAAGATACTAAAATAGTCATCAGAAGCCGTAAGTAACACCATCATAATAAGATACTAAAATAGTTATCAGAAGCCGTAAGTAACACATCATAATAAGATACTACAATAGTCATCAGAAGCCGTAAGTAACACCATCATAATAAGATACTAAAATAGTCATCAGAAGCCGTAAGTAACATCATCATAATAAGATACTAAAATAGTGATCAGAAGCCGTAAGTCACACATCATAATAAGATACTAAAATAGTCATCAGAAGCCGTAAGTAACACCATCATAATAAGATACTAAAATAGTCATAGGAAGCCGTAAGTAACACATCATAATAAGATACTAAAATAGTCATCAGAAGCCGTAAGTAACACATCATAATAAGATACTAAAATAGTCATCAGAAGCCGTAAGTAACACCATCATAATAAGATACTAAAATAGTCATCAGAAGCCGTAAGTAACACATCATAATAAGATACTAAAATAGTCATCAGAAGCCGTAAGTAGCACCATCATAATAAGATACTACAATAGTCATCAGAAGCCGTAAGTCACACATCATAATAAGATACTAAAATAGTGATCAGAAGCCGTAACTAACACCATCATAATAAGATACTAAAATAGTAATCAGAAGCCGTAAGTAACACCATCATAATAAGATACTAAAATAGTGATCAGAAGCCGTAAGTAACACCATCATAATAAGATACTAAAATAGTCATCAGAAGTCGTAAGTAACACATCATAATAAGATACTACAATAGTCATCAGAAGCCGTAAGTAACACATCATAATAAGATACTAAAATAGTGATCAGAAGCCGTAAGTAACACATCATAATAAGATACTAAAATAGTGAGATAATTTTGAACGCTCGGAATATCTTTGAAAACAGCAATAAAATGAAAGACAAAAAATACTACACTGTCAAACCAGTTCAAAAATACTACACTGTCAAACCAGTTCAAAAATACTATACTGTCAAACCAGTTCAAAAATACTACACTGTCAAACCAGTTCAAAAACACTACACTGTCAAACCAGTTCAAAAATACTACACTGTCAAACCAGTTCAAAAATACTACACTGTCAAACCAGTTCAAAAATACTACACTGTCAAACCAGTCCATAAATACTACACTGTCAAACCAGTTCAAAAATACTACACTGTCAAACCAGTTCAAAAATACTACACAGTCAAATCAGTTCAAAAATACTACACTGTCAAAGCAGTTCAAATATAATCCAATAGCAAAATCGTAGAAAGAAACAACAGTGATACCATGACACACATATACATGACTGCCCACTTTTCTGGCTTGGTAGAGGCACGTCAATGAACAAAAGTGGACGGGATTAAATTAGTTTGATGGTGCTAAAACAAAATTCACTTTTATTGTCTTAACAGTTTTAATTTCAGATAGACAGCAATGTCTTAATTACATGACAAACAGTATTTTCAGTTCATGGTTTATTTGACCTAATTTAGTATTTTTATGTGCCCCGAGTTTCTCCATGGATAAACAATTGACTGTTCTGTTATGATTTACATGTCTGTCTGCAGTAATGGAATTCGAAATAGTTTATTTCAATTATTTTAGGTACACATAGAACGAAATATTGTACATAAATAGCAAGCAAAACTTGATGAACCTTTCACAATAACAAAAAACAACCTGATAATTATGTTGAAAATGTCGAATAGGTGTGATACATAATCTCTGTCAGTTAAAGTTATTCGCCTACAAATTGTTTTGTCTTCCAATCTGTATTCCCAGACATTGATACATCATTGTGCTGTACGAACTGTACGCAGAGGAGCATAACATTATAATTAATACAGTTATCTCATAACAACAACACAGTGTACATAATACATATGTTTTCATTGACAAAACTCTGTAATTAACTGAGGAGGAGTAAGGAATTTCATTACGATAATATTCTCCAGATTCATAAAATGATGGCACAGAAGCATTACAAAACAAATGTCTAATGATTGACATAACCTTGCTAACAGATGGTATTGGAATTTATTGGTAATACGTAAAAAGCACTAAACGATGCATGCACATATCCCACTAAAAATGTAATGAAAGAGTCTTGTCAGCGTTTTCATCCTAAATATTCTACAAAGTGTTTCATCTTACTATTGATGGCATATGATACAGAAGAACAAGACGGTATTGCATTGACATGATCATTACATAAACGTTAGAGAATACCGAAGGGGCAATAAAAAATTGACAATCCAGAGAAACTGGCAGCAAGACGAAGAAAAACAAAACAAAAATATAACACAATATGTGCACTCTACGCACACAAACACAAATAACATAAATAAGACATGAGCTCTACTACAAATAACTGGAGGTAAAGATGAACTGAACACAACTTTTATGTGGAAATCGTAACCGACATCACAACACAGAACTCAGAACATAAAGACGCATAATAGGAAAACACAAAAAGAACATAAAGACACATAATAGGACAACACAAACAAAACTATCTGTTTCTACATTTTGAACTCAGCGTTGTTGCTAATTAATCATAAGTTCATATGTCTGAATTTTTCAAAATCCAAAATATCTTAACTCATAACAAGGAAAATATATTTTTCAAAGTTTGAAGATACCAGACAATACAAAGGATACCATATTAATAAATGACCTGCAAAACACTACACAGAAATTAAAAAAAGATTACACAACGCGAACTCCACAAATACCGGGAATTTACGGCTCCATAAGGACAAGCTGTTCCTGTTCTAACTTAAGTCCCACCCGGGTTTTAGTGGGGTTTGAGTTGATTAATCTGAGTAGCATTTTGTGGACTTTTGGTTCGTTTCCGTTGGGGCATTATATTTTCTACGTCTGCGTTTCACTTCAAATCTTTCTTAGCTTTATCATATAGCCCATGAAGTATACATGCTTCTAACGGATTTTTTTCTTACTTCTAGTTGTCATAAACATGGTTTATCGGAACATTACTCATCAAAGTTCATAGCCGAAGTCGGTAAACACATCAAATCATTGCAACAATCAGATTTGACAGCATGTATCTATGTGCTCTACGTTAGCTCGCTGTGTTCTAGACAAATCTCTTGTAGATCTTAACCATTACTTACAGTCTTTTACAAAACATACGTTTTTATTGATCAGTCTTATCACTCTCAAGTTGATTAATAATTATTAACAACATTTATTCCAGACATTTGTGTTACTTTTCAATTCACAATAATATAGAACTCTTACAATATGATTGCGTTATTGTAGAGTTATGATGTTGTCTATATATTACTTAAGTGGTATCGAAGATAAAAGATAGCTTCATCACTGTAAATTAACTTCTGTCATGTTCCTGTTGGTTTTTCTATATATAAATTGTAAGTTATTATAAGATAGACGACTTGAACGGTTTGCCATGTGTGATACAATTATTACACATAAACTATTTCCATTTCACCGACTCTGTATTTTTAACAAGTGTGAAAAGTCATACTAAATGCTGAATAAACAGTATAATAATACCGTTTATGTTGAATTACCCACTTTTTAAACGTTTTTTGACCTGTTGATTTTTAAAGCTTAATTGGTATGGACACGACAAGCGTATTGTACTTACTGATAGTTAGAATCACTACCAGGAGGAGACTTGATAAAGAAGTCCAACACAGTTGGGTACCCATTTGGTCTGTAAGTAAAATAAAAGATCCCTTTAACTATTATTATATTAAAATATGAAACAATGTTACAATTTTAAGCCATTTCTTTAAAGTAGGCAAAAGCATTTTTTCAGAACGAAATTTCGTTTTAAGTAAGCGAAATTACATTACCTTGAATTCTTAAAAAAAAAATGCAACATATATACTTCCTTAAAATTTATAAATTTTTTGCCCTTTTTGATACTTAATATGCACGCAATTATGAGATTACATCAGAAAAAAATGAAAGAAAAAATTATAGCATAAGATATATGATAATAATGATAAAAATATTATTGTACTCACCTTTTAATTGAAATATTTTTAATTGTTTCTTTATATTTTCATATAATTATATCCCAATATAAAGCACTTTTTGTATGAATATAAGCACAAGAAAACTATCTCCAACAATATTCAGACCGATCTGTACTATTCCATGTCACCAGCCCGTGTCACCGTCTCTGCAAAGGAGTAACATTTAATTGGAAATATACTATTTATAACTATTGGTAACATGGCATAGAGATCTGATTGGACAATAGCAAATCAAAGTAAAAATCAAGCTTCAATAATTATGAAAAAGTAACGTGTAAGCAACATACCTGAAATTGAGAAGCTAAAAAAATGATCCATGTAAAAGATAAACCGATGACATAGACAACGTTTGAAATTTAAGCTTGGGCCATGTCCTATTATAAAACGATTGACTAATCTTAGCATAACGTTGATTCCGATTAGACAAACAATTACATATTTATACAAACAGGTTACCCATGTGTACCAAACGTATCAGCATTTGTAAATATTCATAAACAATCGAGGCAGCTCTTTTTTGAAGTTGCACAGCTTACATTAACTTAAGATGTGTGCGATTTTAAATGCATCGGATTTAAGGCAATTTGACATTCTAAAGCAAAGTTAACAGTGAGAAAATGTTCATCGTAATGTTTTAAGCAGACATTGTCCTTTGATGTTTGCTTGTATAAAAGGAAAGGAAAAAGAATACATGTACATTACGTATTTTATCTATAATTAGTGAACGAACAAACTTTACATCTACTCCTATGAAATTAATCTGTGTAGTCTTTTTACACACCAAGGTTGTCTCGTTAATATTAATTCGTACCGGCTGGCTTTGAAGTCTGATGATTAAAACAGTTCACTTCAATATTTATTTACTGTTCGTTCTATTTCACCTAGTAATATATTTTAAGCATTCTAACGTTTATTACTGCTATTCATAAGAAATACCAAAAATCAGACATCAATACCAGACAGTAAAATATTCCATTAACACTTCCAAAGAGTGCGTCCCAATCGTTTGGTTATTTTAGGAAGGTTATTCAAGAAATGAGCCGTGTGCACTAAATTTTAAATCTATGTTTTTATTAGCCAATTTTGGTTATGCTGTTTAGGCCATTTGGTTTTTTGCCACCAAATACTTTTCAACTATTTAGCTTTGTTATCTTTCGATTTTGAGCGGATTATTCCAGAAGCGCATCATGTCCACTCAATTATATACATACGTTTTCTTAAACAAGAAACAGTTTAGAGGTCTATAAATGGAAAAGTTATTTTGCAATTAAAGCAACACAATTTTGGAAACTTCAACCTCAAAGCAAATCTGGAATCTGGAAGATCTATTGAAATAAATAAATTTAGAACAAATAGGAATATGTCTTTAATAAATAAAGCACAATTAAACCCCGAGGGTTAAATACACCATACATACAAAATGTTCTAAATTATCGTACGAAATGAAGTATATAATAAGCGTTAAGGAAAAGGGAGAGTCAACTTTCATCAGTAACCAAGACTTTTAATGAAAAACAAATGATTCATTATACGTTTTCGTATCATTTTTATAATGGTTTCAAAAAATATAATAATTTTTTTTTCTGATCATTGATTTGGAAGAGAAATGAATTTCATCTCCAATTTTATTTGCACATAAATATAATTTCTTGTTCGCTTTATACAAAGATGCCAATACCACAAATACAACGGCAAAACCACAACAACAGGCCAAGTCTCAAACACAAACGACATAGACGAAACCACGCTCATAAAGTCAAACCACACAAACATAAATCAGACACAAAGGCAAAATCACAAAATAATGGATAAAACAAATCACAAACACAGGTAAAACCACAAATAAAGATAGATTAATATAAATAACCATGTAGATGTTCAGGTCATACGCTATTTCAAATAAAGGTAAATTAATATAAATAACCATGTAGATGTTCAGGTCATACGCTATTTCAGATAAAGGTAAATTAATATAAATAACCATGTAGATGTTCAGGTCATACGCTATTTCAGATAAAGGTAAATTAATATAAATAACCATGTAGATGTTCAGGTCATACGCTATTTCAGATAAAGGTAAATTAATATAAATAACCATGTAGATGTTCAGGTCATACGCTATTTCAGATAAAGGTAAATTAATATAAATAACCATGTAGATGTTCAGGTCATACGCTATTTCAGATAAAGGTAGATTAATATAAATAACCATGTAGATGTTCAGGTCATACGCTATGTCAGATAAAGGTAAATTAATATAAATAACCATGTAGATGTTCAGGTCATACGCTATTTCAGATAAAGGTAAATTAATATAAATAACCATGTAGATGTTCAGGTCATACGCTATTTCAGATAAAGGTAGATTAATATAAATAACCATGTAGATGTTCAGGTCATACGCTATTTCAGATAAAGGTAAATTAATATAAATAACCATGTAGATGTTCAGGTCATACGCTATTTCAGATAAAGGTAAATTAATATAAATAACCATGTAGATGTTCAGGTCATACGCTATTTCAGATAAAGGTAAATTAATATAAATAACCATGTAGATGTTCAGATCATACGCTATTTCAGATAAAGGTAAATTAATATAAATAACCATGTAGATGTTCAGGTCATACGCTATTTCAGATAAAGGCAAATTAATATAAATAACCATGTAGATGTTCAGATCATACGCTATTTCAGATAAAGGTAAATTAATATAAATAACCATGTAGATGTTCAGATCATACGCTATTTCAGATAAAGGTAAATTAATATAAATAACCATGTAGATGTTCAGGTCATACGCTATTTCAGATAAAGGCAAATTAATATAAATAACCATGTGGATGTTCAGGTCATACGCTATTTCAGATAAAGGTAAGTTAATATAAATAACCATGTAGATGTTCAGGTCATACGCTATTTCAGATAAAGGTAAATTAATATAAATAACCATGTAGATGTTCAAGTCATACGCTATTTCAGATAAAGGTAGATTAATATAAATAACCATGTAGATGTTCAGGTCATACGCTATTTCAGATAAAGGTAAATTAATATAAATAACCATGTAGATGTTCAGGTCATACGCTATTTCAGATAAAGGTAAATTAATATAAATAACCATGTAGATGTTCAGGTCATACGCTATTTCAGATAAAGGTAAATTAATATAAATAACCATGTAGATGTTCAGGTCATACGCTATTTCAGATAAAGGTAAATTAATATAAATAACCATGTAGATGTTCAGGTCATACGCTATTTCAGATAAAGGTAAATTAATATAAATAACCATGTAGATGTTCAGGTCATACGCTATTTCAGATAAAGGTAAATTAATATAAATAACCATGTAGATGTTCAGGTCATACGCTATTTCAGATAAAGGCAAATTAATATAAATAACCATGTAGATGTTCAGATCATACGCTATTTCAGATAAAGGTAAATTAATATAAATAACCATGTAGATGTTCAGGTCATACGCTATTTCAGATAAAGGCAAATTAATATAAATAACCATGTAGATGTTCAGATCATACGCTATTTCAGATAAAGGTAAATTAATATAAATAACCATGTAGATGTTCAGGTCATACGCTATTTCAGATAAAGGCAAATTAATATAAATAACCATGTAGATGTTCAGATCATACGCTATTTCAGATAAAGGTAAATTAATATAAATAACCATGTAGATGTTCAGGTCATACGCTATTTCAGATAAAGGTAAATTAATATAAATAACCATGTAGATGTTCAGGTCATACGCTATTTCAGATAAAGGTAAATTAATATAAATAACCATGTAGATGTTCAGGTCATACGCTATTTCAGATGAAGGCAAATTAATATAAATAACCATGTAGATGTTCAGATCATACGCTATTTCAGATAAAGGTAAATTAATATAAATAACCATGTAGATGTTCAGGTCATACGCTATTTCAGATAAAGGCAAATTAATATAAATAACCATGTAGATGTTCAGATCATACGCTATTTCAGATAAAGGTAAATTAATATAAATAACCATGTAGATGTTCAGGTCATACGCTATTTCAGATAAAGGCAAATTAATATAAATAACCATGTAGATGTTCAGGTCATACGCTATTTCAGATAAAGGCAAATTAATATAAATAACCATGTAGATGTTCAGGTCATACGCTATTTCAGATAAAGTTAAGTTAATATAAATAACCATGTAGATGTTCAGGTCATACGCTATTTCAGATAAAGGTAAATTAATATAAATAACCATGTAGATGTTCAGGTCATACGCTATTTCAGATAAAGGTAGATTAATATAAATAACCATGTAGATGTTCAGGTCATACGCTATTTCAGATAAAGGCAAATTAATATAAATAACCATGTAGATGTTCAGGTCATACGCTATTTCAGATAAAGGTAAATTAATATAAATAACCATGTAGATGTTCAGGTCATACGCTATTTCAGATAAAGGTAAATTAATATAAATAACCATGTAGATGTTCAGGTCATACGCTATTTCAGATAAAGATAAATTAATATAAATAACCATGTAGATGTTCAGGTCATACGCTATTTCAGATAAAGGTAAATTAATATAAATAACCATGTAGATGTTCAGGTCATACGCTATTTCAGATAAAGGTAAATTAATATAAATAACCATGTAGATGTTCAGGTCATACGCTATTTCAGATAAAGATAAATTAATATAAATAACCATGTAGATGTTCAGGTCATACGCTATTTCAGATAAAGGAAAATTAATATAAATAACCATGTAGATGTTCAGGTCATACGCTATTTCAGATAAAGGTAAATTAATATAAATAACCATGTAGATGTTCAGGTCATACGCTATTTCAGATAAAGACAAATTAATATAAATAACCATGTAGATGTTCAGATCATACGCTATTTCAGCGTTTCTGACATACTGATTCTCTTTGTCATATGATGTCACTTTATATTGCTCTGATGGAACCTGGTTTGTTGTCTCGATACTCAAATTTATTCATATTCCCTTCTACTACATTCATTCCAGCTCTAATTTTGATGAAGTAAGGATAAAGTAAGGATAAAGAGACAATAATAGTCGATCTGTCCAATTTATATGGTCAAAATTTAAAATAATGACTGGTTTAATTTATAACATGTAATGTAGTTTCACGCCATAGCTATTTTGCTTTTAGAAAATGTCTTTTATTGAGCTAGATTCACGAAGACATGAAGAGAAAATAAATGAAAAGGAGTTGTGGTTTTTCTTGTGATATATCGCACATTTTTGTCTGATTTCCATTCAGCAACTGTTTTGATTATTACATATTTATTTATTAAATATTTTTTGCTGCTATTAAATAGACTTGCAGTATTTGGAAACTGAATCACTTTATTGTTAATGTGCCCTTCCTCTTGTCACACTGTATGAAATTCAAGCTTATTGGTAGCACCTGTCTAGCAGAAACGACATACAGGTAACATTGTCGTCGTACACGGCATGGTATTATTGTTTATCCCCAGCACATCTTACACAACTGAATGGAATTTAACCACATGTCTTGTATCAACTTAGAGATCTGTATCTCTTATTTTATTGTCAATGCCATTGATTTCTGTTTAGGTTTCTACATGCTCATCTGATGTAAGACCTCTTTTCAAAATTGTCGCTTTTCAGGTCAGTTGGGGATCGACCACAAAAGGTCTCTGGTAAAAGTAACTTTTTTTCAATAGTATAATACAGGCCGAAATTTATTTTAAACTTGGGAAAGAAAATCGCATGATTCTCATTTTGCTTTTCACAAACATTAAACAAAAGAACTTACATTAGTATGATATTGTTAATATAGAGCAGGAAGCTTAGCAATTATATGTGGGATAATTTTGCATTTAGAGAATACTAGAAATTGTTTGAATTCTTGGCAGTCAAACACACATCCAATGGTGCTTGTATACAAAATATGTATGAAGTAATTTGAATTGGATACTGAACATTTACGAAAACCAGACTGAATCGATTGAGACACTTAATGTTAACAGTATTACATAATGATAATATGTATTATATTCATTGACTACTGGCTTAGCTTATCATTATAGATAGTTTAATCTGTTCTAATTTAGTTTGACACACATGTTATTTGTTCAAACAGTAATTCCTCTCACCAATTGTTTGCTTTTGAACAGCAATTATGTCAATCAAGATTGAGTCCAGGGTTTTAGGTGAGAGAAGACCTTACTGAACTGTGGAGAATATGAATCACAGAAGGGTGAACTTATTTGTGATTTTCATAATAACGTTCCAAAGTTATCTGACCTATGTTATCTCATTAACTTTAAAAATGACATGCATTTGTTATCAAGAACCTCCATCAAAACTCTTTTTTCTTCATATTTACACATAATTAGGTTTCTGACAATATCTGTCATAAAATACAAAAAGAAATATTCTTAGATCAAGATATTATTATGAATGTCATTGACTGTAAATGTCTTTTCAGATATTGTAGGTCGCCCATGTTGAAATAAAATAATAATTGTGTATGGACGGCTAGCATAACTAAAAATTGATTGTATTTGGTTATTCTTTTATTTTTCAAACTATTTGTTTCTTTGTTCATATACTTATTGTTGAATATGACTGATTTGTCGAAGGAAGGAAGTCAATCAAAGAAAAGTTAAATTCATTTCCTCTGCTGTTGTATTAATTAAAACAAAATTTATGACATTTTCTGATAGATACTAATTAAAACAATTAAAACTCTTAGAAAATATAAAAACCTCTTACATTGTATTGTCTATTGTATTATATGTGATTTTTTTAAGTTATTGAAACTCTTGTATCGCTTTCACGTCTTATATGTGAAATTTGTTCCACGCGCTCATGATTACTTGAAAATTTGTTTATTCGCTAAGGCCATTATTTTGCTTAATTTATTTGATTTTAACACACATACACACATATATACATAATCAGTTGAGATAGTGCAGATATATTTTCAGTAGGAATAGCGCAGATACATTTTCAGTGTGACTAGCACAGATACATTTTCAGTGCGGATAGCACACATACATTTTCAGTGGGACTAGCACAGATACATTTCAGTTGAGATAGCACACATATATTTTCAGTAGAACTAGCACAGATACATGTTCAGTAGGACATCACATATACATTGCAGCTACACTATCATTTGAGTAAATTCAGATATGTTTCCACTTTGGTTACTAATTATCATTACAATTAGAACATGCATGGTATCTAGTTTTTCACGAAGACAATTCAATCATCAGGAAATTTATGGAAGTCATTGTTTGTAGGAGATTCTAACATGGGTAATATTAAAAAATAAAAATGTTTCCTCCAACGGTACCGAACAACAAAATGTAACGACAAAATGTTACCTATGTTAAAATGCGATATAATCTATGGCTGCCATGAATCATTTACCAAATAGTTTTACACTTTTTCAATAGTCATATGCAACCCTTGACATAATCGTCAACTTATCGCGAACGTCCAATATTTGGTAGAAGTAGAAGTAGAAAGTAAATAGATTATAATCGAAAACAAATAGCAGATATTTTTTAAAGGGAAGTGTGAATGGATTACTATTTTTTGTCATTTTTCGTTTGGTCATTGTATTACCCCTTTGGTGTCTTTACATTTGTCTTAGATATCTACATTTATATTAATATCAATAGATCGATACCTCTGCTGGTGCACTAATATGCCGAAAGGTATCATCGACCAGTAGTTAGTGCTTCCGCACTGATTTGTTTTATTATATATATTTTTTGTCTGAAATTTATAATTTCTAAGTAATGTAATTCATTAGAAATAAGATAAATCTGCCTCAGCCATAGGTAACTTTGGCCGACTTCCTGTTCAGAACCGTTGATTTCCTTCCCAATAAAGACTTTTAAATTGTTTGACTTTCCAATCTTTTGACCGTGACCTACTGAAGATTATTCCAGAAACCATTCGTGCGCACGATATCAGATATCTTCGTTTTTATTAAGTATAACTTATAAACATCTCCCAGACGAAACAATAATTCAGTGGTTACTAAACAACATCGAACAGACGAGACAATCATTCAAAGGTAACAAAACAACATCACCCAGGCGAAACAATCAATTGTAGCTGAACACATCCCCCGAACCAGTCAATGGATGGTAATTGGACAACACCTCTCATATTTGTTAATCAATCAATGGTAACTGGACAACATCTCCCAGATTTGTCAATAAATCAATGGTAACTGAACAACGCCTCCCAGATTTGTTAATCAATCAATGGTAACTGAACAACACCTCCCAGATTTGTTATTCAATCCATGGTAACTGAAGAACATCTACCAGATGAGTCAGTTTAAGTGTAAGTTGATGAATACCTAGACAAAATATTGCACAGTGTCCTAATGACCGATATATTTTAATGTTTTTGAAAAACTGGTAAATGACTATTGAATATTAAAACAAATAAGTATTTATATCTTACCCTTCAAATAATCTGTTTTGCGTGTTAGACCGCACTTAGCTATAAAAATGAAATATAGTATTTATATCATTTACTCATTACATAGATGACTATTTATTTTAAAGAGTATCTCTTAAAGCAGATGTTTGACTTGCAAGACATTAAAGTCAAACATGGTATTGTATTTCATTGACTTGTACATTTATTAAGCATTGTTCTAACAGACATGAGTATATAATTTTACATCGAATGATTGTGTAATAACAAGCACGAATTAAAGGGGCGGTATAGTTATGTCTACAAACAAGGCCGTCGATAACATTATATCACTTCATAGAGACCGCTTTTATGTATGTGTCTGGTTCATGGTACTGCCTTGTAAGGGTTTAGTAAGATTTGAGTGACAAGATACTGGTAATTAATCTTATTCTGTACTGTCTATTAATTGTCTTGTAATATTAAGGCCTATTTACACGATCTGTTCTCACCATAGCTTTCTTTCCATAGCTGATAACATATGCCTTATTAGTCTGATTAGACGGTATGTCATTTCACCTATGAGCTAATTAATATTTCCCTCCAAATTTTGCTTAAGCCTCATTAGTCTGTTTAGACGTTATGTCATTTCACCTATCAGCTAATTAATATTTCCCTCCAAATTTTGTTTTTAGTTACATTTTCAACATGGAGAATGATGATTTTGTTGCTCTTATATATATTTTAATTATAGCTACTGCATGTCATATTATCCGTAGCAATCAACGTGATCGGAGAATATGGGTGAGGCCATGGATACAACGAAGAAGAGAAGTTGGTGCTTATCATGCATTAATGAGGGAGCTGGAACAGGAGGATTAAAGAGATTTCAAACATTTTGTGAGAATTCAATCAATCTTTCTCTTTCCTCTGATGTTAGTTTTAATTTTTCTTTTCTTTTAGCAGTCATCTTTAGATTATGAAATTGCTTATCATCCTGCGGAAACCCCGGGAAATTTACACGTGCACAACAGTATATTTATAGTATAACCTTATTGACTTTTTTCATGATTGGTTTATTTGCTCTGTCTTGACAGAGAGAATAGGGAAAGCTCTAAGCGCTCTGTCTTCAGTCTGGCTTCATATCTGTCATATGTTTTCCCAATTCACACGGTGTGTTTTAACAGCCATGGAAAATCAGCCATGAAAAAACAGATCGTGTAAATAGGCCTTTATTGTGATTACAACGATACGTCGACGTGATCTGGGTAATGGTACAAACTATAACAGTAGACAGGACGGAATGGCATAAGTAGGTCATTTCGGTAATATTTCATAAAGTGCCTGCTTTTGATAAATTGTTGGACAATATCTTGTATTTCACGCTATTTGTTAACAATCAATTAAGCAAATTATCACCTTTTAAAACTAATTTGTACATTGCGTTTTTGTGTTGTTGGTGATGGACGAGGAACCTGTTTGACCGCATGATAGGTGTATCAAATACGTATAATTATAGTAAGATACCATCTGATTTATCTTCTAATTATTTTAAGCATCCGCTAGATATACAAAACCTTAAATTACACACAATTTAAAGACATAAAATATGCTTAACTACCAAAATTATGTTGAATAACCAATAAATAGATCTAAATGTCATCCAATGTTGTCTGTCTGCATAATTTTTAATCTCTTCTTTATGAATGCACTTTTAAATAAAACGTAGATATCTAATATAGTGCGCATGACGCGTGTCTGGAATAACCTTCCTCAGGTACACAAATTCGGCAATGGTCATCTATACCTGTCGGGGCCATTATGATTACCCCTTGGTTTTTCCAAGCTTTCCTTGGGCGTAACATTTGAATTTTGAATACCACAATCAATGTCGTAATAAGTACAAAAAGTATACCATGCTGTACCGAGAAACAAATTAAAAGATTTTGATGGTTGAGGACCAAATTAAAGGAACGCTGCTTTAATAGCTGAGGAACAAATCAGTGGATCACTGCTTGAATTACTGGAAAACAAATTAAAGGGAAACTGCTTGAATAGCAGGTAACAAATTAAAGCTTAAATAGCCGCGATAAAATAAAAGAACACTGCTTGAATAGCATAGAAACAAATTAAAAGAAACCAGCCTTTATAGGTGTAACTGTAGCTGTTACTTGACAACAATAAAAGTAAAAGATGTGCGTTATCCTGGAGGAAATATAATCATCTGCATTTGAAAACTCTACTACGACATTGAAAGGAAAAATATTCATTAAACCTCTCGTGTTCATTAAAAAATATAATCATGCATCGAAGTGGAAATCACGGAGGGCAATATTATATGTGATTGAAACATTTTACATATAAGGGCAGAGACACAATTAATTCTCAGCAAAATGAAAAAAATCTTACTATTAAAAGGGTTGAAATTCAGGATATCTTTATTAACACGTATGAACTAGAATTATTAATATGTACTGAAAAAGTAAGCTACGATACCAGATTAACGAAAAATGATAATCATGTCTTGCTATCAAGTTTCTGAATAATAATTTGATACTTTGTTTGATAATGTGTCCCCAGTGGTCATTGACCCTGTGAATAATACCAGTTTTGTCTGTTATTGACAAGATCAAGTCTCATTCATTAAAAATCCAATTTGATGTAAAATGTTTACTACTAATAGCATGCTCTTCATTGTAGATATTATTACGACACATTGCAAATAAACACTGCACCTGCTCGTCTCCCCCTAATTTTATATATTCAGTGACAGTAACAGTACCTTAATTTACAAAGCAAAAACAATTTACATATTCGTTTGCTCTAAATTTAGCTTGCATTAAACATGTCATTGCAGCCTGTTTGAGAAGACTGCTTTTGCTCGATGTCCTTAATATTAAAATTGCATAAAAACTTAACATGTACTTTTGTTCTTAAAACTATATGATAAGACTGCTCCTGAACGTCTTTCATAGTTTCATATCAATCTTAAGCTAAATGAAATCTATATGTTTGCACCTGTACATTATGCTAAAACAAAATATAAAAGCCCATGCTTCTTCATGTTTGACCTCTTGATTATTGTGTACTGAACTGACCTAAACCTCACACAAGCTATGGGTGTGCATATTTAAGGAGAGCATTCGAGAGACATCTATCCATATTGCACAATTGTGAATCTGGACAACCTTGTTCCATGTGCCATGTACATGCTCCAATCCGAAACTGTGCCTTTTGCATAATGATGGGGATAGACCTATGAAGCACAAAGACCCTGTTGAGTATTGCTGTAAACTGTGACCTGCAAATTGGTGTGCCAATAGGATGTCGAAATAAGTCACCTTCATCATTGCCCCTACAACTAAAATAGTTTTGCAAATGAAGAACAGGATACGCTGAATCGTGTACTAGTTTGTGCATAAAAATTCTGCTGACTTTTCCAAGAACGGGGTACTGGTGAGACCGACCATGAATTGAAAAATTCTGATCTTGCATAGCGATATCTGAAAACTGTAAACAATGACTGTCTTTATCATTTAAATTTGTTGTGACTTCCCCCATATTTCCAATGCTACCACAATTGGATAGAGCTCTTTAGCTGTAATATTGACATATGACCAAGACTAATCACATACCCTATTAAACCAGAACCTCTGAGAAACTGCTCCACATCCCAGGCTTCCTGGTGCGTCTGTATAATAGTGTAAGGTATCAGCAGTGATAAAATTATCATCCAACAAAAATTACCTACCTCTAAACTAACAAAAATTGTTCCCATACCTTAAGATCTTCATGTACACCTCTCACTAATTTCACATTATGGTGGGGGCTTTCTATGCCGTCTACAATTATCAAACAACCTTCGTAAAATGCTCTACCTGGACCCACCACATGACAAGCAAAATGTAGTAGTTCACACAACGACTATAGCTCCTTAAAGCAACGTGTTTCCTAAATAAAAATTCTGCAATGAGAGACATACATTTCGACAGTTTATCTGCCGACAGTCTAGCCACTTAAGTTACAGTATCAAGCTCTATTCCTAAAAACGCTAGACATGTAAGAGGTCTCATAATTTTTTCAGCCGCCAATGGAATACCGATTTCATTGTAAATTTCTAAAAGCTTGTCCAAATATACTTGACATTTGTCTGCAGTTGGAGCAACTATCAAACATGCATCCAAAATATGAAACATCAATCCTTGATCCATATAATACTGACCAATCCAATGCAGAACCGAACTAAACCTATCAAAAATCGGGCAAGATGCTGAGCAGCCCATGGGCAAATATTTATCAAAATAATACAACTTATTCCAACAAAAACCAAATAAATGATCATCTTCAACTCGCAATGGAAAATTTCTGTAAGCCATGAATATTTCAATTAAGTCATAGTACATATTTTTTATCAATGTAAATTCTATCAATGATTTCTCTTCAGATATTTGCCAGTTCAGCATATGAAAATACAACCTTGTGCACACAAAGGTATTTTTAATATTCTCTTGCTTTTGATAGCATTCGTATCTTTAATGTGGTCAGAATTTTGTTGAGTACCACAGCTGAGATCTTTATCGCCAATGTCTAGCCAGTTAAAGTATATTTCATTCATAAATGTGGTTTATTTTTCATTTTCTGCTCATTTTATTACAGATAAATAAACAATATATAGGTTGTTACAGGTTTGTCAAATAGATAAGATCAAGAGTAGAGAAACAAAGAGGTTTTTGTAGCTACCATGATATTGACAACCTGAGTTTTTATGTATTTTACTATGTTACATCTAAATCATTATATATCATATGCTGGATACATTTACTGTCTATAAGATATGTTTTATCATTATCGTCTTAACAATTAATACTAATTTATATTTTATTCTCACGCAATAGAAATACCAAATCTATATGATATGTATCATAAATAGAGAACAGGAAATATCCAATGTGCATATTTGTTTATAATTTGTATCATAAGAATAAATATTTTTGCATGTTTTGTGCAAACAATATGTGCAGATTGAATTATCATATTGTTTGCATGATGTGTTGTTAACAAAAGCGGTGTTAATCACATGCATCGACAATTGTAACAAATATTTTGATATAGTGTTGACCGCAGTTTTACGGGTTGGTAGGTTTTAAAGGTTTGTGGGTCCCTTCAGATAAGACACATATGTGTTTAGATTAAACCACTGATTCCTTTCACGGCCTGTCACTTTATATAAGAGTAAAAGGCAGAAATAGATATTTTTATGAATGTTTTACATTGAAATCACTGATCTTCGATCATAGCGATTAAGAAAGTACGTAAATCCCCAGGGACGGTCTGGGTATGATATCTTTGTCAATCTTACATATGAAATTTAAGGATTCTGTACAGATACAAATGGCATGTTTGTCAAAGATATTTCATCCGATTCAGTTACATCTTAAGATAATATTGGCAGACCCAACCTTACGCCAAATTAAATATATTTATCATTTAATTATTCAAAGAGATAATTGAATTTAATTAACCATAATTGAGTACCTGTAATTAATGAGCTCTGTCGACAATAATTAATTATTAGCCTATGGTGTTGAAGCCTACTTTGATATTAAAGAGATCAAACGTTTCACAGAAGGTATATAATATCGCAAAAAGCTAAAGGGTTGAATAAGACTAAAGTCCTTTACATGGGGACAAAAATAGTATGTTGTCTTATCTTCAGGGTTTTATTACTATTTCATAAAACCCTCCTGTCGATTTGTGATTTATTCAAACACCTGTATTAAATATAGATAACAACAAATATTTTCTTTCATTGAATGCTTGCTCTAATATTGGTTATAAAATGCTATTTTAAAACAAATCCCGTATAATGGTATTATCAGTTGTCGCTTTGGCCCAAAACGTATACGTTCTTTTGTCATCTATTTTGTCTAGAAGTAACAAATAAGAAAGAATGTAGCGCAATTAACTTTTACAAGACAAATATTGATATCACACAGCTTTTATTTATATACAATGAGCAAGGGAAAGGCACTATCAAATAAGTGATAGTTAATATAATTACCTCAGTTATTTTGTAAGATAGGAAGAGTTTGAAGATACCAAAGGGGTAATCAGCAACACACAACACAATGTCCAGAAGAAAAAGGACATAAGGACACACAACAATCTGTAAAACATTACACAAAAAACTAAAGATCGAGTAACACGAACCCCACTAAAATCTGAGGGTGAACTCAGGTGCTTCGGAATGGTAAGCAGTTCCTGATCTACTAGTGGCATCCGTAAACCCCACATCCTTACCAATCTTACTAGTTTAACCAGTGACGTATCTGTCGTAAGGCACTTAAGTCATTACCAATAAATATTTTTTTCATGAATGTCAATGTCATAGATAAAAAAAACAACATCATCTAAATTCAGTCTTGTAAGTGTTTTCTTAAATCTCATTAAATCATTTATTACAAGTACCTTAACTGAAATCTTTGTTCATCCTATTACTTAATCAATGACTAAATGCATGTTATTCTAATAATAAGAGTAGAGATCGTTTAATACTTAAAAAAAATGACTTCTTGCTCATATTTGCTGCAAATTTGCAAACCTGCACTAAACGTTTGCATGCTTGTGGCAAGTGTGCTGGAAGCCTGCTTCAGACGTTTTAACATGCAAAATACGTCTTCTACAAAACAGTATTGTAATGAATGGCTTCTTGATTGAAAAGAGTTATGTAAACCTGTTGCAGACGATGCTGCAAACTTTCTGCACACATAGCTGAAAACCTGCCGCATGTTCGTCAAGATACTACATTCATATATAATCTGACTGTCATCGTTATTAATTATGGAATTAGCATTTTCAACAAAACTTCTCTAAGAGATACGGTAGCCAAAAGGCCGTAATATTGTAAGCCTAATATTGTAAGCCTAATTTCATAAATTGGAAATATAACTTTAAAATTCTTGGGAATTTTGTAGAAGATTGTGCCAAATTCTTCACGAATGAGTCAAGGTTGTGAGGTTGTTGATACTTATTAGATTTAAAACACATAACGACCACTTATGTAACATGCACATTGTAAGAATCTAACGTTTCACAACATATTACCTAAATGAACAGCATGGTGTTGTCCCTATAGACAAAACAAAAATAGATCGTTATTGTATCCTCGTGTGATGGGTTTTCGTACTATTATCGATTTTCCGATATAGCGATTAACAGTGTTAACCCTTCATTCATATGATGAATGGAATTTTAAAATAATGGCTAGCTAAATATTTCTTTGTACATAAATAAGATTGTTTTAAAAGTCATTCTTGTATTTTAATATACTCTCGATTATCTGGCAACTTTTGCTGTCAGTAAAATGGCGTCATATGTTTTCGTATGAAGTAAAAACAGGGCCGATTTACGGGATGGAAACGAATATAAAATATGGAAATGGCTGGTTTTAAAATTTCATGATTCTGGCCATCTACAAATCATACTACATCTAAATAAAATAACAGAATGCTTGAAAATGACCACTTTCAAAATTGTGTTTACTTTTGATGGGTTTTTTAGTGCTGAAACCACATGCACTGCAAGGTGACATGTATTTTATATAAGAAACAGGCACATTTCAGTCAGCTCTTTTGTTTACAAGTACGGTAAGTGACCCAATGACAGTCACATGGCAGGAAGAACCGGTGTCTGAGAGGCAGACGACATAGTTCAATTTTATATAGCACTTCTGGATTTTTTTCCAGCTACTTTATAAATGAAGTAAATTTTTAGCATTACAAAAAGTATGGTTCAGTAGGTAGGTTCACTATTTTTGGTACTTACGTCTTTAAAAGCAACCTTCAACATTTTTGACAGATGTTACGTTGGAGTCCTGTTTACGTTCCAGAAATAGAAACCGGAAGACACGTCAAAAATAACGCGTGCACTGTGGAAATCAAAATAAAATGGATGATACGAAAACATATGACATACGAAAACATATACCGGGACGATATATTAATAATGGAATTAGTTATTGACAATATAGCAAATTATAAATATGTTTTAGAATTTCAGCCAAAGGCGAAGAACTGAATCTTGCTTCACTCTACTGACTACCTAAATTGTCCTACAAACTACATTATTTTTCTGGGTTTGCTAAATGTTCCACTTAACATCTTTCCAAATTAGGAACGTCTATTATGTCAGTAATCGATCTAAACCAGATTGCATAGATAATATGACCCTAGCTACTTCATAGGTGGTATGGATCAAATTTGGATTCAGAAATTATGCTTGAGAACATACAAATTCCTCTCCTCATGCAATAGTATTATAACATTCGATTTCTCTACCGTGCACACACTATTCCTCACTCTAGACAAAAAGACATATTAATAGAATTAGTTCAAAGTTGCTTCATAATAACGATTGTCCAAATGATGTACCAATGTCATGCTTTAGGTCTGGACAAAATTCATTGTGTCAAATAAACTTTGATTCAAACATGTTTTGATTGCCAACATAGATAACTGACTGTATATGTAGAGTTTAATGGTGAGGAAAGTGATTTGGGAACATATACCTACACATCCATCACTGATGCTTTATACAAATTACATGACTTGTAATACCGGGTATGTAACCAGATTAGCAAGACGGGTGTAGTACGCATAGAAACACCTTGAGTTCGCCCCGTTTTAATTATTTTAGTGGGGTTTGTATTGTTCATGTCAAATTACATGTCAAATTACATATCTTCATGTTTTAAGTTCCATATTGTGACATACGCTATGATTTCTGCAATTTATCTTGACTTCCATGAGTGTTGTAATTTTATTATGCTATTTGTATTTATTTACGTATATTGTTGTCCAACACAATTTCCATTTCATATGATGTTAGTATCGTCTAGCCACATGACGACGGGTGTTACATGTAGAACAGGAATTTCTTACCATTTCGGAGTACCATAGTTCACACCCGGGATTTAGTGGGGTTTGTGTTTCTCGATCTTTCGTTTTCTGTGTAATGTTTTGTAAATTGTTTGTCCTTTTAGCCACTGCATTGTCTGTCCTTGTTTGTCCTTTTAGCCACTGTATTGTCTGTCCTTGTTTGTCCTTTTAGCCACTGTATTGTCTGTCCTTGTTTGTCCTTTTAGCCACTGTATTGTCTGTCCTTGTTTGTCCTTTTAGCCACTGTATTGTCTCTCCTTGTTTGTTCTTTTAGCCACTGTATTGTCTGTCCTTGTTTGTCCTTTTAGCCACTGTATTGTCTGTCCTTGTTTGTCCTTTTAGCCACTGTATTGTCTGTCCTTGTTTGTCCTTTTAGCCACTGTATTGTCTTTGTTTGATTTATCACATCTGATTATCACTTTGGTATTTTCAAACTTGTCTTGATACTTTCCAAGTAAAAACATAGTCATGATTGTCCTTGTAAAAAAAATGTCTATTGAAGAATTACATCTTTTGTTGGGCAGTTTTTGTCATTCTGTGCTCTATTTTTATTTCAAAATACCGGAAATACCAGAAATCATGCAGAGACAACAACCATTCCTATGTAAATCAAACCTCTGCTTTGAACTTCGAATCGAAAGTGGTACCCAGTCTGCAAGGTGACGTTGGTTCAACGTCGGTTAATGGTCGACCCTGACGTTGACTTGACGTCAAATGCCAATGTTGGCGCTACTATTTGGCTCAACGTTACAACGTCTTATTTCCGATGATATCCCGACCAATATCCAACGTTCAAATGATGTGCATTGGTCGGCAAGACGTCTGTCCCGACGTCGCCTCGACGGTATGCTTGATCGTTGGGCCGACGTCAAATCAGTATAAGCCAACATCTTTTGGATCTTTTGGCAAGTCTGTTACAAAATGCTGTAAAATATTAAGAAGAGCTGAGACGGCATCCATGGTTATTCCAAAGTCCACAACCCACTCTGATAATTGGGTACTTAAATTTTTACCAGAGTGCTGTTCTTGATCATTGTTTGAGTCACTGGAATCTGAATCTGAATCACTCAATAGGTAATATGAATGTTCATCACCAAAATTACTATCAGAATCGCTTTGATGAGAAGTAAAATTTTGACAAATATTTTCAACTTCGAAAACATTTAGATTGCTTAAACTTTCTCCAATATTTGATGGTTCCGCATATTCAGGAGAATGTGTTGTTATATCATCGTAGTTTTCTTGTGATGACTAGGTTTGAATTTCATTGATGTGTCTAGCCAAAGTTTTTTTCACTGACCTTCTAATAGTTCAATACGACATTTTCGGTAATTTACTACTTGAAATTTATATTTTCTGAAACAAAAGGAATGATAAGGGTAATAACAAAATTACCGAACTCCGAACAATTTTACAAAGGGAATGTCAAAACTCATAATTATATAAACAGACAAAATCAGTCAACAACCGGAAAACTGTGAAAACCGTAATGACCCTGACTTGGTACAGGCATTTCTAAAGAAATGGTGGGTTGAATCAGATTTTAAAGCGCCAAACCTCCCGCTCTCATTACGGTTAAAAGGTTCCGGCTGTCACTATAACAGTATTTAAATACATGAACAAACTAGGTAAAATAGTTGTCAAAGCAGTACCATATTCGGTGACGTAAATGTCAAAAATATTTTTACGTCACACATTGATAAAAAAATATCCTTAACATTTTTCTTGACTTCTTCATCTTTATACATTTTCACTATATGAAAATGCATCGCTTATAATCGTTTCTGCAGAGACGGAATATATTTCGACAAGATCTTGGTATCGGAATATAAACTTTTCAAGAGATCGAATAAGGCGAATTTTTTCATAGCCTTGGTCCAGTAGCCTGTTTCTCAGATGAAGATGACGTTTCAGGAAATCAGAATAATTGCTATTGGCCCTTGCATAGCGAATCAATTGCGAGATGTAAACACCATATGCAGGAGAAGCTGGTATATTGCTGCACATGTTTGGAAAATTTATGATTTTAAAATTGAAGTCGTCCCGTTTATCATAAATTTTAGTACTGAGTTGACCACTGTCGTCAAATTCGAGGTATAAGTCCAAAAATGATGCGGACGAAGCTGTATCTGTGGTCTCTTTAACTTCCAGCTCTGGAAGATATATCAATGGAAGAAATTCTGCAAATCTAGCATTATTGATAGATAAATCGTCATCAATATACCTGTATGTGAAATTAAAGGCTCTAGCCTCATGAATCTTCTTATCTTTAACAAGCTTTTGAAGAAACTCCGACTCATATGAGTATGAAAATAAATCGGCTAGAAGAGGGGCACAATTCGTACCCATTGGTATGCCGACAACCTGCTGAAACAGTGTCCCTCCAAAGGAGACAAATATGTTATCGATGAGGAACTCCAGCATACTGAGCACTTGTTCCTCGGAGTAGCATGTTTTACCTTTTTGAATTTTGTTTGAAAAATATGTGGAATTGTAGCCTAACACAACAAATTTTGAGCCATAGTTTCTATGACTAAAAGCTTTATGAATTGCTTCTTTTAAGCGGGTTTTTAATTTGTCATGCGGTAGGGTGGTATATAGAGTTGAAAAATCAAAAGTTTGATGGAAGATACCTGAGAGAAAGATCTTGATTTACGGTTATCCAAAAGACCTTTAGAGTTTTTACAAAATCCACATGTGATTTATAGAGTTGAAAAATCAAAAGTTTTGATGGAGGATACCTGAGAGAAAGGTATTATGGACCTGAATTGTGTTGTCTTATTTATGTGTCAAACTTTTTATTCATTTAATTCCTAATATGCTTATAGCAGAAAACGAGTTGAACAGGTTCAGAATCGTTATCAATCAATCAAACAATCTATTCTGCTTATTTTAAAAACAAAAACAAAAAAATCCAATTACAAGCAAACAAAAAAGATATGTTCAATTGATAAAAACTATATTCTCCATTTTAATGTATTTATTTCAAATTCAAATTCATATTCAAATCATTTATTAGATAAAGCATAGCTAAGTACATGTACATCATAATCACAATGTTGCGTAATCCAATACATTCACAAACATCTATAAACATAGAGATAACACATAATATCATAATATTAAGTCTTCAGATAAGACTATAATCTTTAGGGATCGGTTAGATAATAATATCATATGTTTATTATCATTTTGGGAGCATAATAATTAGATAAGATTAAAATTATTATTATCATTTGGAAGTTTTTGCCAGTTATTTGAGGAAAGTTAAATATTTTTAAGAGTTGAATCTCTGAGTGAGTAAGATTATTTTCAATATAAGCAAATGTTATTTAAATCTTGAGATGAACTAGGATTGAGGAGACGGTTGATTGTCACCTCTGTAGTTTCATTAAATTTCCTATTAAACAGTGTAAAGAATTTATCTCTCACTGAATTATATATGGGACACTCTATCTAAAAATTATGTTCATCTTCAACCTTATCTTTACATGTTTTACAGAATCTCTCATTAGCTGGTATTGTAGGCTTGCAATACCTGCCAGTTTCAATAGCAAGGCTGTGTGCGCTACGTTTTGTTAAGAGAGAGAGCGCACATTTTTATTAATATTAAATGTTAAATACTTTTGTGATTCAAACGTTGTGAGGATTTTACTGAAAAATCTCAGTTTTCCTGTTTCGCTACTTCTTATATGTATTAACTGGTTCATAAGTTTACCAGAATAATAGGTACTCATTTCCTTACTAAATTGCACATGAGAGAGATCCAAAGTATCTATATTAAATATAGTTTTTAGTTGTTTTACAGATTTCCCCCCAAGAAAGAAAATTTTGAGAGTGTAACTGTTTGTCTTCCTCAAAAGCTGATCTTAGTAAATCATATACATAATTCTTGGACTGTTCAATCTTTATCAGACGGTTATAATATTTAAGCATAAGCTTAAAGGCCTTAAAACACAGTTGTTCAAGTCCCAATTCTGCATGAATAGCAAGATTGGGGGTCTTACCATGTACACCATGTATTTGTTTCATAATCATATTTGGTGTTTTTTCGAATGATAAATTATGTATATTTTCAATGTTAATTTTATGATCAGCTATCCAAATCTCGGAACCATAGGTTAGAATAGGAGTGATCATGGAATTATATAGCTTTATCCATTGTTGTACTGATAAACTATCAGATGATGGCATATTAGCTTTTAAGCCAAAACATGCTTTCCTAGCTTTTTGAAAATTATGAAAATTTATAAATTATACGACATTCATCTACGAGAATAAAAAGAAATTTGAGTTTAAATATCATAACTATAATGTGTGCAGCCTCACTACATGGCCAATGCTTATTAGCTTAAACCGCTTACTACTATAGAATTACGTTTACATGAGAAATCATTAATCACTTTAAAATATTCCCACAGGTTAATTTTATATTTGATACACAACATCTGGGGATTTCCTGTAAAGAAAGATCAACGCCTGTTCTGTTTGGGATAAAGTAATAAGTTGTAATAGAAGACAAGTTTTATCTCTCGACCAATCACAGCACTGTATTTCATGTTTGTAATGTGTTAAGAATCAGTGATCTTTCGTTCTTAATGAAATTCTTAATAGGTGACAACACAATAGAACTGGTCAGATTCTTAACACCTTAGAGACATGAAATACATTGCTCCAATTAGTCATGGAATCTTAAATTATACTTATCAACAGACAGCAAGGTATGAAAGAAAAACAAGCATAAATTAGTAACAAATTATTAATTTCTAATTATTTTCTTTTACACAAATCATTTATATTCCATGAAAGAACAATAAATTCCACTAAATGATTTTGCAATAATCACTTATAATCCATAATTCAGCCGTTATTTTCAATTACAACATTACTTAATTCCATCAGGTATAATAATGACCATTGTGTCGTTTTTGCTTTTTCCTTCAGGTAAATTTAAATCAGATTTCACTACATTATGTACTTCCAAATTTTCTTTGTTACAAGAATCAGTCATCATTGGAACATTCAGTGCATTCGAATGCCTTTCCGGTGTGGAAGATAAACAGGCGCCGAAAAAGTCAATCCAATAAAATCAAGTTTTTTAGAATGTTATAGATCTAAACTGTAGTAAAATAGACATGAGTTTGTAAAATAATATCATCATGTTCAAGGGAAGGTGATCATTTGACGCCCACATAGCATACCTATATCCTATAAACATTATCAAATATTTGACCGGTGTGATACAACTAATTACCACAAAGCTGGCGTAAACAATCATCATGGGCAGACAGGAAAGTACCGATATTGACATTATTATAAACAATTCAAAAAACTATTTATACTATCTCAGATACGTATAAAACGAAACAGAGAACGAATACAGGAAAAACAATTCCATTTGAAGAAATTGACATGTCCCTATATAAAACAAATGCAAATTGTGTCTGTTTCATCACATCAAACAGTAGAATACATGCTTGGATTTCTGCAATCGCAGAGGTCATCTATTTACAAGAAGGCTCCGGAAGCAAAAATGTAGTATGGATTGACAAGAGAGATAATAAAACTAAAACTGTACAGACAGAGTTTGTAATTTCTGATAACTGTATTTCAGACTGTACTGATTTAGATGACTTTTTGTACAAAGTAATAATTTACCTTTCCACAGGGAACATTCTTATACAAGGAAAATTATGGGAATCCTTTTGTAATCAACAGTTTAAGAAATGTAAACTAATGGTCGACTCACTATTGACCACATCCTCAAACTTGTCGTCCAATGCAAGTGTTAGTGAAAACCCCACCCCTGAACACCAGAAAGTCAGTTCTGAAACGTCTTCAGCAATGTCAGAAAATAATAAGTTAACTTCAAATGCACAACCTGAAGATCGTATTGAAACTTTACACGAAGCTATCACAGAGGAAACTATACCAAAGTGGCTACATTCAGAAATTCTTGACAAAGTCTTGACGGAGTGCATAGAGGAAAAATCTGAACACTCTCATGAATCCAAGAAAACTCCACCTCATGATAATGGCCTTGATAAGACCCAGGAGTCTAACTCCGAGTTCATGCAACAAACTTTTACAGTCTTTCAAAATAGACTTGACGTTGTTGAGGAGTCACTTGTGAAAATCACTCAATCTCTATCCAACTTGTTGACATTACAAAGTAATACAAAAACTGATATCATCACTGAGGTTCAGGACTTGATCAAATCAATCAAATTTACACACAGTTATCCTGATCTGAAATTATATGAGTCGCAATTGTCAGAAAAGAATAACACTATTGAAAAATTTAAAAGAGAAATTAATCTTCTTCACATTGATAAAGAAAAGGTTGAAAAAATCATTAGAAAAGAATTTGAGCAAAAACATACTGAGTTGCAAAATCAACTGACTGAAATCTAAGATTAAATCAGACTTAGACAATGAAAAGTTAGCCTTTCTTCTAGAAAAGGTCAATCAGACAAGTGAGGAAATAAAATCTGATTTGAGAGCAAGACTCGACGAAAAAGATGTAGTTATAAAAGACTTGCAGGACAGAATTCAGACCTACTTACATGACTGTCATGGTGAGCCATGGAACAAAGCTCAAAATTATAATAAGCCTAGTATAAGCAACAGTTTACAATCACAAGTCAATGAAGAACATCCAGAAAATGTGACTGGCAAAGAAAACACGGCAACAAATGGAAATCATAGTGTAAATGTTAGCACACTTAATGAAGCAGCAGACGTTACAGAATATGTCTCAAAACTGAATGTTGCAAATCAGGAAAAAAATACTTTTTCTCAACAAATTAAAAGTGATGGTGTTATTTTTATGCACGATTCCATCTGCCACATGGTTGGTATGAAAAGACTACTAGCAGGATCAGTCAAGGAATGATCAAAACATACTACTTACACAATCGAAGAGGCGTTTGATGAACTGGACAGAGTCACCATTGCGGAAACTATCATTATTCATGTAGGAATCAATAACTTGAAACGTGAAAGTGAAACTGCGCAAGAAGCCTTCAATAAATATACCGATTTGGTATATAAGGCTCTAGAGAAGTCAGACATGTTAGTTATCTCTCTGGTGATTCCTACAAATTATCCAGGACTCAACAGGAAAATTCAGGAATTTAATGAAAGACTAGTGTATAGATTTCAGGAAACACCTAATATTAAAATTCGCCGTAACAGCAACTTTATTCAAACGGTCGTGTGTTGTATAAACTATTTCAAAATGCAACCAAACTTAATACAAGTCATGGAATCCGAGTATTAGCTGGGAACTTGAGAAACACACTATTCCCTCGCATCAGGAACCAAATCGCACAAAATATTCAAACCATAAATGTATATAGAGATTCACAAGACTACACACCCAAAAGGAACATGAGAAATGAAAATAAATCTGTGGGAAATTATAGAGAGAGAGGAAATGCTGATGACATAGATAGGAATCATGACTATCCATTACGTTACCCAACTTACTATTAAAGTCCATCTAGTTCACCCCTCAACGAACAAGGTCAAACCATCAATTGTCATAGAAACAGTTTACAATTTGATCGTGATAACTTAGCAACTAGTATCGCGTCCGCAGTGTCCAATGTTCTGTACCGCTATTAGACATTGAACTTTACTTATAGCAGACTTTTGTTTAGCTTGTATTTAGCTTTAGATTTGATGTAGTTCCTTTTATTTGATTCTTTTTTTTTATTATTATTATTATTTCTCTGTGTACGGAGTGAAGTACAGCATATTCAAATAACCTTCTAAATGCAAACATCAAATTTATATTTGCTTGCCATATGGACTAAATTAAGTAATAATAACCATATATATCATAAAGATATAAGGAATGATAAAAAGATTTGAAGTAGCCTTTAATAACAAAAACTATTATTTTTTTATTTTTTATTTATTTTTTTTTCCTTGTGGGAGAAATTTTGGGAACCAACCCTTTTTCATGGTGGAAGTTAATATCAATAGTACTATTTAACAATGTGCATTAAAGTCTCTAAAAAACTGGTTATTACTACTTGGAATGTAAATGGATTATATAAAAGAATAAGTGGTGACAGAATATGCAAACTAGATGATAAAATTTTTGATCATGTAATGAATGATGATATTGTTACTTTTTCAGAGACACACATCCCCTCCAAAGAGATTTTAATGTATGATGGCTATGCGTGTTTTGTTAATTGCAGACATTCTGAGTCCAAGAGATCAAGAGGTGGTTTAGAAACTTTTGTTAAAAAAAAGAAATTATATCAGTTGTAAAATTAATAGATACATCTACGAACGACTTAATGTGGTTTAAACTAGACAAAGATTTCTTTGGTTTCGAACGAAATGTATTTTTATGTTTTTTTATATATTCCGCCTTCCAATTCATCTTACACCCTAAGAACAAACTTAGATAAAACAGATTTTTGAAAAACTTGAAGGAGATATCATCAAATATCATTAAAAATGGTGATATAATGTTAATGGGCGATGTTAATGCACATATTAATAATAATGATTTAGATTTCATTAGAGATGAGGTGGATTATAGTTTGGATAACTTTCTCCCTAGTAATTACATTGCAGATAGTGTCTGTAAATTTCGAAATACTCAAATACACCAAATTACTAATAAATATGGTAAACTCATACTTGAATTATGTACTGAATCACAGTTAAGAATTTTCAATGGAAGAACCCTAGGTGATTCAAAGGGTAAAGTCACATTTTATAACCACAATGATGTGTCTATTGATGACTATTGTATTTGTTCATCAGAATTCCTACAGAATATTCTAAATCTTAGAGTTGGGCAATACGAGCCAACCATTTCTGACCACTGTCCAATCTCAGTAGACATACAATGTCAAAGTGTAAAGAAGACTTTCAATAATCTTAAGGCTTCCCCCAAAAGAATGTATTGGAATAAAGCACGTGGAGATATATTTAAAACAAATTTGTCAAATGTCAACTTTAAAACCATTAATTCTGAGCTTGATAATATAACCCAACCATTAAATAATACAGAGCATGTTTCTACTATAACTCAGAGGGTTAATGACAATGTTTCTACTATAACTCAGTGGGTTAATGACAATGTTTCTACTATAACTCAGAGGGTTAATGACAATGTTTCTACTATAACTCAGAGGGTTAATGACAATGTTTCTACTATAACTCAGAGGGTTAATGACAATGTTTCTACTATAACTCAGAGGGTTAATGACAATGTTTCTACTATAACTCAGAGGGTTAATGACAATGTTTCTACTATAACTCAGAGGGTTAATGACAATGTTTCTACTATAACTCAGAGGGTTAATGACAATGTTTCTACTATAACTCAGAGGGTTAATGACAATGTTTCTACTATAACTCAGAGGGTTAATGACAATGTTTCTACTATAACTCAGAGGGTTAATGACAATGTTTCTACTATAACTCAGAGGGTTAATGACAATGTTTCTACTATAACTCAGAGGGTTAATGACAATGTTTCTACTATAACTCAGAGGGTTAATGACAATGTTTCTACTATAACTCAGAGGGTTAATGACAATGTTTCTACTATAATTCAGAGGGTTAATGACAATGTTTCTACTATAACTCAGAGGGTTAATGACAATGTTTCTACTATAACTCAGAGGGTTAATGACAATGTTTCTACTATAACTCAGAGGGTTAATGACAATGTTTCTACTATAACTCAGAGGGTTAATGACAATGTTTCTACTATAACTCTGAGGGTTAATGACAATGTTTCAGATATATCCTCTCTATTATATAATGCTGCATTTTTCAGTAACAATGAGAAAAACTCTACTAGAATTAGAAAGGGTGAAAGGAGAAAAATAAAAAAAAAACTTATTATGACGATGAATGTGAAACAAATATAGGTTTTTGAAAAGTCTGAATAGAAAATTGTGCATAGAACCCTGGAATAAAAGTTTTCGTCATAAAGTTTTATCATATAAAAAGGAATTTAATAGACTTGTAAGAAAGAAATATAGACAATTTAGACATAAAATGTTAAAACAGATTGTAGATTCAAATGAAAATTCACCAGATGAATTTTGGAGAAATATTAAGAAGTTAAAAAAGGAGAATTACAAAGATCCTAGCTCTAATATTCAGCCTAAAGAATGGTTTGACTATTTTAGTAAGCTTATGAATGTTGATTATGATAAGAAAACTCTAAGTGAAAAGTTAGCCTTTGTTGATCTTAAGGAATGTAGTAATGCGATTTTAAATAATACCATAACAGCTGAGGAGGTGACACTTGTAGTTAAATCTTTAAAGAATAATAAAGCTTGTGGTTCTGATGGTATTACAAATGAAATGTTGAAAATAGCTTGTGTTGTAAACATCGATGTTTTTGTTAAGCTATTTAATTTGATTTTCAAATCTGGTGTTTACCCTTCCTTTTGGAGAGAAAAGTGTATCAAACCAATTTTCAAGGGTGGGTGTTGTAATGACCCTCTCAATTATCGAGGAATAGCACTCTCTAGCTGTCTAAGTAAAATTTTTCTGCGGATTTTACATTACAGATTGGAAAAATATCTTGAGCTAAATAACGTTATATGTCATGAGTAGATTGGTTTCAGAAAGGGCAACCGGACTAATGACCACATTTTAACTCTTAAAACTATAATTTATAAAGCTTTTAAATCGTCAAAAAGGATTTACGCCTGTTTCATTGATTTCAGGAAGGCGTTTGACACTATAAATAGAGAAGCTCTTTTTCTTATAAATTATTGAATTATAACATTAATGGTCCTTATTTCAATATTATGAAAGATATGTATACAGAGGTATTATTTTCTGTGAAATTAGGAAAAGGTATTACTGATTTTTTACATTCTAAAGTTGGAGTGAAACAAGGGTTAATTTTTACCCTACACTATTTTCTTTATATATTAATGATTTGCCGTTAATTTTAGATGATAATTGTGATCCAACCCAGTTAAGTGATAATAATATATCTTGTCTTTTGAATGCAGATGACTTAGTTCTAATTTCTGAATCATCTAGTGGTTTACAAAGATGCTTAGATAAGCTTAGTTTGAACTGTAATAGTTGGGACCTCACCGTTAACTTCGACAAAAGCAAAGTTATGATTTTTAACAAGTCGGGCAGGAAAATAAATCAAGATAAGTTTATTTTTTACAACAGTGCCTTAGAATATTGCACAGAGTATAAATATCTGGATATATTGTTTAAACCTCCTGGCTCATTTACTGAAGCCACTAATCTTTTATGCAAAAGGGCATCAAAAGCTTTATTTTGTATCAGAAAATTACTATTTTCAGAAAACAATAACATATTACCTCATATCAAGCTTTTTGAAACCTGTGTTATATCTATCATTCTTTACTGCATTGAGGTCTGGTCTCTTAGTATTATTAAGGATAATAAAATTATTGAGTCAAAATACTGGAATACTGTTAAGATTCAGATTAAATTTACTAAATTTTAAATTGGAGTGAATAAAGCAGCTGTTAATGCAGCAGTTTTGGCCGAATTAGGAATGCATCCAGTGTCTATGCAAGCCCTTAAACTATCAATTAGCTTCTGGCTGCACGTGTTAAATTCTGGAGAAAATAGTTTGGTTTCTGCAGCCTATAAAGCCAGCTTACTATTACCAAATGGATTTGCAAAACAAATTGAACTATTTTTATCCAAATTAAACTTTTCACATATTTGGGAAAATCAGAAAACATTTTCTAAAAGGCGTTTATTTCATGCAATAGATAAAAAACTTAATGAAGGATATTTACACCATTGGAAAGAAAGCATGTTTTGTGACAAAAATTTAATTAATGGCAATAAGCTAAGAACATGCAGGAAAATTCAAGAAAATTATAACTTAGAAATATATTTACTTCTAAACTTGGAAAAAAATGTTATTATAAATTATACTAAAATAAGAATAAGCAATAGCAGCCTTAAAATTGAACAAGGTCGTCATAATAAAGCTCCTCTAGAAAACAGATTATGTCCCCTGTGCCTTGCAGAAGTTGAAGGAATTACATTTCACTGTAAGATGTACAAGCAGTAAGAGACCAATTATATGATGAAATCAGTGCAATAATTCCTTCATTTGTTAATATGACTGATGAGAGTAAATTTAAGTTGATGTATACTTAGAGTGAATATGGTGTTATTAGAGTTATTGTCAAAGGTATAAATGATATGTACAATGCTAGAAATGAACTACTAAATAATAAATGATTTTTGGAGATGATGTAGTAATTATTGTAACTGTACATATAGTGTATTTTTGACTTGTATTTATGGTGCCACCTTCTCAGTTCTAGTATAACTACAATAATTATTTATGAGGGGATGTATGTGGTAGTTTATATGTATACTTTAATGTCAAATGCTTGTATAATGTGTATTGTTTTTGGTAACAATCCTATTTATGGATTTCAAACCAATAAAATATTTTTGATTTCTGATTTGAAAAAAACAGTTGTTGTGTTGGAATTAATTCCACATCTTCAGGAAAATCGCCTTCTAAAGCGAAATTTGCCAACTCAGAGAAGGCATCAGAACTTGCCATCCTGACTGTCGTTGACAGAATGATCCAGAAAGAAGAAACATTTTTATTGACAGAAAAGTTAAATAATAACTTTTGTTATTGTTTCTTTAGATTATGTACTAAAATTGATCATGCAAATTGTACATCCTGGCTTACTAACCAGATCATAGACTAACACTTTTACAGTTAATTAGTCTCGAATAAATTTATCATCTAATAACACAGAAAATAAAGCTGATACTGATGATATGGTTAAAGATGTTAATAATATATTTTATGAAGCTGATAATCTATCATTAAAGCAAAAACCTTTAAGAAATTCAACAAGTAAGCCTAAACAAAATGTAAAGAAGAAACCCAGATGGCTTGATGCCCATCTCTCAAAATTAAAAAGTGTATTAACAGATAAAGAAAAAATACTTCAAAAACATCCTTTTGATCCTATTTTTAGGTCATCATTTTTCAGTATGTTGAAATATTATAGAAAAGAAAGGAAGAAAAAAATAAGAGAATTTCGACAAAATTTAGTCAACCAGCTGGATCAGCTAAGGGATGAAAATCCAAGTCAATATTGGGCTTTGCTTAATGAACTATCAAATACATACACTAAGAATGAAACATCAGAGGTTCCAACAGATGCTTGGTTTTCTTATTTCAAAAACTTAAATGAA
This sequence comes from Bathymodiolus septemdierum, assembly GCA_963383655.1. Taxonomy (NCBI): domain Eukaryota; kingdom Metazoa; phylum Mollusca; class Bivalvia; order Mytilida; family Modiolidae; genus Bathymodiolus; species Bathymodiolus septemdierum. The sequence continues at coordinate 119,559,993 of OY726518.1, read as the reverse complement.
AAAAAAATCTTCTAGTGAAAATATAAAAGAGCAACTTATAGATATAGAAAACGCTAAAACATTTACAGAGCTGGATAACCTTATTACTAAAACAGAAATAGAAAAGGCTATTAGATTCCTGAAAAATAATAAAGCAAGTGGTTTTGACTCTATTTTAAATGAAATGATTAAATTTAGTCAAATATATCTAATTTCTTGTTATCAAAAACTATTTAATAGTGTTTTGACTACAGGACACTTTCCCAAAATCTGGGCTAAAGGATACATAGTCTCTATATTTAAAAGTGGTTCTAGGGATGACCCCTCTAATTATAGGGGTATCACCATTGGGAGTTGTCTATGCAAGTTATTTGTCAAAATATTAAATAATCGATTGGGAAAATTTTTGTTAAGTAGAAATATTATAAAACCAGAACAATTTGGGTTCTGTAAAGGAAAACGTACTAGCGATCATCATTTTGTATTAAAAACACTTATTGAAAAGAGGGAGGTAAAACATTCTTTACATGCGTTGTCAACTTACGAAAGGCATTTGACACTGTTATCCGTGAAGGATTATTGCATAAACTGAGAAAAAGACAGACAAATATACTATGACAGAAAACTTCACCTCAAGCATAGGTTACCGGCCAGGAGATAATCTTCAGCCCTACTTTATTTAAGATTTTTATAAATGATCTTATTGACTCCTTTGACGAGTCGTGCAAACCCGCTATTTTAAATACTTTAATGTCAGAAACAGCTGACGGTTTGCAGATGTGTATTGATAAATTGTATAATTACTGCACAAAATGGGGTCTCCAAATAAATATATAAAAGACCAAATCAGTTGTATTTAACAATACAGGAAAACTCCACGATAAAATAGTTAATGTAAATAATGTACCTATTGAAAGAGCAAAGAGGTATAAATATTTAGAAGTATATCTAAGCTCAAGTGGAAGCTCTGCAGAAGCTAAAGAAGATTTGTATAAGAGGGAGCTTTTTTTTCTATTTTACTCTCTGACACAATACATGTGTAACAAGAGGAATACAAACAATAACATATAATACAAAAATACAATGATGGAAATGACTAACAGGCAATCAAACACAATATCACTGGATTTATAAATATTTTCTAAGCTTACTAATAAACAATGATGAATTTTTCAAAATTGGAACATTACAAAGTGATAAAAGTCCTATCATTTTTTGGAAATTTGGATATCTAGTATAATAACTAGGTATATGTTTTTTTCTTATATCTACAGCATTAGGAAATGAACATTCAAAAATATAATGATACTCGGATCCAATATCATTGTGACACAAGTGACATATTCTTTCTTCTCTCGGGATATTTACCCATCTACCTGTTTCTACAGGTATTTTTAAAATCCAACACCTTAATTTAGTAATTAAAGCTCTCTCGTTTGGAGATAATTTAAGCAAATAGTTTTCCAATTTAAATTCCATTTTAAATTGCTCATATAAGTTTCCCCTAGAAGAAGTAGCTATAAGATTGTACCATTTCTGTATAAATTGTTCTGTGAGCTTTTGTTTCACTGTGAGTTTTAATTCAACTAAATGAATTGGATTTTGTTGATTCCAAACATAACTAAGGCCTACATTATCAAAAATAGACTTAATATGATTCATCCATTTAAAATTAACATTTTCTCTTTGACTAAGCATATACATACTCCTGTATAATATACTACTTAATTTTTGGTTATAAGTGAGAAGCTTATTCCAAAAAGAGATCATTCTTACATTTATAATGACAACATCAATAGGGACTCTACCAATCTCACCATATGACATAAAATTAGGTGTACTAGTTCTTATTTTAAGAATATTTCTACAGAATTGTAAATGTATTTTTTCTAACACTTGTACATTTTCATACCTCCAAACTTCACATCCATATGTTAGGATGGGGAGTATGAGGGTGTCGAATAGTTTAAGTTGTAAATCTACTGGCACAGATATATTACGTCATTTTCTATTAAAGTTAAAAAGTGCCTTTTGCGCCTGTTCTGACTTAAGTTTCTTATCTTTTAAGAATGTACCTGTGTAATTAAAAGTGACACCCAAATATGAGTAAGAGTCTACAATATCCAAAGCATGTCCAAAAAGCTTAAAGGACTGAATATGTCTGGATTTCCTCTTACAAAAAATTACAACTTTTGTTTTATTTAGATTCACTTTCAACTTCCACCGTATACAATAATTTTCAAAACTATTCAAAGCATTCTGTAAAGATTCAGAAGTTTCAGCAAGAATTATGGTGTCATCTACATATAACAATGCAAATATTTCAATATAGATATGGAGATTATCTGCACATAAAGTTTCAACCTTTTCTAAACTATTAATGTCATTTTGTATAAAGAATTTTTCAAGATCATTTAAATAAAGAGTAAACAGAAAGGAGATAAATTTTCTCCCTGTCTAACCCCAATGTCACATCTGAAAAAGGCAGAATATTCTTGATTATTTCTCACACAAGATTTTACATTATCATAGAGATTATGTATGACTTTAAGAATTTTTCCATTAATATCAGCATTTTGTAGCTTGGCCCACAGAGCAGCTCTGGAAATATAGTCAAATGCCTTGGAGAAATCGACGAAGGTACAATACAATTTTTTCCCAAGTAAATAGAGAACAAAGCATACAGTGTAAAACTATTATCAGTTGTACCATAACCCTTCCTAAAGCCAGTTTGAGCTTCTGTAATTAATTCTATTTCATCTGACAACTGACTAAGTCTATTATTTAAAATGGCTGTAAAGGTCTTTCCTAAACACGACACTCATGTAATTGGTCTGTATGACCTTGGCTCAGACACACTATCTTTATTTTTATAAATTGGTAAAATAATACCTTCTGACCATGAATTAGGAATCTTACCAGTATTTAAAATTTAATTAAATAATTTACAATATATTGGCATCATCATATGAATTGTATGTTTGGTATGTTCATTAACTATATTATCGCTCCCAGAAGCTTTGTTATTTTTAAGATTTTTCACAGCACAGAGAATTTCATCCTCTGTGATAGGCGAATTTAAAATATTGTTAATGTTTTCTTGTGGAATTATATCAAAGTCAATATCTACCTCATCATCTCCATCAGGAGTCTCATTTTGATTCTTAAAGTATTCATAAAAAGCATCCAAACCCACATTACTACCAGAATCAGATTTGGGCTTATCAATATTATTTAATAATTTCCATAAGCCCTTAGGATCTTTTTTAGATTTTTCTCTAAGTGCAGTAGCAGTTTTCAACTGATACTCTTTAAAACTTTTAGACATTTCACGTTTGTATTCTTTACTTGCACGTTTCATAGCATTTTTATTTACCCGATTTTTAACATGACCGTATATTCTTCTACACCTGTGAAAAATCTTTCTTTTGGTTTTACAATTTGCATTATACCATGGCTTATTACTTGAATTTCTATGCCTAGGTTTTTTGTTTACTATACCAAATACATAAGATGAAGATTTACTAAACAAATCACATAAATTATTGACTACAATATCAATATCAGATTGTAAAATATTTTGTTTTACATGTAATTCATCTATCATGACCTCTATATTTCTAATACTGTCAGTTTCATTTACACTCATATGCTCTATAAATTCTGTTTTCTTTTCATTGTTCCACTTAATATACTGTTGTTTTGTTACAGTATTCTCACTTTCTAATGTCGGACATTTAAATGAAAAATTTAACCCAGAATGTACCTCTGAAAATAAGGGATTAAAATCCTCTACTTGAAAAGTATTTAAATCAGTAAGTATATTTGAGGACAACAAAAGGTAGTCTACAACACTTGTGTTATTACAAGTGACATTTCCTATATATGTATCATTTCCAACTCTTGAGTTTACAAAATATATATTATTTTTCTTGCATAATTCTATAAGCCTTTTCCCATAAGTATTCGGTCGGCAAGTGCATTGTGTGTACCGATATAACGATACTCCATTTTCAACTAAATTATTATGGTCATAAAAATATTTCAAAATTTCTTCATCATATCTTAAGTTTATAATATCAAGAAATTTTTTATCTGGGCTACAAAAATCTGGCAAATCGGACGTTTTAGCATTAAAATCGCCAACCAGAGCATATCGACTGTTATTTCCTAATAATGAGATAAATTCATTTTCAATTTCTGTGAATGCATCTATAGTCGAGTATTTCGAATTTTCAGGGGGTATGTACACACATCCCAATAAAAACTCATCTGAAAAAATTTCTTTAGAAAACTTTATCCACTGAATATACTCTGAATCAGTTTTAGGAAAATTCAAATATTTTTCATACTCAGTTTTAAATACTATAGTTATACCACCAGACTTTTTACAAAATTTCTGTCTACACTTAGAAAATGACTTATATCCATTTGGCAAATTAAGGATATCTAAATCATCTATTTTACTTTCGAAAAAAATACAGATATCATGACATTTTATTAAATCATCAAAGTCAGCTAATAACAGTTTTGACTTCAGACCACAAACGTTAATAGAACAAAATTGTATTTCGGAAAAGCATTGTTTAAATTTAAAAAGAGTTTTAATTTATATAAACCGAAAATAAAAACACTCTCACACATATTTGACCACACTGTAAAACCAGTGCTATTATATGTGAGTGAAGTATGGGGAACACCAATGGACAATAACAAAAATAAAGAAGAGCGTTTTCTGTTTAATTTGAGTAAAACATGAAACATGGAACAAAAAAATGTACATATTAAATTTTGCAAATATTCTCTAGATGTAGGCAAGAGAACAACAAACATAGCTGTTTTAGGGGAGCTGGGACGATATCCATTATTGCTTGAAGTAATTTTAAATATATTCAGGTATTTTAAATATCTATTAAAATCTGAAGATGTTCTTTTATCCGAGGCCCTAAAGATCTCTAAATCATTAAAAGTATTGAACATAAATAGCTGGTATGGTAGTATAGAAAGCTTGATGCAGTACATTAATATAGATGTTAAAAAAGTAAAAAATATGAAAATAGATTTGAAATCTTTAATTTACAGCAGATTAAAACAAAAATATAATTTTGTATGGAGATCTGAAATTTATGGTGGCAGAAATAATAACCAGGGGGGGGGGGGGGGGGGGGGGGGGGCAATAAATTAAGAACGAACTTACAGACTATTTAAAGATAATATTTCCTTAGAAAAATATTTTTCTAATACTAAATGAGGATGAAAGGAGGGTACTTACTAAGTTTAGAGTAAGTGCTCATTATCCAGAAATCGAAAAAGGAAGATATATAGGAGTAAAAACAGAAGATAGAATTTGTAAATTATGTAACACTGAGGTTGAAGATGAAATCCATTTTCTTCTTCAGTGTCCTGTTTTAGAAAACAAGAGAACCCAAATTATTAATAATATTAAAAATGTGAAAAAAAATAATTCATTAATCTGGCAAAAAAGTTAAAATTAATATGATTAATGTCATCAGAAGATAATTTTATAATTAAGAACACTAGTTCACTACTATGCTCTTTATTTAAAAAAAAGAGATTTAATTCTCAAAGGAAATTAAGATAGATTGGGGGGGGGGGAGGGAAAATAATAATAAAATATTAATAATATTAATGAAATACTGTTCATAAAGATACTATATGTATATTATAACTATACTGAATATGAGTCACTGGTGGCTCTCCCATACTAATAAAATATTACACATGGTGTGCAAGTAAATATCTGGAAATTATGTAAGATCACCATGCAGGGTCAGATTTTGTTATTGGATTTATTCATTTGCTACATTGTCCTTCTTTCTTTGTTGTAAAACCAATCAAACCAATCAATATGAAATCAAATGTATGTAATTCACTTGATTATTTTGCTCAATATTGGGCGTCGTGATTGAAAATAAAAGATTTGTATTTGTATTCTTTGTGGGTTAAGGCCTCGACTTCTTAATTGTTAAGAAAAATTTAGTAACATTCTAACCCTTAGTTAGTGCTGCATTTGTCTTATAGTTGTATCTTATTTACATAGTTACGCATACAAATATATTCAAGTACCAACATGACATACACATTGACTATGATAGAAATGCTAAGACAGCATGCAATTAACCTGTGAAATATTAAATTTCATTCATTCCCCGAGATTCCTTTATACAGATGGTTGCCATGGCAACCTTTTAGGAATCTGAACTCTTCGCTTAGTATTACACAATATATTCTCAGTGCATTTATTTCTGACAAAAACGATGCAATCGACTATGCACGTATACGCTTAAACTATTTATTTCTAACTAATTTCTATAAATTTTATCAACGTTGATGCAAATGATGTACTCGCAAAACCTTCGTGTAAACCGCGTAACGTTTGACCTTTATTGCTTAAGCGATGCATTTACTTCTAAATTATGTTTCAGACGCTGTATCAACACGTGTTTGTTTTTCCCGCCAGCTGCAGAAATTTTAAATACTGGTTTATCTAGAATTAAGATATAAGCAATCATACGTCAAATATTCAAGCCAATCGTCAGCAGATAACCCAATGTCGACCGTCGTTTTGTCAAAGTTAACCCAACGTTGGTGAAAAGACGAGAACCCAACAATTACATTCATATTGACTAGTTGTACAAATACGCCGATATTAACAATATTGACAATCATAAGTTGTACAAATATGCCGATATTAGCACCATTGAAAATCATAAGTTGTACAATTACGCCGATATTAGCACTATTGACAATCATAAGTTGTACAAATACGCCGATATTAGCACCATTGAAAATCATAAGTTGTACTAACACGCCGATATTGGCACTATTGAAAATTATAAGTTGTACAAATACGCCGATATTAGCACTGTTGACGAGGCATAAGTTGTACAAATACGCCGATATTAGCACTATTGAAAATCATAATTTGTACTAATACGCCGATATTAGCACTTTTGACAATTATAAGTTGTACAAATACGCCGATGTGGTTCCTATCAGAATTTCCTTGATAGAGGGTTGCTGCTAACAAGTAAGCTACTGAATCAAGGGTTCCTCTTAGTTAAGTTGAAGTGATCACTTCGAAAGATTTACGATCGCCACCACGGCTTGGTTGACCGCTATGGAATATCTGTGTTACAAATGGCCACGGATATGTTCCACTTGTCGTAAACACTTCCCGGTTCTTTCCTCGTTCATGACTTATCACCGGGTTTGTAACTAGATAAACACGACGGGTGTCACTAGTGGAGCAGGAACTGTTAACCCTTCCGGAGCACCTGAGTTCACCCCTGGTTTTTAGTGGGGTTCGTTTTACTTGATCTTTAGTTTTATATGTATGCTTTGTTGATCGTTGTTTGTCCTTTTGTACTTTTTCTCTTGGCCATTGTGTGCTTCTTCTTCGATATACGGATTCTGATTCCCCTTTGGTATTTTCAAACTCTTTTTAGCACCATTGACAATCATAAGTTGTACAAATACGCCAATATTAGCAATATTGACATTCATAAGTTGTACAAATATGCTAATAGTATCACTATTGACAATCATAAGTTGCACAAATACGCCGATATCAGCACTATTGACAATCATAAGTTGTACAAATACACCGATATTAGCACTATTTACAATCATAAATTGTACAAATACACCGATATTAGCACTATTCATGAGGCATAAGTTGTACAAATACGCCGATATTAGCACTATTGACAATAATAAGTTGTACAAATACACCGATATTAGCACTATTGACAATCATAAGTTGTACAAATACACCGATATTAGCACTATTTACAATCATAAGTTGTACAAATACACCGATATTAGCACTAGTGACAATCATCTTTTGTACAAATACACCGATATTAGCAGTAGTGACAATCATAAGTTGTACAAATACGCCGATATTAGCACTATTTACAATCATAAGTTGTACAAATACACCGATATTAGCACTATTGACAATCATAAGTTGTACAAATACACCGATATTAGCACTATTGATGAGGCATAAGTTGTACAAATACACCGATATTAACACTATTTACAATCATAAGTTGTACAAATACGCCGATATTAGCACTATTGACAATCATAAGTTGTACAAATACACCGATATTAGCACTTTTGATGAGGCATACGTTGTACCAAAATTAGATCTATATTTTACAACACTATGAACGTTCTATAAATAGAGCAATTGGTAGGAAATATCAAGTATATTTGAGTATACCAATTGGTTAATGATTGAGGACCAACATAAAATAAATTACTTTTCTGTTGTTTTATTTTTATCGGTTCTGAATTATCTTTTTCAGAGAAAAAAAACATACCCCTTTATAAAAGTAAAAATAATTTTCTGTGCTTAAGTTTATATTTGAGCTTCAACGACTGAGCGGTTGTAAACCAGTGGTAATAGAGATGATTGTGTCATACAACAAAGGATATATTGAACTTGACTGTTTTAGATAAAACACTGTAAACAGCCTTCAACAATGTAATCACATATCAGAGATTACTCAGATTACTGACACAAGAGTCATTGAATGTACTTTAAAACTCCATTTTGTGATTTAAGAAATGCCCGAACCTTTTTGTATGTGTAAACATTTGTAGCTTTGTACAGACAATATACCAACTCGTACAATCTTCATGTTCAACGTTTTCATATTCAGATCATAATTTGCATAATTTAGTCATTTTTAATTATTTATTTTATGCTTACGCTGTCTTGGATATATAAAATAAACATTGTAACATTGGTTCCCCCTTTCGAATTAGAAAATAAAACGAGGTATGTCACCCTTTAAATGGTGAAGCGTATCCATGTTATTTCTATTTGTGTGCCTCATAATTTAGAGCTAATCAGGAGATATATATGCATGATTAACAGGTATTGAATTGTCAAAGGAATTAAAGTTAATTTATTTACTTTGATCACATATAAATTTATATTAGACAATACCGTCCGGTTGCTCTGACATGGGCCATATTATGTGGGACTTAATGAGGCGGATGATTATATTGGTACGTTGCACTGCCGTTTTGCAATATGGTGGTCTGCCATCATACATCACAGTACTATCGTCTGCCCCTTTGAAGTCTCATTGCTAGAGGTATGTGATTTATAAGATTGGAATTAAACACAACAAAAGATTACAAGGACGCTGAATAGATTTAGTTTGCTCAGACAGAAGAGTCAAAGACAGGAATTGCAATGCTCCATATTACATGTGTGTTTGAACGTCTGTTTTATTGTGTCCGCAGTGAGGTTATCTAATGTCCATCTCGTTAAACAACCTGGTATAATATCTTTGTTTGATTACATTGTTTTTAGAAAGCCGATTATACCACATTAACAATAAGCAATTAGAAGAGATGTGTATCTCTACACGGTGCCTTGACTTTATGGGTATGTTGCAAATTCTTTCTCTATTGGCTAGAGATTTCATCAATATTTATGACCATATTTGACAAGTGTCGCGAAATCAATGGGTTATGTACAAGATTTCCCACAAACAAAAGCTCTAATTATATATCTGTGTTCACAGTCAACTGGCCTACAAACCTCTATTATGGACATATTAAATGTAAAGTATTGTCCTAAAAACACTATTTTACCTCATTATGTTTCACAATTACATCTAAGCATCAAAATTATGGCAACGAAGCAAACAGAAATATATGATATAATTTTCAAATTGTGATATCATATATCGTACAGTACCGCCTAAATCCATTCATTGGAGAATATTATGAAAAATTACAAATATAATTTGAAATGAATTCTTTTGTATGAAATTAAGATCTTTACATTCATAAAATATGATAGGCATTATCGCCTCAACCACAGACAGGCCTGCTTGATTGTCAAAAGATACTATGAATGATATTTAACAATTTGTTGTTGTTGAAACAATGATTTATTTGATATTTGTCCTAGGAGATGGTATTGAATAAGCTAAAATTTACCACCTTGCAATATGTAGGTGTTTCGATACAGACATTGAACAGGGATAAATATTAAGCTATGACTTTTATTCGTTGTTTATATTCTAATATGGTAATCATTGACTGACTGACTGACTGACTGACTGACTGACGACTGACGACCGACCGACCGACCGATTGATTGATTGATTGATTGATTGATTGATTGATTGATTGATTGATTGATTGATTGATTGATTGATTGATTGATTGATTGATTGATTGATTGATTGATTGATTGATTGATTGATTGATTGATTGATTGATTGATTGATTGATTGTATTTTGGCTACATAGTGTGCTAGGTAAATTATATAAATTAATTTCCTTAACTAGAAAACCCTTAGAACTAACTCTTACGATGTACTATTTCGTGATATTCTAGTGTAAATATTCCATTATGATATCAATATACAATATATTTATATACAATTGTAAATTCAATAAATGATATTATTAAACACTGGCATGACCGCATTATTTCACATCACGTCGAGGATTATGCCAGACAATGGGCAAAACGTGAAAAGGAGGATTTAGATATTCTTTTCGAATGGATGAAGAGTGTGAGGTCGCTAATACAGATTAGAATTAAAAAAAAACTCAGTGGGTCTATGAGCACTCGCTCTACATCAATTTTTAAAGACCCAAATGTTGCTAAACACCTTTCTTTCCTTCATGACAAATATGTTATTTTCTCCGCCGACAAGGCCTCTAACAATATTGTTGTTGTGTGTAAATCACATTACATAGACTGCTTGATAAAGGAATTAGGTATTGACAATTCATTTGGCAACCTCACATATACCCCGACGAAACATACGAAAGAGGAAATCCTGGACAATCATAGGTCTGTTTTATGTTCCTTTGGAATTTCAACCAAAGATGAAGAACTGGATCTACCATTGCTCTACTGGATTCCTAAATTACACAATTGTCCTTTCAAATAGCTGGGTCTGCCAAATGCTCCACGAAATCTCTTTCCAAATTATTAACATGCATTCTATCGGCTATCAAAACCGGGCTTCAGAGCTACTGTGACACTAGCTACTCGAGAGGTGGTGTGAATCAGATGTGGATTCTGAAGAACTCAAAAGATTTATTAGAGTACATACAATTTAGGTCCCTCTCCTCCTGCAATAGCATTAAAACATTTGACTTCTCTACCCTTTACACGACTATTCCTCACTCTTAGCTGAAGGACACATTAAGGGAGTTGGTCCAACTGTGTTTCATAAAAGAGAATGGCCAACGTCGATACAAATACCTTGTGCTAGGAAGAGACAAATCTTATTTTGTAAGACACCACTCTTATTTGATTCAACCAAAACGTTTTCTGAAACTGATATCTTCAACATGCTCGAGTTTTTGATTGACAACATATTTGCTATGTTTGGTGGACGTGTTTTTCAACAGAAAGTCGGGGCATACATATGGGTACAAACTGTGCTCCTCTTCTCGCCGACTTGTTCCTTTATTCGTATGAGGCAAACTTCATTCAGGTGCTTCTCAGGAAAAACGGAAAGAAGCTAGCCCTATCCTTTAATTTCACGTGCCGCTATATAGATGATGTCCTTTCACTAGATAATTCTAGCTTTGGTGATTTTGTTGATCGCATCTATCCCATTGAGCATGAAATAAAGGATACCACAGATACAGATAGGTCTGCTTCAGACCTTGACCTACACCTCGAAATCGACAGTGAGGGTCGGTTAAGAACGAAACTTTACGACAAAAGAGATGATTTCAATATTCCCATTGTGAACTTTCCATTTATATGTAGCAACATTCCAGCAGCACCTGCATATGGAGTATATATCTCTCAGATGATACGATATTCCAGAGCTTGTGGTTCATATCAGGATTTCCTTGATAGAGGGTTGCTGCTAACAAGGAAGCTACTGAACCAAGGGTTCCATTTGGTAAAGTTGAAGTCATCACTTCGAAAATGTTACGGTCGCCTCCATGACTTGGTTGACCGCTATGGAATATCTGTGTCACAAATGACCACGGATATGTTCCACTTGTCGTAAACACTTCCCGGTCCTTTCCTCATTCACGACTTATTACCGGTTTGTAATTAGATTAATACTACGGGTGTCACTAGTGGAACAGGAACTGCTTAGCCTTTCCGAGCACCTGAGTTCACCCCCGGTTTTTAGTGGGATTCGTGTTAGTCGATCTTTAGTTTTTTATGTATGTTTTGTAGATCGTTGTTTGTCCTTTGGTACTTTTTCTTTTGGCCATTGTGTTTTCTGTTCTTCGATATACGGATTCAGATTGCCCCTTTGGTATATTCAAACTCTTCTTCACAAAGAGGGGAGGTTTTAATCGATAAAACTGCTTAACCCGGCAACATTGAATTGAATTGCCTATGCAAGGCCAGGAAAGTGAGCAGTCATGCATGTGTGCGTTAGGGGTAGCGATGTTGCCTTGCCTCTGTTTCTAAAGATTTCCCGATTTAACTTGTGAACTGTTTTGACGGTGTGGTATTATTTGTAGTTCGTCTTCTTACATCAATAAATTACATATTTATGTAAATAAATTAATATATTTTGCCAATAATCTTTATAATTATGTCATTATTTTGCATTGTGATATCTGGTCAATGAATGAGTACAGCAACATGAAATACGCTAAACTGATGACATTTTCCTAGCAGTGACGGAGACCATATTAGTATTTTATGTTTCATCTTTCAGATAAAGAAGTCTAGTCATCTAAATCCCATCTATTTTCTAATAAATAAAGTAATTATTAGTTTCAGAAAGTAATCAAAGTCTTTTCCAATTCTTTTGAGTAACCCCCGTCTGAAAGGTACCAATAACCAATATAATATTAAGCATATTCTTTAATTTCACTATCCGAGATAGAGATTGTGTTTTATGACTGAAAACCTGCTTCTTGTATGTCCTAATGATCATAAAGATACTACTGACATTGCTAGAGTTACGGACGTATCGACAAAATACCCTTCAAGGTATATATAATTTCACTATGTTACCGTACATAAATAAAACCTACTGACATTTTATTATGTTTTCAGCCAATACATGTAAGATGAAGCAGTCCTAAAACGTTTCAATACTTGCTTATGACTATATATAATGATTTGCATAACAGTATGGCAGTCTGAACGTTTCTATTTACTTAGAATATTTCATCAAAGGAAATTGGGGAAAACATCTGTTTTTGTGTAAAAAAAATAATTCATCAATGAAAATTGGTGGTAAATTTTAAGAATCATGTTTGCTTTTCTTTCTGTTGTATTCACTATTACTTCAAATTCAAATACATTTTATATATATCACCTAACTTATTTCTCAACATAAGGCAAAGCTATTCACTATTTCACATTGTGCGAGAAAACATTTATCTCTAAATGATAAACGATGATAAATGCATCAGTGAAAATAATAACAGTAAATACAACAAGTTATGACACGGTTCACAAAATCACAATCCAGATAGAAAAATAAAACATTGGTGAAACATAAAACAAACAAATGACACCTCAAGAATTCCGACAACAAATCCACTGAGATAAGGTGTATAATAGAGAAAACGCTTACTTCTTCAAAAAATGAATTATGTTTTAAATATTACTACATCAAAAGTAATGTATAATATCATCACATTTCTGACCCTAATCTTCTGAAATAATAGTCAATCGCATGAAACCATGAAACCAGCTCTTCGGGCACATTTCCAAATGCTATTTTGATGAATCGCTTGGTCATGTGCTTATCCTTCAAAAGAAAAATGGTAATTGTAGTATTTCTTCCCGAAACTTAGATCCGCCACTAAAGTGAACACATAATGGGTAAGCATCGTCAGTCAGATCATAAACGTTTTTTAATAATCTCTCCTATAGAGATTGTTTAAAATATGCATGACACAGGAACCCTTGGTGTATAGGAATATGACACACACAGAAACCCTTGGTGTATAGGAATATGACACACACAGGAATCCTTGATGCATAGGAATATGACACACAGAGGAACCCTTGGTGCATAGGAATATGACACACACAGGAACCCTTGGTGCATAGGAAAATGACACACACAGGAACCATTGGTGTATAGGAATATGACACACACAGGAACCCTTGGTGCATAGGAATATGACACACACAGGAACCCTTGGTGCATAGGAATATGACACATGCAGGAACCCTTGGTGCATAGGAATATGACACACGCAGGAACCCTTGGTGCATAGGAATATGACACACGCAGGAACCCTTGGTGTATAGGAATATGACACATACAGGAACCCTTGGTGCATAGGAATATGACACACACAGGAACCCTTGGTGCATAGGAATGTGACAAACACAGGTACCCTTGGTGCATAGGAATATGACACACAGAGGAACCTTTGGTGCATAGGAATATGACACACACAGGAACCCTTGGTGTACAGGAATGACACATACAGGAACCATTGGTGTATAGGAATATGACACACAGGAACCCTTGGTGCATAGGCATATGACACACACAGGAACCCTTGGTGTATAGGAATATGACACATACAGGAACCCTTGGTGTATAGGAATATGACACACACAGGAACCCTTGGTGCATAGGAATGTGACAAACACAGAAACCCTTGGTGTATAGAAATATGATACACACAGGAACCCTTGGTGTATAGGAATGACACATACAGGAACCCTTGGTGCATAGGAATATGATACACACAGGAACCCTTGGTGTATAGGAATGACACATACAGGAACCCTTGGTGTATAGGAATATGACACACACAGGAACCCTTGGTGTAAAGGAATGTGACAAACACAGGAACCCTTGGTGCATAGGCATATGACACACACAGGAACCCTTGGTGTATAGGAATATGACACACGCAGGAACCCTTGGTGAATAGGAATATGACACACGCAGGAACCCTTGGTGTATAGGAATATGACACACGCAGGAACCCTTGGTATCTAGGAATATGACACACGCAGGAACCCTTGGTGTATAGGAATATGACACATATTAATGTAGAGTAACGAAAGTCAGAAAGCATATTTTGCACAAAGTGGCAATACCAATACAAAAATCGGATACTATAAACCTATTGAAAACATTTTCCTTAAATAAAATACAAGCTTCTCCAGAAAGTGTACGTATTTTGCTGCCAATTGTGATAGAACGAATCTCCAGAAGTATTGTTGATTGCTAATAAATAAAAAAAAAAACACAATCAGTAACCATTTGTGCAATGCTGTATTCAAATGGCAGAATATTAAAAATGTTAATAAGATAAATGTACATGTAGAGGAAGCAGATGCTCTTATAGTACAGAATATTAAACCAACAAACTAAGTTGGGCTGGCTTTCTAATATAACGCTATAGATAAAAGTCCAAGTTGAAATTGATAAAAACTTTGTGTCCCCTAATACAACGAAATACAAAACCCTATGCGTATGCAAAGATATTCTGTGATCGATATGACATAACTTTTTGAAAATATTACCATGCCTGATATGAACATCGAATGTAAACTTTTAGCGCTTAACATTAGAACTCGTTATTGTTCGGATAACAATGTACAACAGAAACTTAAAAATAATACAAGACACAGAAGATTGAAGATTGGACAACAGAATGGTTATGCTTGTAAATAAATGTTAGAGGAAAGCGAAGGGATAATCAAGAATGGACAATCAATTGTCACAGACAACACGGTGTCTGTTTTCCTCGTTATGCCTTAAATGATGTCTGTCGAAAAAAACATATTTTCAATAATTCGATCAAACCATCGCTATTGTGGTCAATGTGCTGCTGACCTCGTAGTTGAACAGCACATAGCTATATTTAGTATGACAATATACATACCATTACTTGTTATATTTGTTGGTTGTTAGTGCTACAAAGGTTACTGGCCTGCAATGTTTGTTTTAGTAAGCCCGGTCTTCCAGCTTAAATCAAAAGAATTAATTACATACTTACAATGTTGTCTGATATAACAGTCAAAGAATATCTTTTGATGGTTGTCCTACCGTACGCTACTAAATGTGTCCTTCGATGGTTGTCCTACGTTACTAAATGTGTAACGTATTTTAAAAAGATGATACAATTAAAATAGTACGATGTCCCTTTGACGTATTCTATCATATATCAATGGAAGAAGTTGATATGTTTGAAACAGTCAGAATATAAGATGGCCATCTGATTATCTGATTGCATCTCAAACGAACTAATGGAGTAGAAAGGTAACTGTTTGCGGGAGGCGTTAAAATCCTAATCGTTTTGTTAGAGGTCAGTAGTGAACTACAATTTAAAAAGGACAGCTGTGCAAGTTATATCAAACAAGTATACAGGCGACTTAATGTCCCAGTTTAAAAGTGGAGTTCATTTTCCTAGTAGCATATGTGTCTGATTTAGCTTGTATTTTTGCAATAAAACCTGCAGTTGATTGTATCAGAACAGACATATTCTATCTTTATATCTAAATAATTCAATTTACTTTTTGATTTGCATATCATAAATTATTTTAATGACTTGGTTCCTTTGGCTTAATCTATTTTTTCATCTGTAGATGTCAATTAATTGAAATAAGATTATTAAAATATGAACTTGTTGACCATATTCACATATGATATTAATTACGGTGAAATCCTATGAACTTGAAGATACCAAAGAGACTAATTTAGCTCTCCCTCATTATCCATGCACGAAATCTAATAAAAAAAAATGCTTCCTGATTCTAAAAATATGGTTAAACATGTACTGCAATAAAAAGAAAACCACAGGCCATTAACGAGTTCTTTGATTGTCGCTACTTGTAGCTTATTGGTATCATTAGAATATTAAAGTAAAAATACTCACGGTTCTCTAAAATAGTCCCCCCCCCCCCCCCCCCCCCGCCCCCCCAAAACATAAATCTTTATGTTCACGTACACAAATAAAAAAACGTCTACGATTGGTAAATTATACTAAATATAAATCAGGTTAATTACATTGATGTTTAGTTGTACTTTTTATCCAGTCTATAATTTGGAGCATTGCACCCTTAATCTTGACATGTATACATAAGAAAATAACAGTGTTCTTGATGCTATGGCTAAAGGTCAGAAAACCTAAATACTTTCTAACATTGCATGGTTACCTCAATTTGTTACATATGCATTTTTCAAATTGCAGATGTAATTTAATCATGAACACAGCTAAACTGGATAGAGGAGGTGTGTGACAAATTGTCACCATGCTCCTTTTAATATTAATTCGTTTATAACTGGAGTAACAAAACTTTAAATAATTCAGTGATGGAACATCATCTACGTAGCGGAACTCGAAATTAAAGTACCGGGCTACTTTCTTTTCGTTCTTCTTCCTCTTTGGTTACCGAAAACCATCAACGGACTGATGTTTACTTTCCGGCAATTCTTTGTTGTTCTTGATAAGCCCCTGAATGAAGTATGTTTCATTTGAATAAAGGATTAAGTCGTGGAGAAAAGGAGCACAATTAGAACCAAGAGAACATTTTACTGACAAACACGTCCACCAAACAAAACAAATATATTGTCAATAAAAAATTCAAGCATTTTGAAAATGTTAGTTTCAAAGATATTTCTGATAGAATCAGAATTTTGTTGGTAAGATTTGTCTCTTCCTAAAACAAGATATCTTCGTTGGCCATTCTTTTCTTTGAACGACAGGTGAAACAATTATTTGTCTTTTAGGTTAGATTGGGAGAATAATTGAGAAAAGTAAAATGTTTCAGATTGCAGATCCCTGAGGTTTTTTCTGCAGATGGTGTATGTGTTTATAACTTGAAAAATAGATAAAAATAACGCTGTTTGTCAGGACATCGTATAAAATTTAGGCATCCAGTAGAATTATGATAGATCTGTTTTTCATATTTTGTTGAAAATCCAAAGGAACAAAAAACAAAGTATGATTGTCCAGGATTCCCTTTTCGTAAGTGTTGTCGTGGAATATGTAAGTTTGCCAAGTGACTTGTCAATACATAATATCTGTATCCAGCAGTCTATGTAATGTGATGTACATACTTATAGAGGTAAGACTTGGTGCTGTACAGTGGTGTATATGTGGTGTTAATGTTAGAAAATAA
Source organism: Bathymodiolus septemdierum (assembly GCA_963383655.1). Classification (NCBI taxonomy): domain Eukaryota; kingdom Metazoa; phylum Mollusca; class Bivalvia; order Mytilida; family Modiolidae; genus Bathymodiolus; species Bathymodiolus septemdierum. Next base: position 119,541,908 of record OY726518.1, on the reverse strand, counting down.
TTGTTTATCAAATATTGTTAAAGAACCTGTGGGCGTGGCTTAATCGAAGCTATTTCACTATGGTAACAACATTTAAGAACCCTAAGTTAGTTTTTGCTAGATTTTGAACGAACTCTTTTAATAAAACGAACTGTTTTGTGCCACTTGTAATTTGCTTGATAGATATACCAATATTCCAAGAGGAAGATAAATCATCACAATGACGTTGCATGAGTGGCATACTTAAAGTTTTTTCGTTTTTCAGCAGATAGACAATATGCTTTTCTATACATAAAACACTAACGATAATTAGCCTTTTTAAATACCGGTTTAACTGTTCTTTCACCAGACAAATTTTGGTCTATTCCAATACCTAAATATCTAACAATACTAAGCGATTTATTAAATGACCGTTTCAATTAATTAGCAATTCGGTTGGGTTATTTATTTCCGCTTAGGAACCACATAATACATAGGATTTTACCAAGGTTGGTAGACAGGTTATTGTCGAATAGCCATTCACTACACCATTCTCATTTAATAATTCGGAGAGATAAATTCAGGATTTTTATGGGAAAGCATAATTCTAATGTCAGTTGCATACAGTAAAAGCTGTTACAGTTGTATGCTAATGGATATGTCATTGACATAATAAAGAAAGGGTAATGGGCCGAGGATACTTCCCTGTTATATTGCACAGCTTTTGTCTTCAACATTGAACTGCGATATTAGATTCTGTACTTTTTTTAATAAAATTGCTTGGTAGAATACGATTGGAATCCCTACTCCCATCGCATGACGCTTGTTGCAACGAATTTGATAGATTCGAGTGTTTCATTCTTTTCTTGTTTTGCAGATCTATCTTTGCCATGCTGTTACCCATATGATATGTGGTCAAGAAGGTGAGTAAGCCAAACCCAGATTGAAATTAACACAGCACGTTGGTTTAATCAAATGTTTATGAACTGCCAATTTTTCTAAAATGTTTAACATAAAGCACCGTATCTATGTAGTTACTAGTCTATAATTGACAAAAAATAAAAATTTATTTTTCTTGAATAATAGTTTGACCCGTGCTGACTTTAATTGATCAGGAACTATGTCACTCATTATAGATAGACAATTATTATAGTTCACTGGTGGGGCCGGGGTGGTCGTGATCGTAATGGTAGTTATATAACTATCTATCCAATCAGTGCTTTTCGCCACTGATGTTGTGAGTTCGCATGCCGCTCATGCGAGGTGTACCCGATACAACATTAAGTGATAAAAAAAAGAGTAGAGATGAACATGAAATGTATTTGGGGTTGGAGGAAACTTTTCAACATTGCTCGGTTGTGAAATAAAATATTTAAAACTACTTGCAAGGCCACTTAAATTATGACACAATTGACATACAGTTTGTGTATATTTTATTCTTGCTTCATACAAACAGACATTGTATTAATAGAGGACTAACATAAAGACTATATTATATTGATTACTAGTATTTATAAATACATGGACGAGATCAATGTATCACCAGCTGTCGCATTGTGTTTTATTCGATTTATCAACACATACACACATATATATATAGTTACACATACACTGTTATAATTTGGATTACGTAATAAACAGGGGTAAGTTAGTATCAAAGTCAGTAATTTGGTAAATTTATTAATAGACTGAGTAGGCTTTATGAAACATTGAGTGATATTGAAACGTGACCTTCTCAGCTGTTTAAACCGTAAAATGTTGACAGAAGCATAAATCGTTCCTACTTATGAAACTATAATTAGTTGACATCAACAGGCATTCGAATAAATGTTTGTGTTTGATTTTGGAGGACAACATTTAAGTCTTTTGTGGTGGGGTTTTTTTTTTTTTTGGCGTGTGAAAGCGTCGACTGAAGTACAGTGGCGCTCCGTGTAAAAATGTACTTCTGACAACGCTTTTACAACCCTATAAAACACTGCACTTGGTACTTATAATTACACTTTTACATTATTAAATACAAATGAAATTATTATTACATGTTTTATTATTCCTAATTTTCAACTGTTGTTATTGTGTGTAGTTATTAGTTTTTAAAACCGTTCGAAATTAGATCAACATTTTGACAAATCACACGTGGCTTTCTAAAAGAAATGAACATGTAATGATATCATAGCCTCATCCATATTGACATTAATGTCGATGGTCAATCGGTATCCTTATATAGATTCCAAATGATAACCTTTAGGTGTGCTCAATCTATTTACATACAGAAATGAGATAGTGGGTATTGCATTCGGCTAATTACCAATGACCTTTGACATTGTGCCCATTTTTAAGCTACATGAGAGCATAATGAATTGTAAAGACCCCAAGACATTGAGACTTAAAGTTTTTGAGTTTTGACGACAGTCAGTCAGTCAAAATTAGGTGAAATTTTATGTCATTGAAATTTTTCGAACAAATCAAAACAAAGTTTCAGAGTAAGACAACGAACATATACCACACTTTGGATTTTTCCTACCACTCACGGTTTCAGAGATTAGGTGGTAATAAAGAATATCGTTTTTCGAGCAGATAACTCCGTAAAAATGATAAAGTTGACCGAGCCAAAATCCAAATTGTTGGAGTAAAGTTTCTTGTACCTATCCGTGGAAACAAACTTCATTGTAATCTGTTTTGCGATTTTTTTTCTGGACAATTTGGCTGAAAAAAAAGGTATTTTCAAGAATGTCTTTTTCCCTAGAACTGGAAAAAGCTTAATTATCTGCTTTAATGATCCATTCCAAATTAATTTCTAAAACGGACATAACGAAAATGACTTTAGATTGAGCCAACATATTGTGTAAACTTTTTACCCTGAATGTATTAATTTTTTTAATATTGTTAAATTGTAATTTACTTATATAGCTTAATATTATGTGATGTCTTACTGATAAAAATGTTTACCAGCTTACATTATACTTTATGGTGAAACAAATATTGAAGAACGTGTTTGAAGTATAAAGAAACATGCATTTGAGTGTTAACAATTACCCATTGGTAGACATAATTACTATGTAATATATCACTGACACGTGTGGCCTAAATTCAATATGAACAAGACGAGCACAATATCCGCTTAAATGTGTGCATCAATAGATCTAAATGAGTTAGAATTTACAAACCGTCGTGTTGGTTTCTTTTATCATTAGAATCGAAACATGATTTACCTCATCCTGTCACGAATAAAATGTGTTAAAATGGTTAAATTACATTATCTGAAGGCATGTGGTTGTATTAAATGTAAGATATATGATTTGTGGTATTGTTGTAATGTTATAATTGTAGGTGTAATGATTTGTGTCGATGTTACCAGAGCAGTCAGATGAAATTCCAGACGACACTTCTGTCGTCTGCTGTCCAGAATATGACGAATGTTATACATTGATACCTATGATTGTCATGATTCTGGGGTTAGGATGTATCGTAGTTGGAATTGCAGTACCACGCACCTACATTTTTGATTCCACAGCACCAGCTCGTCAAATGGAATCAACAGAAAATTTTTACATACAGTTGGGATATAACTTGGACATTTGTATAACTGTTGGCATGGGACTCATAGCCGTTGGTGCCATCATGGTTTCTTTAATGATGCTAAATGATGCATTTTGTGAAAATAACGATGCAAGCGAGGACGAAACATTTACAGACTTTTTAATGACGAGATATTATTTGAACTATGGTTCTGCTGCATCAGCAGAAATAGATCGTACATAATCAAGCAATAACTATCATTAAGATCAAAGTACCTTAGTACTGTGGGTATGTTGTTTCAATGATAATTTGTTGTTTTTTTTTTCTTTCAGAGATTATTACATTGATGCATTGTCTCTCTATTGACATATTATAACCATAGGATGCATTATTTATTCAGTGTTATTCCAATATCAGAGGTTAAGATGAAGTTAATCTACAACTACGTACGCCCATGACATTTAGGTTTATGGTTTAGTTTATGGTGTTTAACACCACTTTCAACAATATTTTAATAATATCGTGGCGGTCAGTCTTATTGGTGGAGGAAACCGGAGTACCCGGAGAAAACCACAGACCTGTCGCAAGTCACTGACAAACTTTATCACATATTGTTGTATCGAGTACACCTCTCCTGAGTGGAATTCGAACTCATAACTTAGTGGTGGTAGGCACTAATTACATAGGTTGTTGTACATGCATCTACCATGCGATCACGACCACAATGGACCAATGACATTTATGTTGCAAGTCGATATATATATTGTCTATTGTTACTAGTCATCCCCAGTTTGATTTTATATTAATGTTCAACGAAAAGATGAAAATGGGCATTGTATGAAAGAGTATGAAATAGAATGGTCAGTTTATTCCGGAAACACAGAAAAACGTTCATTATCATTCCACACTGTAAAATCAAACCGTACGAAAAGTGGCTGGTCGCTAATACTTCTCATCTTGTCGTTTGCCATGTAGAAAACACGGCTATATATTACAGTTTATTTTAGAAATAGAATTTATATTATTTGTGTGACGGCCTGAATTAATTAGCATAAGAAAGACAAAACTAAACTCACCTTGTCTTTTTGTCCTGCTTATGGTGTTTCCTTAAGTCAATATGTTTAACCAGAACAAATTTTCAATCGACAAACGGATATAGTGACTAATATAGTTACAATGTATATATGAAAATAAATACTGAGTATCTCTGAGTTTGATCTCTGTTATCAAAGGATCTTAACATAACCCTATAAGTTTTATACTTCATCTTAATTTCTAACAGTATCGTTATAGTATTAGTTATAATAAAGAATAGATTGATTGAGAACGAAACAACGCTGCTTTAACAATATCTCAGTAGCCATCATACATAATAAACTGACAAAACGTGTTACAATTGATGACCCAATAATTCAATAGTTTGAAAACGAAGAATGAAATTGGACCTTTTAATGAAGATGTGAAATTTTTGTGAAAAAATTAAATATGTATGAACAAGTGAGGAAAACAAACATAAAATATCTTCAGTTTGTCTAATTTGAGTTTGAGTAGCATAATTTTACATCAAATAGCTACGGAGAATACGTTTCAGAATGGAAATGATTGGTGATTTCTTTCTATTATCGTTATAATTAGTTTTAATTGTTAACTTTGTATCAAATAGACTATGTTAACATTAACGTCATTACGTCAGTAAAGTGTAGTTCTTAATTCTTGGCATACAATCACACGTTATTCATGCCAAAGAATTCATATCAAAGATATAAGAAACTGCTTAGGCAAGCAAAAATATGCTTCATTCATCTTTACGACAAAGATACCATACTCCGAGGGCATCTACGTACATTTATTAGATTTGGTTTTCCAGTTTTCTGTGGTCGAACTCCACTGAAGACATTAAACACATCAATGTACATATGGTGGCCTATATAGATAGCTTTAATGTTTGTAGTGATTTCTTCTTCCATGTGTTCATATAATCATGCAATAAAGAAGGAAATGGAAGTAAGCTAGCAATCACTTGAATATTTGGTAATGGAAGTAATCTAGCAATTACCTGAATCTCTGGTAATGGAAGTAAGCAAGCAATTACCTGAATCTCTGGTAATAGAAGTAAGCTAGCAATCACCTGAATCTCTGGTAATAGAAGTAAGTTGGAAATCACCTGAATCTCTGTTAATGGAAGTAAGCTAGGAATCACCTGAATCTGTGGTATTGGAAGCAAGCTAGCAATCACTGAATCTCTGGTGATGGAAGTAAGCTAGCGATCACTGAATCCCTGGTAATGGAAGTAAGTTGGCAATCACTGAATCTCTGGTAATGGAAAGTAAGATAGTAATCACCTGAATCTCAGGTAATGGAAGTAAGTTAGCAATCACCTGAATCTCTGGTAATGGAAAGTAAGATAGCAATCACATGAATCTCAGGTAATGGAAGTAAGCTAGCAATCACTGAATCTCTGGTAATGGAAGTAAGCTAGTGATCACCTGAATCTCTGGTAATGGATGTAAGTTAGCAATCACTGAATCGCTGGTAGTGGAAGTAAGCTAGCAATCATCTGAATCTCTGGTAATGGAAGTAAGCTAGCAATCCCCTGAATCTCAGGTAATGGAAAGTAAGATAGCAATCTCCTGAATCTCAGTTAATGGAAATAAGTTAGCAATCACTGTATCTCTGGTAATGGAAGTAAGCTAGCAATCACCTGAATCTCAGGTAATGGAAGTAAGTTAGCAATCACTGAATCTCTGGTAATGGAAGTAAGCTAGCAATCACCTGAATCTTTGGTAATTGAAGTAAGCTAGCAATCACTGAATCTCAGATAATGGAAGAAAGCTAGCAATCACTGAATTTCTGGTAATGGAAGTAAGCAAGCAATCACCTGAATCTCTAGTATTAGAAGTAAACAAGCAATTACCTGAATCTCTGGTAATGGAAGTAAGTTAGCAATCCCTGAATCTCAGGTAATGGAAGTAAGCTAGCAATCACTGAATCTCTGGTAATAGAAGTAAGCTAGAAATCACCTGAATCTCTGGTAATGGAAGTAAGCTAGCAATCAGCTGAATCTCTGGTAATAGAAGTAAGTTGGAAATCACCTGAATCTCTGTTAATGGAAGTAAGCTAGGAATCACCTGAATCTGTGGTATTGGAAGCAAGCTAGCAATCACTGAATCTCTGGTGATGGAAGTAAGCTAGCGATCACTGAATCCCTGGTAATGGAAGTAAGTTGGCAATCACTGAATCTCTGGTAATGGAAAGTAAGATAGTAATCACCTGAATCTCAGGTAATGGAAGTAAGTTAGCAATCACCTGAATCTCTGGTAATGGAAAGTAAGATAGCAATCACATGAATCTCAGGTAATGGAAGTAAGCTAGCAATCACTGAATCTCTGGTAATGGAAGTAAGCTAGTGATCACCTGAATCTCTGGTAATGGATGTAAGTTAGCAATCACTGAATCGCTGGTAATGGAAGTAAGCTAGCAATCATCTGAATCTCTGGTAATGGAAGTAAGCTAGCAATCCCCTGAATCTCAGGTAATGGAAAGTAAGATAGCAATCTCCTGAATCTCAGTTAATGGAAATAAGTTAGCAATCACTGTATCTCTGGTAATGGAAGTAAGCTAGCAATCACCTGAATCTCAGGTAATGGAAGTAAGTTAGCAATCACTGAATCTCTGGTAATGGAAGTAAGCTAGCAATCACCTGAATCTTTGGTAATTGAAGTAAGCTAGCAATCACCTGAATCTCAGATAATGGAAGTAAGCTAGCAATCACTGAATTTCTGGTAATGGAAGTAAGCAAGCAATCACCTGAATCTCTAGTATTAGAAGTAAACAAGCAATTACCTGAATCTCTGGTAATGGAAGTAAGTTAGCAATCCCTGAATCTCAGGTAATGGAAGTAAGCTAGCAATCACTGAATCTCTGGTAATAGAAGTAAGCTAGAAATCACCTGAATCTCTGGTAATGGAAGTAAGCTAGCAATCAACTGAATCTCTGGTAATGGAAGTAAGCTAGCAATCACTGAATCTTAGGTAATGGAGGTAAGTTAGCAATCACTGAATCTCTGGTAATGGAAGTAAGCTAGCAATCACCTGAATCTCAGGTAATGGAAGTAAGTTAGCAATCACTGAATCTTTGGTAATGGAAGTAAGCTAGCAATCACCTGAATCTCTGGTAATGGAAGTAAGCTAGCAATCACCTGAATCTCAGATAATAGAAGTAAGTTAGCAATCACTGAATCTCTGGTAATGGAAAGAAGCAAGCAATCACCTGAATCTCAAGTATTGGAAGTAAACAAGTAATTACTTGAATCTCTGGTAATGGAAGTAAGCTAGCAATCACTGAATCTCAGGTAATGGAAGTAAGCTAGCAATCACTGAATCTCTGGTAATGGAAGTAAGCTAGCAATCACCTGAATCTCTGGTAATGGAAGTAAGTTAGCAATCACTGAATCTCAGGTAATGGAAGTAAGCTAGCAATCACCTGAATCTCTGGTTATGGAAGTAAGCTAGCGATCACTGAATCTCAGGTAATGGAAGTAAGCTAGCAATCACCTGAATCTCTGGTAGTGGAAGTAAGCTAGCAATCACATGAATCTCTGGTAAAATAGGAATTAATTACATTATATTGTTGGAACCCGTAATCTCACAGTCACCACAGAAAAGTAAACATGATGACGACCACAAATCATTCCTTTACATGACCATGGAATTACCTTTAGTGTGTCAGATGAGCAATAACGCAGAATAGCCTTCGTCAGATATGCTTAATATCAAACGATTAGAAAGCCAACCAAGTCTTTGGGTGCAAGAAAGCCTAATTAGTATAGCCAATATCGGCTGAGGTAACCTATGTCCGAGGGATGAGAAACTTGGCTCTGATAATAATTTCATCATTTAGAAACGGTATCGACCTAGTAATAGAAATAAATACGTAGATATTTGTGCTATTTGTGGGTTTTACCTCTGTTCAACTCTAGATTGCTTTTGCAGCGATAGCTTTGTCAATTAAATACGTAACTTTGTTAGTAGGTAAACCGAACACACGCCGAGAACTGTTGTTAGAATATATGAGTGAGTGAGTAATTGTTGCTTTACACCAACTCAACAATTTTTCATCTATTATTGCGAGAACAAGTATGAGATGATGATATTTTACTACCTAGACAAAAAAAAAGGGATAGAAAATGGAATAACATAAAACACATTCCGACCACGTGTAGTATATGTAATGAAAAACAAAACTTAGTCATAATAATGAAATGGGACGAAACAAATGCGAAAACGAAGCAAATACTGCATACGGGAGACTATTTCGTATTATTTTGGTCCAAGGTCCACATTCTGATCCACTTTGAAAGAAACATTGTATGTCAAATTAGAAAATAATCAGCTGTTTTCAATATCCGGTCAAAACAACAGTATTTACAGTATCCAGGAAATCCCTCTATGGCTCAAAATTTGTTGTGTTAGGCTACAATTCCACATATTTTTCAAACAAAATTCATAAAGGTAAAACATGCTACTCCGAGGAACAAGTGATCAGTATGCTGGAGTTCCTCATCGATAACATATTTGTCTCCTTTGGAGGGACACTGTTTCAGCAGGTCGTCGGCATACCAATGGGTACGAATTGTGCCCCTCTTCTAGCCGATTTATTTTTATACTCATATGAGTCGGAGTTTCTTCAAAAGCTTGTAAAAGATAAGAAGATTCATGAGGCTAGAGCCTTTAATTTCACATACAGGTATATTGATGACGTTTTATCTATCAATAATTCTAGATTTGCAGAATTTCTTCCATTGATATACCCTCCAGAGCTGGAAGTTAAAGAGACCACCGATACAGCTTCGTCCGCATCATTTTTGGACTTATACCTCGAATTTGACGACAGTGGTCAACTCAGTACTAAAATTTATGATAAGCGGGACGACTTCAATTTTAAAATCATAAATTTTCCCAACATGTGCAGCAATATACCAGCTTCTCCTGCATATGGTGTTTACATCTCGCAATTGATTCGCTATGCAAGGGCCAGTAGCAATTATTCTGATTTCCTGAAACGTCATCTTCATCTGAGAAACAGGTTACTGGACCAGGGCTATAAAAAGATTCGCCTTATTCGATCTCTTAAAAAGTTTATATTCCGATACCAATATCTTGTCGAAATATATTCCGTCTCTGCAGAAAAAATTATAAGCGATGCATTTTCATATAGTGAAAATGTATAAAGATAAAGAAGTCAAAAATGTCAAGAATTTTTTTTGTCAATGTGTGACGTAAAAATATTTTTGACATTTACGTCACCGAATATGGTACTGCTTTGACTACTATTTTACCTATTTTGTTCCTGTATTTAAATACTGTTACAGTGACAGCCGGAACCTTTGAGCCGTAATGAGAGCGGGAGGTTTGGCGCCTTAAAATCTGATTCAACCCACCATTTCTTTAGAAATGCCTGTACCAAGTCAGGGTCATTACGGTTTTCACAGTTTTCCGGTTGTTGACTGATTTTGTCTGTTTATATAATTATGAGTTTTGACTTTCCCTTTGTAAGATTGTTCGGAGTTCGGTAATTTTGTTATTACCTTTATCCACACAGGGTGTAGTAATTTGACATCAATGTTTTTATATGTGGTTATATTTCAACAAATGACGTGTTTTTTTGCAGCTAAATATGATAGGATTAACTGTAAAAAATATCATAATCAAGAAACAACTGAAAAAAAAATTCAAAGTTCCTGGTGTTCTATTTTGTACTGTTTTGGACTGTCTCAATGCGGATTGGCTGGTTTACTGATGTGCCCCCTTAAGCTCAACCTGAAGATGACAGTCGACCAATCAGAGAGTGCTGTATTTCCAGGTTACAGCTAGTCAACACAAAAATTGCTATACAATTAACACGTGGAATCATTTCAAACATCCACTCTCTGTATAATTACAGGAATTTATGAAAATGACAGTTACATACATTGTGTTGTAAATCATCCCTGTCAGCATACTTTGTATGGATAATTTTTTACAGAAACATTAAATTAACTTGTGTAATTTTTCTCCAACAAAATATATCTATCCTAAATGTATTACACGGTTGCGCGAGTGTTTTCTACCACAGAGTGGTCTGGTGTTTGTTATAAACCGCAAAGCTCTCTATTCCGTCTTTTGAATTGATAAAAGCAATAGAACAGAGGATTCCAACCATGACATCATTTGTGAAAAAATAAACATGAAACAGAAATAAAACACGAAATTTTCTTAGTAAGACAACATATTTCTGTAGTTGTGCTTTTATTTATCTTCTATTTTATGTTTTTTCCTTTGGAGGTCGCTATTTTATCATTTCATACAAACGAATTTGTTCCTTTAACAACTTTTCATTTAGCATTGTACACAAATGTGTTTTATTGTACACAAAGGTGTTTTATTTTATTACAATCATCTTTGAATTTTACAACTTCATTGGTTTATTATTGTACTCTAAAAATAACTTATTGTTTAAACAATTTGATTATTCTGAAAGTCGTTATTGTAAATAAAAAACAAAGTTATTGTTTAACCTCTCTTCCAAATTGGAACTTCATTGCCCTTTATAAAAAGAATGTTTTCTTGTTGGAAATTAATAAGATTCAAAGCAGGAAATAGTAGGGCAAAATAAAACAAATAGATGAAAGGTGGTTGTTTCAATATTCTAAAAGAACAAATCAACTGTTTTGTGCCCACTGTAAAGACGTATTATTATTCTGATTTTCTCGTCAGTGTCTTTTCAAGTCGCCCCCCTTACCTCGTGATTATTTTACACAAGCTCGGGTAGCTAAATTGTACATGAATCAGAACCACACTTTCCAGACATACTAGAGACAGAACCAAAACAAAATTGTACTTATTACGACATTTGATAAACTATACGTGTTCCAAAGGTGGTTAGCTGCACTCTAAGTTAATGCACTTAAACTTTCGCATGATCATAAATTTAATCTATGAATGACAGTTGTATTACAATGCACACCGGTCTTTTATTAAAAACAATAGTATTTTATATCATGAAGGGTATGACTTATTATCTGTCACATGATTATTGTATAATAATGTATATCAATAATTACCTAAGTACATTTATGAATGTGCTTGGCAGCCAGTGATGATTTCTGATTGCATGTTAAAAGGACAAATAATAGTAAAGATATCTCCTTTTAGAATACTTTGTAATTATGTTACCTTAACACATGCAAGGGTCATTACAAGTTGTCCTTTTCACACCTGTTACAGGTAAGAATGTCTCCTCGTGAGTATTGATTCGACAAGATAACAAATCAATTATGAAATGACTAATAGTCGAATGGTGGTTTACCATTGCATTTTAATGACTTCGTCAAAAATAAAACAACAATGTGTATTTTGTCTTAGTTGATGTACAAATGTAAGAAGTACATCCAACATGTAATCAGAAACAACTTCAAAACTACTGTGTAACAATCAAATTTGACAAAAGATATAATAAAGTAGTTCACCACTAGCAGACTTCTTACATTTTGATAGCATATATGATAGATGTATTAATGTACCATACAGAAAAGACGATGGCTTGTTATAAAGACATTAACATTTGAACATTACAAATACATGTATGTAAGATGAACAAAATGTTTCAAAGTTGAATTATGATATACTTTGATCATCAGACATTACAAAAAAACAAAACAAAAGAGATATAATCTCAGAGATAATAAATTACTAGTTTTGTGTCTTTATAGTGCACTTCAAAGCATCTACAAAGTATAATTATAAACAAATTACTACTTATACAAGGTTCAATAGATACAAACATATCAATATAACACTTGGTACTACTAGTACAATCTTAATCAGGTGCATAAAAGGTGCATATTACGATGACAGCCTTTATCAATCGTTAAACTGTCTTTTTAGCAATTTTGTGCCTGTTCCAAGTATTTCAAATTGAAATTATTATTGGTCTCAAAATATTCTTTAATTTTGACAATAAGTTATAATTTACACTTTATGAAATCCGGATGTAGAATTACCAAGCCAGAAGTGATTTTCGAGAATCAGAGCAATGCAAGTACAAATCAAAACTCTAAAAGCTACTACAATACCAGGTCTTCATCTGTTGCTGTAATGTGGGGAATTTATATCAATGTTGCAATATATTTGTATAATTGTTGTCAGGACTTTACACTAATGTATGTAGATAATCACAGGCTTATATTGCTTACCAAGGATAATTTTGTTATAGAAGTGTTTAATTTTTATTTTTTTATATTTTTATTTGTTTCTTCAATAGTCAGGAATTTACATTCATAAAAAAGCCCATACATTACCACCTGACATGGATGTACAAGGATTTACAACATAATTAGTATGTGACTATTGCATTTTTTTTTAAAGTTAATTGATAAGCAAAATATGACATGAATAAATAAATCAATTGAGATACATTCATTCTTTCACATTCTCTCTCTCCCTTTCAGAAACAAAACACCCATTCCTTTACAATATCTGTCTTCTATTATTTTGTGACTTTAGTAACTTACTCCTAATTGATACAAATAAAATACATAAACATAAATAACGTAGTATACCCAGGTACCTATCCGTAGTTAAGCATCTGGAAAAACATGTTTCACTGGGGTCCAGTATTTTTCAAAACCTTTTAAATTGTTGTTCTTTATGGCTATATATTGTTCAAGTGAATAGTAATTTTTAATTCGATACTTCAATTCTATGATATTTGGAATTTTTTCTTTTAGTTTACATTTATATGTATAATTTTTAGCTATAGAGATCAGCAAGTTAAGAGTTAAACTTTCTTCTTTAAATCCAAGCAAAAATTGTTCTTTGTGAAATTCAATATTGTGAAAATAGCGTTTAAGACAGTCATAGAAAGCCCTCAGGAAAGGAAATATCAAAGGACAATTAAAAAATAAATGTTCAACCGTTTTATCTTCAACATTGCAAAATGAGCACACTTTTGTGTCTTTTAATATGAATTTTGAATAAAAAGGTATTAGTAGGTATAACTCTATGTAAAAACTTATACTGAAAATTTATCAGATATGTATCCCTACAACAATTTTTAAGAATTCGAAAATATATAGACCAGTCTGCAATGTCAATCCCAAGTATATCTTCCCATTTCAAAAATTTTTGAATGGGAAGATGAGTTAATGTCTTCAGTAAAGTAATATATACAAACTTTAAACTTTTTGTATTTATTAGTCTGTCTAAAAAGTCATCTTGTGGATGAACATTTTCTGTATTGATATTATCAATGTTATCTTTTAAGCACTTTTTAATATCAGTAGAAATGTTTGAGATTAATGTGTAATATCAATGAAGTTGTTACTTTTAATTAATGTTTTAATCTTTTCAAAAGTCAAGAAATTTTGTGTAACAGTATCCATGATATGATCTAAGTTTGTTACACCTGCATTTTCCAATCTCATATAAAAAGAGAAATCATCAATTGATACAAAGTTAAGTAGATCAAGAGATAAACACTCCTTTATATTCAATTTTACAAGTGGCTTTGCTAAATACAAGCTATAAAAGACATCTTTCCAAACTGGGTTATTGAATATTCTAGAAATTTCAAGGATCTTTTCCTTTGGTAAGGAAAAGATCTTTTCCTTTGGTAAGGAAAAAATTCTTTCACCCCCATAATATTTTATATTCTTTGCCATGATGCTTTGCCAGCCACCTTTCAAATTGGAAAACAATCTTTTTATCCAGCTTATTTTGAGATAGGCATTGAACTGTTGTAAGTGTATCATATTTAACCCTCCATCTTCAAAATCAGCTATGAGTGTATTTCGTTTGATTTTTCTGGTTTCCCATCCCATATAAAATTAAAAAATAGTTTATTTAGATCATTAAACAGTGATTGTTTTAAATTTGGCAGTGAGGTAAGTAAATGAATAAGTTTTGGAAGTGCAAGTGTTTTTATCACGGTTACCTTCCCAAGAAGGGTGAGCTTTCTATGTTGCCAGCTTTTTAATATTTTTGAAACATCTATAATTTTCTTTCTAAAATTTAGGTCAGACATGGAACTGAGATCAAGAGAAAAATCTATTCCAAGTAGTTTGAAATTGGATACAGACCAGTCCAATTTGAAATCTGGACAAAGAATTTGATTGGAATACCTCTTATTTCCCACCCACACTACCCTTGTTTTAGATGTATTAATTTTCAGACCTGAAGCTTTATAAAAGTTTTCAAAACAAATCAGGGTCTCCCTAAGTGATGTCTCACAACCATCAAGTACAAGGAATGTATCATCTGCATATTGACTAATAAGTGATTCAGTATCATTCACCAATGCTCCTTTTATTTCGAGATTTGATTTAATTTGTAAGGAAAGCAACTCAACACCAATAATAAATAAATAAGGAGATAGCAAAAAACGCCTTGACGACAGCCTCTTTCCAGATTGAAAAAGTTTGATATATGTCCATTATTTATCACACAACTTTTAGAGTTAACATAAAAAGTTTCAAACAAATAGAAGGACCAAAATTAAAACTATCTAAAGCTTTCCGCAAAAATTACCATTCAATAGAATCAAAAGCTTTTTCGAAATCAACTAATAATAATAAACCATCCATATCATTTCTTCTAAATAGTGCATTAAGTCCTAGAGAAGACGAGTATTTTCACCCATGAATCTGTCTTTCATAAAACCTTTCTGAGTATCACTAATAATACAACCTAAAACTTGTTTAAATCTATTTGCAATTGCTGCAGAAGCTATTTTTAAATCTGTATTTAGTAAGCTGATTGGACGCCAGTTACTCATATATCGCCTATCTTTACTCTCCTTAGGAATACAAGTAATAACTCCTTGAGTCTGAAATTGAGAGAAATGGCCCGTTTCATAGCCAAAATATAATAACCGAAAAACAAAAGCACCAATATCGTTCCAAAAGAATTTACAGAAATCTACTGTGAAACCATCTGACACAGGGCTTTTTCCATTTTTCATTCATTTAAGAGATTCACCACATTCCTTGAATGATAAATTCCCCTCCAAAGAGTTTTTTTGTTCATCACTTAATTTGACATCATGCTGGAAGAAAAAATCAGTATCTACACATAAATGATTGGATGAATACAATTTCCTTTAATATTGTTCCTGTTCAAATAGAATTTTTGATTGTTCTGAAATATGATTACCTTTTTCATTGATAAATCAGAAATGGTTTTGTTGATAGTGGACTTTTTTTCTAATTTACAAAAATATTCAGAGCATCTTTCCCCATTCTCATGCCAATTAGCCCGAGATCGAAGAAGTAAACCTTCTACTATATTCTGCCTCCAATTTTCTAATTCCCCCTTTTTCTGATTCAAAGATGCCTGAATAAACTCAGTAGGATTCAAATTCATTTGATTTTCTAAAATTTGTATGTCATTCTCAAGTTTTAATGTTTTTTCCTTTTCATCTCGAGATTTTTTTATACTGTAGGCTATGGAAACACTTCTGATTTTCATTTTCAATATTTCAAAAAACACCTGATCATTACATAATAATTCAACATGAAGAAAATCATCAATATTTCCACCTGAGTAGTATTCAGATAATGTATCTCTAATGCATGTTTTAACTATATCAATATAATTTGAGTCCCTCAATAATTGGGAGTTAAATTTCCAGTAGCCCTTTCCCCAATTAGCAGGAGAGGCAGAAAAGCTAAAAACTATGGTAAAGTGGTCAGTTCTATAGCCTGGAATTATTTTGGTATACTCCATGACAGAAAAAATATCTTCTGAGACAAGAAAGTAATCAATTCTGCTTTGTTTAACAGGAGAGTTTGACACCATGTGAACTATTTATCCACAGGATAACAAGTTCGTCAAGGATCTAATAATTCAAATGTTTCTTTAAATTCCTCTATTTTCTACGTGCATTTTGGTTTCTGTCATGTATTACATTATAAGTATCATCAGATTTATTCTGTACTACATTCCAGTCACCACAAAATAAAAAGCTAGTATTAGCAAATCCTACAGACTTTTGCAGTATTTCAGTAAACAATTCAGGGTTGTCAGTGTTGTAACCATATAAACAAACTAGTGTTAAATGTTGTTCATAAACAGTTAAATCTAAAATAATATAGCGACTATTCTGATTTATAAATATAGAATCATTAACCTTAAAATCAAAACCATTTCTGAACATAACACTTACTCTGGCACTTTTACTATCACCATGACTAAAGAAGCATTTACTACCCCATTCGTCCTCCCATTTGACTGCTACATCTTTGGTACTGTGTGTCTCCTGAAAACAAACTATCGAGATTCTCTTTGCCTTGACCCAATTAAATACATCTGACCTCTTTTTAGTATTTTAAAAAAGACCCCTTACATTCATAGACAAAATTTCTATATGGTTATTCATTATGTTATATTAACATGTAGATATACCAATAAGAGCAAGTTACAAGTCAATACAACCAAGAACACAGATACACAAAACATACCGTTACACTCATTCATACACTTAGGATAGCACATTTTATACATGTAAATAATTGAAACACGAGGGCAGTCAATCTGATATTTTACAAATACATTTGAAAAACAGAAAATTAGCACTGATTTTTAAAACCAAACCAACAAAAGAAAGTTATACATTTTGTAAATTCATAGTTTTAAAGTACTTATTTAATCTTACATAGAATTAATAAATTACTAATAAATGAAAATATCCAATATTAAAAAATAAACCGTTTTGAAAGGTTTCATTTGAAGATATTTTTAGGGTACAACAGAAAATTTAAGAGATTCATTGATTGTTAATATGATTTGAGTTATCTCCCTTTGGCTAAAAAAATGATAACTGTAATTTACAGATACATGTATTACAATTTTATGCTCATAATATTTGTATTGTATATAATATAAAACAAATGGATTTGAAAATGCTTAATTTTTGATGATCATTTGGTGTGTTAACAATAAAAGATATTTTACTAATTTAACTTATCACCCTTTTTTTACATACATTGTATGTTCATTCATAAACAACAACATTATATATCATTAAATAAAAATGTAAATAAACTTACTGTTTATTGAATAAAAGTTCACTTCCTTTATAGTACATATAAATCCAGAGCAAATGGTTAATTTAGTGTCTTTTAGCAATTTTGTTGTTAATGTCATCAAAAATATCAAATTTTATTTTCTTTTCATCAAAAGTTTTACCATACACAGAACAATTAAAGTACCAGGCACTTTCAAGTTCTTTACAAGAAGTGTTTAATTTTAGCTGTGGTTGTAACCATTTTCAACTTCTGATTTTCATTGGGGAACCACATATTCAAAGATCTGTTTAGCAGTTTCTCGTAGGAACCATCGGTAACCTTTAAGAAATAATGCATAGTGTAACAAAGCATGTTTAACAAATCATTGATATGAGAACAAACTGCCCCTCTCCTTGCCAATCTTATCCCTTGTATATATGAGGCTAAGTTTATACAAAATCTCATCAAAGACAAAAGAAGCACACATGTTAAAGTCTTTAATCTTATATTCATGTATATCAATGATGTTCTGTCAATTCCCAATATAGATTCCATCAAAATACATTTCAAGAATTTTTGTATTGGGCGTATCAATTTTGCCTCTTTCTGATATTTGATTTGGGGTTGTTCCCAAGATGCTGTATGCTTAGTTTTTCGTTTTACTACCAATATATAATAAACACTATTACAAACAATTTGTGGAGTTGGATTATTCTCTACCTATGCACTCTGTGCATATCACCTCTAAAGGTAAGTTCATATGCAGACCATGGTGAGGCTTACTCAATACATACACAGACTTTATCAGTGATCTATAGAGATCAGTGGTTTTCTCCTGCTACTCTGGTGTCTGTCACCAGAAAACCCACCTCCATGATAGAACTGAAATATTGTAGAAAGTTAAGTTAAACAACCCTAATCCTTATTTATAACTTAGTTACTGTTAGTGATGTCGAAAGGTGTTATACCAATTGACGTTGAAATAAAATTACCTATCCTTAAAGAAAATGTCAGTATTTATAGAGTCATGAATGGCGTGTAACGTCTACAATGTATATCACTTCATTCACTACTGTTTCTCACCTTGTTTATTTAATCCGCCTTCTTTCACGTCAATAAGTTTTATGTTCACATTTGCAAAGATTTTCTCCATTAAACCGAAAATAAAATTAAAAGATTCACACCTTTATTATTATATATAATAGATTATATTTATATGTATAGAATTTACAATTTGAACATTAAATTTTATCATCACATGTCCGTCGTAAATCTTAAACAATTGTCAACATGTATCTAACTATATTTTCTTTGCTCGGAATAATTTTATTTTTGATAATTAAGTCGTCAGGTAACACATTATTATTTTAATTATTTTTATACTTCAATCGTTAATTTTTCAATTTATTTAGGTGATATATGAAAAGTTATTAATTTATTGATCGATAGCTAAAGCACAATTACATTTTACAAAATTCGTTTACTGATGTTTATGTTTATTAGGTCTCCGTGAAAAATCATGATTACAGTAATAATGGCACTGTTTCTATATCATTTAGCGGATTTTTTACATATATTAAATGACGTATATCAAATCATTATTGTAGACTGTACATGTCCTTTCGGAACATTCGGGTCCAGATGTCAGTTCCAGTGCCACTGTAAGAAGCATTCTGACTGTAAAAAAGATACAGTCGTTTGTCATTCTGGTTGTACCAGCCCTTGGTCTGGTCGTAACTGTCAACAAGGTATTTAGTTATTATGAACCATATAAATGATTAGAGAAGCCGAAATATCAGAGGTGTTCTTTTTATTATTATTATGGTAAAGTGAAAATACTTACCAATTAAAACTTATTAAGATGTAACTGGGGTACCAAAAGAATTATGAATAAGCACTAATGACAAACGTTTTAAGTTAGTTCTCGCCAATATTGTAGATGAGAAATAATATTTAGACTGGAATCTTCCAATAAATAATCAGTCGTAAATCTTAAACAATTGTCAACATGTATCTAACTATATCAGTGGAGAAAACCAACAATATACTTACTATTTCTGATACGACCAGTCGTCTTATAATAGACATATTGAAAATACACCAGAAGTCTTGTCATGTTTAGAAAAATATATATTTAAAGAGCCTTTTTGAGGTATAAAATGTAGATGGAACACATTGTCATTTAGTTGAGGAATAAAATGTAGAAGGAACACATTGTCATTTTGTTGAGGTGTAAAATGCAGATTGAACACTTTGTCATTTAGTTGAGGTATTAATTGTAGATGGAAGACATCGTTATTTTATCGAGGTATAAAATGCAGATGGAAAACATTGTCATTTATAAATATACATTTCGGCTGATAATCAGAGTTCTTCAAATCTAACTCTAGTAAATAGCAAACGACTATATATACATGTATTGATAAAATAATCAAAATAGACAGAAAGTACTATAGACTGGAGCCACATTTATAGATCATGATAATCCACCATAAGCGAAAAGGTTCAGTTTCGGTGTATTTCGTAAACAAAGCAATAATGCATTTGAAAACAAGAAATAAAAAGAAAGAAAATCAAGTTTAATATATAATCTCTCATTCAGAGAACATTTCCTTCAACGTGTCTACAGATCACAAGGCAGGTGAAGGATCTACAGACTCTAGGTTGGGTGTCGATGGTAATACAAGTACGTGTGCAATAACAAAACCTGGTGATAATGGATGGTGGATGGTGAAGTTCCAGAAACCAAAACTCGTGTACAAAATGTTTCTTAAATCAGGTACCAACAATAAATTACACATGCAATATGGTGCATATTGATAATTGTCTAATCTTACTTACAAACAAGATATTAGTCAAACGAAAAATTATATTAGAAAATAGATGAAAGCCAACATTTACAATTTCCCAACTTGGTAACGAGTGAGTGATTGTTTTTAACGCCAAGTAAGCTATTTGTCAGCTATATTATGTTGAGAACAAGTCGCATTTCTATGAGAAAATGATAATGTCCGTTTTCTATTAAACAAACACTCCGAGTTGAGTTTGTATAGTGCTAGTTCACAAAAACAATAGTTCACGAATATATATGTCACTTACATTGGACATATTATCCTGATTCCGAGCTAATCAGCATCTTACTTCTTAATGTTGAGCACTTAACGGAGAAACAGTATAAGACAGTATAGGATACATCTAAACCTATGCATTGTCACATCTGTTGTTTGGAAGTACAAATGTAATTATTTTGGTTTTTTGGGGTTTTTTTTACATTCAGACGATTCCAAGTATAAACATATTAATAGATACTGGTCATTAAAATATAATGATTAACATAAATATAATATTTAAATTTTACTTAAGTTGATAATACCCCGATGTATGATTGGCAAATTATGGTAGGAGATAACGGCAACTTATTTACCATGCAGACATGTAGTCAGCTGAAAACATACGATTCTACAAGCTCAATTTTCTGTGATGAACCACAAGAAGGACAATACCTAACTGTGTTAAACCCACATGGACCTGTTGTTATTTGTGAATTATATGTATATGGTAAGTATTCATGTGCTGCTAATACTACATGTATTTTATTTGTACCAACTATGTACAGTACAGTCTTCAGATTGTTTATGAATTATTAAATTTGGTAAATGAAAGAGATTCCAATTTGAAACTGAAATCAAACCATTGACCTGTTGACAATATATATAATTTTGTTATCGTAGTATAGATATATACACTAGAAATGCTTGACAACGTTACCTTTTCATACAAAATGCACAAATGGTTTATCTATGCCAATAAAGATTAGAGAAAATCGAAGAGGTCAAGAATGGAAAACCCAGAGACAAAGGCAACATTGGGCTGACAGAACGAAGACAAACAAAACAAAACATGTAAAACAATAAAACTAAAATGATAAGCAACACGGACCCCTTCAACGTGGGTAATATCAATATATAGAACTTGGTGGGGTCCGTGTGCTCATCTTTTTAGTTTTCTGTGTTGTGTTTATGGTGGGGTCCGTGTGCTCATCTTTTTAGTTTTCTGTGTTGTGTTTATGGTGGGGTCCGTGTGCTCATCTTTTTAGTTTTCTATGTTGTGTTTTATGGTGGGGTCCGTGTGCTCATCTTTTTAGTTTTCTGTTTTGTGTGTTTTGCTTTGTTTGTCTTTGTCCTGTGTCTTGTGTACCCAATGTTGCATGCATTGTCTCTGGATTGTCCATTCTTGATTGTCCCATCGGTTTTCTTTAACGTTTATTTGCATTTTCATACAAATTAGACAAATAGTTTATCCCAGTTCAAATTGTACAAACATTCAACAGCTGGACAATTTGCTTCTTGGGAAATGTATATAGACTATACATTGTGGCCTCACAAAACATAGAAAGTATAATTATTTTGTTTTCTTCTTTTATTTATCTTAGCGTGCAGTAAGCTGAGTTTTGGATTGGAGTGTGAACGAGAATGCTCTTGTAAAGATCCAACAGAGCAATGTGATCCTCAGACAGGTTTTTGTTCCTCTGGCTGCAGACCTGGTCGCGTAGGGCGTAGTTGTCAAATTGGTGAGCTTGCTTGTCTTCCTGATGAATCATATACAAACCCCACCGTTGATACACGATGGAACCAAATAAAATAGACTATCTAACGATTTTAACAGCACATTAGGATACATCGCATAAACTCAATTCAATCACCAATGCGTTCATGACTTGTACACGTACCGGTATAACCAGGTCTCCTTTCAGACTATTTATGGTATGCATACATTAAAATTTGTGCTAAACACGGAACCGTTTTCATTCTATATAGCATTATATCAGTTATACGATTTCCACATAAAACCAATGTTCAGTTATCTATCTTGTGTTTCCTGTATTGATCGTACTATTGTGAAGTCCACCGCGAATTTAATTTGTATGAATAATTAACAGCTTAAAGCAGTTTGAAATAAATAACTAATTTGATTGATTGATTGATTGATTGATTGATTGATTGATTTTTTGTGTTTAACGCCACTTTCAGCAATATTTCAGCTATATCATGGCGATCAGTTTTAGTGGTGGAAGAAGCCGGAGTACCTGGAGAGAACCACCGACCATAGACAAGCAACTGGTAAACTTTATCACTTGCGGCTGCGAGTCGAGTGCACCATTTTTGTAATTTACAAAGTGACTAATTTGAGTAAGTGGATGAGTGATTGTTGTTTATTTCCAAATGAAAAATGTTCAGCTATGTCATGGCGGGAACAAGTTACATTTGATTAAACGTCTTGAAATATTATCTATCATGAACATTATGTTTTAATGACGAATGGGGGTTTTATGTGTAATAATATATCAACGAGGCCTGATATGTAATGAGTATAATGGATCTTGCTATGTCAGTGTTTGTTAATTGTAGATTGGGTTTGAGATATAGTAATTGTTATTTCAGAATGTGTTCATGGTAGATGGGGCTCAGGTTGTAAAGAGTATTGTGGGTTTTGTCAAAATAGAACCTGTGATTACGTCAAGGGTACATGTCATAGCCCATGTCTGCCTGGATGGACAGGCAGTAAATGTCTTCAAGGTATTGTGTCCAAATAGTACTTAATTACCAAAACTGTTTTTGATCTAAGCATATACAGTCAAACCTGTATATAAAGGCCACTCAAGGCAACCTGAAAATGTGGCCTTTATCAGCAGTTCCCCTTTATATACAGGTTAATATTATATGGACTATTCATTAAAGGGGAAAATGAGACTGTCCTTTATAGACAGTGCGTTGTTATTTAGAGGTGCCCTTTATAGACAGGTCGTTGTTATTTAGAGGTGCCCTTTATAGACAGTGCGTTGTTATTTAGAGGTGCCCTTTAAGGCGGGTTTGACTGTATTGAACTTTCCCTTGCTTGTTTTCAAGGTCAGGTTTAGAAAAAAAGAGATTATATTTGTTTAACACCACTTCCTACACTACTACTGTTATATCAAGGTGGTACGTTTTATTTTTTACACAGAGAAACCATTGACCTTCCAGACAAACTTTCTAATATACACCTAGTATCGAATACTGCTCGCCATGAATGAGAGTCGATCTCCCAAAACTTAGCGGTGATAGAAGTTTGCATATGGAGATGAAAATTAAATTACCTTATGATTGCAGACACGGAATCTACCCATGGATACATTATCAAAATAAAGTACACTATCTAAAAGTCATAGAGAGTTTATTACTACCATGACGGCTATATATTGTAAAAATACAATCAAACAACATTTGTTTATTCGGATCGGTTGCAATGGAGTAGTAGATAAAACTGACAAAATTTACTAATATACAAGTAATTCAAAATGTCAAAATCATTTTTACCAATTTCCACTTTCACTAGGTGTAGCTTATTACATTTTGCCATGTGGGGAAACATCTGCCTATGTGTTACCCATAGGACTGTTAATTTATTATAAAATATCTAGGTGTTCTACAATTGTCTTAATCAATGAACATTTTATTTCTTAGAGTGTCCTGTTGGATCATTTGGTCAAGATTGTCAGGAGAAGTGTGGTAAATGTAAATCTGGTATTACATGTAACATAACAACGGGCGTATGTCATGATGGGTGTGAGGATGGATATGAAGGAGAATACTGTACCACCAGACCTCCAGGTAATTCTTGTATGGTATCCCATCATTACATATATATATATTTGTCCCAGTACTAGAATGACAAAGAATACATATACTTTTGTTTACATCTACAGTTTGTTTTTCTTCGATGAAATATTATGAAGTCAAATTAATTTTTGAACAGTTAGGGCAGTTTATTGGTATTTATTGCACGTTCAGTAACATTTCAACTTTATTGTAACTACTAGACGTTATTGAAAGAGGAGGAGATATATTAAACTGACATGTGAAACAGCCTGAAACCAGAATATTTGAGGTGGGTTATGGCTACAGGACAAAGAAAAACCTTTTTTTACCAAGCAAACCCTATGATGACACTGAAATGTAAGGCATAGTGTTAGTCAGTCTCTCATGCATGTTCATTTACATCCATATCCTTTCTGACCACAGAAAACCCAACAAACATTGGGAATATGATCAGATGCTCTGAAAGTACCTGTATCAATTGATGTCAAACTCACAAAGCCTCTTAAGTAAGTTGGTAGTCAACAATCAACACTGAAAACACACTATTGTATATGTATCATCTGGAGGGGCTATATATAAAACACACTATTGTCTATGTATAATCTGGAGGGGCTATGTATAAAACACACTATTGTCTATGTATCATCTGGAGTGGCTATATATAAAACACACTATTGTCTATGTATCATCTGGGGGGGGGGGGGGGGGGGGGCTATATATAAAACACACTATTGTCTATGTATCATCTGGAGGGGCTATATATAAAACACACTATTGTCTATGCATCATATGGAGTGGCTATATATAAAACACACTATTGTCTATGTATCATCTGGAGGGGCTATGCATAAAACACACTATTGTCTATGTATCATCTGGAGTGGCTATATATAAAACACACTATTGTCTATGTATCATCTGGGGGGGGGG
Organism: Bathymodiolus septemdierum; assembly: GCA_963383655.1. Taxonomy (NCBI): domain Eukaryota; kingdom Metazoa; phylum Mollusca; class Bivalvia; order Mytilida; family Modiolidae; genus Bathymodiolus; species Bathymodiolus septemdierum. The sequence continues at coordinate 119,516,828 of OY726518.1, read as the reverse complement.
GGGGGCTATATATAAAACACACTATTGTCTATGTATCATCTGGAGGGGCTATATATAAAACACACTATTGTCTATGCATCATATGGAGTGGCTATATATAAAACACACTATTGTCTATGTATCATCTGGAGGGGCTATGCATAAAACACACTATTGTCTATGTATCATCTGGAGTGGCTATATATAAAACACACTATTGTCTATGTATCATCTGGAGGGGCTATATATAAAACACACTATTGTCTAGGTATCATCTGGAGGGGCTATATATAAAACACACTATTGTCTATGTATCATCTGGAGGGGCTATATATAAAACACACCATTGTCTATGTATCATCTGGAGTGGCTATATATAAAACACACTATTGTCTATGTATCATCTGGGGGGGGGGGGCTATATATAAAACACACTATTGTCTATGTATCATCTGGAGGGGCTATATATAAAACACACTATTGTCTATGCATCATATGGAGTGGCTATATATAAAACACACTATTGTCTATGTATCATCTGGAGGGGCTATGCATAAAACACACTATTGTCTATGTATCATCTGGAGTGGCTATATATAAAACACACTATTGTCTATGTATCATCTGGAGGGGCTATATATAAAACACACTATTGTCTAGGTATCATCTGGAGGGGCTATATATAAAACACACTATTGTCTATGTATCATCTGGAGGGGCTATATATAAAACACACCATTGTCTATGTATCATCTGGAGGGGCTATATATAAAACACACTATTGTCTATGTATCATCTGGAGGGACTATATATAAAACACACTATTGTCTATGTATCATCTGGAGGGGCTATATATAAAAAACGCTATTGTCTATGTATCATCTGGAGGGGCTATATATAAAACACACTATTGTCTATGTATCATCTGGAGGGGCTATATATAAAACACACTATTGTCTAGGTATCATCTGGAGGGGCTATATATAAAACACACTATTGTCCATGTATCATCTGGAGGGGCTATGTATAAAACACACTATTGTCTATGTATCATCTGGAGGGGCTATATATATAACACACTATTGTCTATGTATCATCTGGAGGGGCTATATATAAAACACACTATTGTCTATGTATCATCTGGAGAGGCTATATATAAAACACACTATTGTCTATGTATCATCTGGAGGGGTTATATATAAAACACACTATTGTCTATGCATCATCTGGAGGGACTATATATAAAACACACTATTGTCTATGTATCATCTGGAGGGGCTATATATAAAACACACTATTGTCTATGTATCATCTGGAGGTGTTATATATAAAACACACTATTGTCTATGTATCATCTGGAGGGGTTATATATAAAACACACCATTGTCTATGTATCATCTGGAGGGGCTATATATAAAACACACTATTGTCTATGTATCATCTGGAGGGGCTATATATAAAACACACTATTGTCTATGTATCATCTGGAGGGGCTATATATAAAACACTATTGTCTATGTATCATCTGGAGGGGCTATATATAAAACACACTATTGTCTAGGTATCATCTGGAGGGGCTATATATAAAACACACTATTGTCTATGTATCATCTGGAGGGGCTATATATAAAACACACTATTGTATATGTATCATCTGGAGGGGCTATATATAAAACACACTATTGTCTATGTATCATCTGGAGGGGCTATATATAAAATTATATCTTATTGTATATCTGTATTCATATATATATATCAATAAACCATGTTCTTGGATCCATTAGTTTTTAATAAAGATAAAATTTAGAATGGTTCTAAAGATTATTGGTAGGGGATAATCAAATGAAACAAAATTATGCAGAAGCACATGTTTCAACAAGACAAACACAGAGTAACCAAGTCTGAGGCGGTATTCCAGTAAAGGGGTGATCTGAATACAATTTAAAAAAGAGAAAACAGCATGAACAGAAAGGCATAGCAAGCATAAACAAAAATGTAAAACAAAGTAAAAGAATTAAAGTTCTGACAACACAGAGGTACACACGTAGTGTCAAAATCTTAATTGAAATTGTGTTTCTTATTTAGGAGACTCACGAGTTTCAGAAGACACAACTAATACATTACAAGTATTCCTAGGTATCAGTGTAACCATTGTGTTATCTGTAATGACTTGTCTCATTGTCTGTCTCGTATCTAACTGGAGGAGAGAGGACATATCAAAATATGACAGACAAGTACCGAAATGTGATACAGAAATTAATATGGATGAAGTCAGACATTTGAACTGTAATGGGGAACTGTGATCATTCATAACACTTTGTATCCATAAAAGGAATAGAACTGTCTCTTCTAAAACACAATCATGTGTTACTATTCAAACATTAACATGTTATGGAGCTGGTATTCATAAACATTAAGTGGAAACAAGTTGTAATCTACATATTGGGGTAGCTGATAATTTTCTCTTTGTTTTAGTATATCTGTTATCATACCATGGGGTTAGTGCCTTCATGGAAGCGCATAATGCATTTCAAAGCTCAGAAATTGCTACATTTCCTGCCTTATGTTGTGTCATTTTTATTTTGCTATATGTTCTCAGCTTTGTAAATTAGAAATGCTACTGTATTATAAAAATATGTTTTTTCTGACCTTATAAGATAAGAATTTAGTCATCAACTGGCCTTTACAGAATAAAAATTGAAGAACGAGCAGTGATTTAACTGTAAAAACTGCAAACGTGGCATTTGTTATGAAATTTTAATTTTCTAGAGGTATTCACATAATGGCAAGGTATGATAAAATAGTGATAAAATACGACATTTCTGAAACTATTTTAAACAGATAAGATCTACACTAATTCATTTTTACAATGAAATTTAATCTACAGATCATAACCTTAAAAATAGGAAATTTTAAAGATGCATGTTTTTTACGTAGTGTCCGTAGACCATAGTTTAAAGCTCACATGATTACATCATATTGCACTTCAGTTTAATATTTTATTATTTTTTATATCAGACCAAGGCATAGATTGCAGAAAGCAACAAAGTTTTGATAGCTATGACAAGGCTTTCCTCTGAGTTGAGGAAAACATTGTCCGTAGACAGGTAGTGTCCGTAGACCAATATTTTAAAGTTCATATTTTAAGCTTTAGAACTCAAATTATGTACCTTACAATTATGAAATGGTGCTCCCATCTTTAAATTATGGTTATTAATTGATTACTCCAGAGTTCGCGAAATAGCATATGGGCTTGGTGGTCCTAGTTAAAATAATGTCAGTCCTCATTAACTTTCTATTGCAAAATACCAAATTTGTCAGTCCTTATCAAAATTTGCCCAAATTTTGCTGGTCATATCTGACAGGACTGACAATTTCGCGAACTCTGTTACTCATCTTATTTTGTACAAAATAAAACAAATATGGGTAGTTTGCTACATACTCATTCTGTTGTCTAAAATATGAGTAAATTATAAAAGTTCCTACAGTAGACAAATGAATGATTAATGATTAGTATAGCCATAAATCTTCAGCAAAAATAAATTTTGTTATATTATGATAATAAACAATGAAATTCAATAAATTCATGTATGGTCTACGGACACTACACAAACCACATTGTACAGTGAAACCTGTCGTAACCGAACCCTGAGTAAACCGAAAACCTGTCTAAACCAGACAGACTTTACAGTCCTATCTACTGAACCCTGAGTAAACCGAAAACCTGTCTAAACCAGACAGACTTTAGTCCTATATATTGAACCCTTAGTAAACCGAAAACCTGTCTAAACCAGAGACTTTACAATCCTATCTACTGAACCCTGAGTAAACCGAAAACCTGTCTAAGCCAGACAGACTTTACAGTCCTATCTACTGAACCCTGGGTAAACCGAAAACCTGTCTAAACCAGACAGACTTTAGTCCTATATATTGAACCCTGAGTAAACCGAAAACCTGTCTAAACCAGACAGACTTTACAGTCCTATCTACTGAACCCTGAGTAAACCGAAAACCTGTCTAAACCAGACAGACTTTACAGTCCTATCTACTGAACCCTAAGTAAACCGAAAACCTGTCTAAACCAGACAGACTTTACAGTCCCATATACTGAACCCTGAGTAAACCGAAAACCTGTCTAAACCAGACAAACCTTACAGTCCCATCTACTAAATGTCTATGTAATTTGCACCTGTGTACACCAAATACCTGTCTAAACTGAACCAATTTGTCAGTCCCAAAGGGGTTCGGTTTAGACAGGTTTTTACCCATAACCAAACATTGATGAACACATAATTTCAAATAGACTTTTATATTACTTCTTTGAAAATAACTAGCTTTGGAAAACTGTTGAGATGTTCTTTTAGTCTTCAAGAATTTGTTTGTTTGTTCAAGTTAAATTTTTTACTGTTAGATATTGTTCTTTTTGTATTTAGGAAAATATGTAATGTCTGTAGACCACATGAGTATACATATGATTGTATTATTGATCATGTAAGGTGTTAATTCTTTTAAGATTGAGGGAGTGTGATGAACTAAGAAGTATGAGTTCAATTATTGATAAAGAAGGAGGTATCAAACATCTTTCTTCTTATATTTTGCAAATAACTATAAAATAGTGATTTTAATATGAAAAATATAGTGGACTTTTGTATTCCTTTACTTTATTTGGTTGTTAATGTAATTTTACATGCTTAATAGCTTAAATACAATTTGTTTATACATGTCCTTTTGCATTGGTGTCATTTTTTAGTTTAAATTTCAACATAACACAGTCGGTAGACCTCCTCTTTAAGTCTGTTTACATAATTGTACATTTTTAAAATCAGATTTTATTTTTAAATAATGTCAAGTTTATTAAATAAAATTCTATTAAGTAATACATTTCTTAATTTTGGGAAAGGTAACTTTAATATCTGAATGTAGACAGAAATTGTAAAAATGGCATTTTTCATGACTAAAAGTGTATCACTCTAGCATATGTTATATTTAAAAAAACTGCATTAGGTTGAAACCTTTGATGAAATTTTATGGATAGTAGCTATATATCTGACAGAGAGGTGTTTTAAGTTACATAGTATTATATATTTTGCTGTGAAAGAATGTTATACATATAGTTTTGTAGTGTCCGTAGACCATTACCCTTGTGGTAATGAAAGCCAATTTGAAAAATGATGTCAGGATAGAAAACAAAATCCTGTTGTGGTATGTACCCCATACATCACAGTATCATTTCAAATAAAAATAAAGTCTGCCAAACAGTTTTCATTTTTTCCAATATGTGACACACAAAATTCCCACCTGATTGTGTTTTAGCCGTCTACGTCTGGGAATACGTCAAAATAGTTCCTAAGATTAAGAACATTTCCCAATATGGACTAGGACACTTATTTTACATATTCAGTCATTAGAAGAATGTTCTTCTTAATCTCCTACTCTGTTTCTTAATAGGGGCCGTCGTGGTCATGATCGTAGTTGGTAGTTGGGTTTACAATTACCGGTGCCATCAGTGTCTATCAGAACTAAAGTTGTGAGTTCGAACCAGGTTCATGATGAGGTGTACTCGATGCATCATTATGTGATCACGTTCGTCAGTGACTTGCGACAGGTAGGTGGTTTTCTCTGGGTTTCCTCCACCAAAAAAACTGACCGCCACGATATAGCTAAAATATTGTTGAAAGTGGCATTAAACACCATAAACCAAACTATTTCTTATTAATTAAGAAAAACCTGGTTAAAGTAAGAATTTCTTTTAAAAATAAAGAATGACCGTAGGAAATTAAGAAAAGTTGTAGGAAACTAAGAAAAAGTAGAAAATTAAGAATTGTCCATAGAAAATTATGAAAATGTCCCAGTTATTTAACCAATCAGCATCAAGCTTTCCATGAAATGCCTCAAGAAATAGTGTTATCATGATATAATTATCTACAATTTTGGGGGTTATGTGTTATGGTGTTTAATGCCATCTGTTTTATTGGTGGAGGAAACCGGAGAAAATGCTTCAAAATTCAATTCCAGAATGTGTGGTGTTCTGTTTCAGCCATTTGTACATTTTATTATTATTTTTAAAACTCTCCCATGAAAATATGTATTATCCAAAAAATTACTTCATTTTTTGTCATATATTTCAGCTTTGTAAATAAAATATACTCTACAAATGTGACAAAATGTGTGAGAATTACATATGTTATGCATGTGCTACTCTCATATGTGGATTACATAAGTGTTGCATCTGTTAGGAATGAATACAACTTCTTATAGTAAAGTTTGATGTTGTAAGAGTCTACAAAGTTATATTTATCTCTGATCAATGCACCAATCATAAATTGGAACATGTTACTGTACATTTAATGATTATAGTATGTAGTCAGTATTTAGAAAGGATACAAGTTCTGGTGTGTGTGTGTACATCTTGGTCACTAAATTTGCTTTTGTCCTACTGAAATTGATTTGTTTACTGTCAATGGGTAACCCACTTAAAATCACTGTGATTCTTAGTAGAGAATTAATCCTTGTGGTGTGTTCATAGATCCCTCTGTTTTACTTAATGATTCTTAGTAGAGAATTAATCCTTGTGGTGTGTTCATAGATCCCTCTGTTTTACTTAATGATTCTTAGTAGAGAATTAATCCTTGTGGTGTGTTCATAGATCCCTCTGTTTTACTTAATGATTCTTAGTAGAGAATTAATCCTTGTGATGTGTTCATAGATCCCTCTGTTTTACTTAATGATTCTTAGTAGAGAATTAATCCTTGTGGTGTGTTCATAGACCCCTCTGTTTTACTTAATGATTCTTAGTAGAGAATTAATCCTTGTGGTGTGTTCATAGATCCCTCTGTTTTACTTAATGATTCTTAGTAGAGAATTAATCCTTGTGGTGTGTTCATAGATCCCTCTGTTTTACTTAATGATTCTTAGTAGAGAATTAATCCTTGTGGTGTGTTCATAGATCCCTCTGTTTTACTTAATGATTCTTAGTAGAGAATTAATCCTTGTGGTGTGTTCATAGATCCCTCTGTTTTACTTAATGATTCTTAGTAGAGAATTAATCCTTGTGATGTGTTCATAGATCCCTCTGTTTTACTTAATGATTCTTAGTAGAGAATTAATCCTTGTGATGTGTTCATAGATCCCTCTGTTTTACTTAATGATTCTTAGTAGAGAATTAATCCTTGTGGTGTGTTCATAGATCCCTCTGTTTTACTTAATGATTCTTAGTAGAGAATTAATGCTTGTGGTGTGTTCATAGATCCCTCTGTTTTACTTAATGATTCTTAGTAGAGAATTAATCCTTGTGATGTGTTCATAGATCCCTCTGTTTTACTTAATGATTCTTAGTAGAGAATTAATCCTTGTGGTGTGTTCATAGATCCCTCTGTTTTACTTAATGATTCTTAGTAGAGAATTAATCCTTGTGATGTGTTCATAGATCCCTCTGTTTTACTTAATGACTCTTAGTAGAGAATTAATCCTTGTGATGTGTTCATAGATCCCTCTGTTTTACTTAATGATTCTTAGCAGAGAATTAATCCTTGTGGTGTGTTCATAGATCCCTCTGTTTTACTTAATGATTCTTAGTAGAGAATTAATCCTTGTGGTGTGTTCATAGATCCCTCTGTTTTACTTAATGATTCTTAGTAGAGAATTAATCCTTGTGGTGTGTTCATAGATCCCTCTGTTTTACTTAATGATTCTTAGTAGAGAATTAATCCTTGTGATGTGTTCATAGATCCCTCTGTTTTACTTAATGATTCTTAGTAGAGAATTAATCCTTGTGGTGTGTTCATAGATCCCTCTGTTTTACTTAATGATTCTTAGTAGAGAATTAATCCTTGTGGTGTGTTCATAGATCCCTCTGTTTTACTTAATGATTCTTAGTAGAGAATTAATCCTTGTGGTGTGTTCATAGATCCCTCTGTTTTACTTAATGATTCTTAGTAGAGAATTAATCCTTGTGGTGTGTTCATAGATCCCTCTGTTTTACTTAATGATTCTTAGTAGAGAATTAATCCTTGTGATGTGTTCATAGATCCCTCTGTTTTACTTAATGATTCTTAGTAGAGAATTAAATGATTATTAGTAGAGATTTAATCCTTGTGGTGTGTTCATAGATCCCTCTGTTTTACTTAATGATTCTTAGTAGAGAATTAATCCTTGTGGTGTGTTCATAGATCCCTCTGTTTTACTTAATGATTCTTAGTAGAGAATTAATCCTTGTGGTGTGTTCATAGATCCCTCTGTTTTACTTAATGATTCTTAGTAGAGAATTAATCCTTGTGGTGTGTTAATGATTCTTAGTAGAGATTTAATCCTTGTGGTGTGTTCATAGATCCCTCTGTTTTACTTAATGATTCTTAGTAGAGAATTAATCCTTGTGGTGTGTTCATAGATCCCTCTGTTTTACTTAATGATTCTTAGTAGAGAATTAATCCTTGTGGTGTGTTCATAGATCCCTCTGTTTTACTTAATGATTCTTAGTAGAGAATTAATCCTTGTGGTGTGTTCATAGATCCCTCTGTTTTACTTAATGATTCTTAGTAGAGAATTAATCCTTGTGGTGTGTTCATAGATCCCTCTGTTTTACTTAATGATTCTTAGTAGAGAATTAATCCTTGTGGTGTGTTCATAGATCCCTCTGTTTTACTTAATGATTCTTAGTAGAGAATTAATCCTTGTGGTGTGTTCATAGATCCCTCTGTTTTACTTAATGATTCTTAGTAGAGAATTAATCCTTGTGGTGTGTTCATAGATCCCTCTGTTTTACTTAATGATTCTTAGTAGAGAATTAATCCTTGTGGTGTGTTCATAGATCCCTCTGTTTTACTTAATGATTCTTAGTAGAGAATTAATCCTTGTGGTGTGTTCATAGATCCCTCTGTTTTACTTAATGATTCTTAGTAGAGAATTAATCCTTGTGGTGTGTTCATAGATCCCTCTGTTTTACTTAATGATTCTTAGTAGAGAATTAATCCTTGTGGTGTGTTCATAGATCCCTCTGTTTTACTTAATGATTCTTAGTAGAGAATTAATCCTTGTGGTGTGTTCATAGATCCCTCTGTTTTACTTAATGATTCTTAGTAGAGAATTAATCCTTGTGGTGTGTTCATAGATCCCTCTGTTTTACTTAATGATTCTTAGTAGAGAATTAATCCTTGTGGTGTGTTCATAGATCCCTCTGTTTTACTTAATGATTCTTAGTAGAGAATTAATCCTTGTGGTGTGTTCATAGATCCCTCTGTTTTACTTAATGATTCTTAGTAGAGAATTAATCCTTGTGGTGTGTTCATAGATCCCTCTGTTTTACTTAATGATTCTTAGTAGAGAATTAATCCTTGTGGTGTGTTCATAGATCCCTCTGTTTTACTTAATGATTCTTAGTAGAGAATTAATCCTTGTGGTGTGTTCATAGATCCCTCTGTTTTACTTAATGATTCTTAGTAGAGAATTAATCCTTGTGGTGTGTTCATAGATCCCTCTGTTTTACTTAATGATTCTTAGTAGAGAATTAATCCTTGTGGTGTGTTCATAGATCCCTCTGTTTTACTTAATGATTCTTAGTAGAGAATTAATCCTTGTGGTGTGTTCATAGATCCCTCTGTTTTACTTAATGATTCTTAGTAGAGAATTAATCCTTGTGGTGTGTTCATAGATCCCTCTGTTTTACTTAATGATTCTTAGTAGAGAATTAATCCTTGTGGTGTGTTCATAGATCCCTCTGTTTTACTTAATGATTCTTAGTAGAGAATTAATCCTTGTGGTGTGTTCATAGATCCCTCTGTTTTACTTAATGATTCTTAGTAGAGAATTAATCCTTGTGGTGTGTTCATAGATCCCTCTGTTTTACTTAATGATTCTTAGTAGAGAATTAATCCTTGTGGTGTGTTCATAGATCCCTCTGTTTTACTTAATGATTCTTAGTAGAGAATTAATCCTTGTGGTGTGTTCATAGATCCCTCTGTTTTACTTAATGATTCTTAGTAGAGAATTAATCCTTGTGGTGTGTTCATAGATCCCTCTGTTTTACTTAATGATTCTTAGTAGAGAATTAATCCTTGTGGTGTGTTCATAGCTCCCTCCGTTTTACTTAATGATTCTTAGTAGAGAATTAATCCTTGTGGTGTGTTCATAGATCCCTCTGTTTTACTTAATGATTCTTAGTAGAGAATTAATCCTTGTGGTGTGTTCATAGATCCCTCTGTTTTACTTAATGATTCTTAGTAGAGAATTAATCCTTGTGGTGTGTTCATAGATCCCTCCGTTTTACTTAATGATTCTTAGTAGAGAATTAATCCTTGTGGTGTGTTCATAGATCCCTCTGTTTTACTTAATGATTCTTAGTAGAGAAATAATCCTTGTGGTGTGTTCATAGATCCCTCTGTTTTACTTAATGATTCTTAGTAGAGAATTAATCCTTGTGGTGTGTTCATAGATCCCTCTGTTTTACTTAATGATTCTTAGTAGAGAATTAATCCTTGTGGTGTGTTCATAGATCCCTCTGTTTTACTTAATGATTCTTAGTAGAGAATTAATCCTTGTGGTGTGTTCATAGATCCCTCTGTTTTACTTAATGATTCTTAGTAGAGAATTAATCCTTGTGGTGTGTTCATAGATCCCTCTGTTTTACTTAATGATTCTTAGTAGAGAATTAATCCTTGTGATGTGTTCATAGATCCCTCTGTTTTACTTAATGATTCTTAGTAGAGAATTAATCCTTGTGGTGTGTTCATAGATCCCTCTGTTTTACTTAATGATTCTTAGTAGAGAATTAATCCTTGTGGTGTGTTCATAGATCCCTCTGTTTGACTTAATGATTCTTAGTAGAGAATTAATCCTTGTGGTGTGTTCATAGATCCCTCTGTTTGACTTAATGATTCTTAGTAGAGAATTAATCCTTGTGGTGTGTTCATAGATCCCTCTGTTTTACTTAATGATTCTTAGTAGAGAATTAATCCTTGTGGTGTGTTCATAGATCCCTCCGTTTTACTTAATGATTCTTAGTAGAGAATTAATCCTTGTGGTGTGTTCATAGATCCCTCTGTTTTACTTAATGATTCTTAGTAGAGAATTAATCCTTGTGGTGTGTTCATAGATCCCTCTGTTTTACTTAATGATTCTTAGTAGAGAATTAATCCTTGTGGTGTGTTCATAGATCCCTCTGTTTTACTTAATGATTCTTAGTAGAGAATTAATCCTTGTGGTGCGTTCATAGATCCCTCTGTTTTACTTAATGATTCTTAGTAGAGAATTAATCCTTGTGGTGTGTTCATAGATCCCTCTGTTTTACTTAATGATTCTTAGTAGAGAATTAATCCTTGTGGTGTGTTCATAGATCCCTCTGTTTTACTTAATGATTCTTAGTAGAGAATTAATCCTTGTGGTGTGTTCATAGATCCCTCTGTTTTACTTAATGATTCTTAGTAGAGAATTAATCCTTGTGGTGTGTTCATAGATCCCTCTGTTTTACTTAATGATTCTTAGTAGAGAATTAATCCTTGTGGTGTGTTCATAGATCCCTCTGTTTTACTTAATGATTCTTAGTAGAGAATTAATCCTTGTGGTGTGTTCATAGATCCCTCTGTTTTACTTAATGATTCTTAGTAGAGAATTAATCCTTGTGGTGTGTTCATAGATCCCTCCGTTTGACTTAATGATTCTTAGTAGAGAATTAATCCTTGTGGTGTGTTCATAGATCCCTCTGTTTGACTTAATGATTCTTAGTAGAGAATTAATCCCTGTGGTGTGTTCATAGATCCCTCTGTTTGACTTAATGATTCTTAGTAGAGAATTAATCCTTGTGGTGTGTTCATAGATCCCTCTGTTTTACTTAATGATTCTTAGTAGAGAATTAATCCTTGTGGTGTGTTCATAGATCCCTCTGTTTTACTTAATGATTCTTAGTAGAGAATTAATCCTTGTGGTGTGTTCATAGATCCCTCTGTTTTACTTAATGATTCTTAGTAGAGAATTAATCCTTGTGGTGTGTTCATAGATCCCTCTGTTTTACTATGCTATGGGATGAAATAACCAACTTTATTGTTCATGAAAGACAGAGAACAAAAATCAAGGTGTCATTCTTGTACATGTACTTTGAATTTTTCACTTTCAATTAAGTAAGATATATCTAATTCCTTTACTAATATGAAATAATTTTAATGATATAATTTATTGCTAATATTTACATATGGTAATTGTCTTCAGATATACATCAATTAAAATATGAACACTTCTAAGATATACAGATAAAATTAGATATATCACAATAAAATACCATGTGACTGAAAGCACAGCTCTCGTGTAAATAAAAATGTTAACATCAAGTTAAAAACATTGTACAATGACGATTTATTTCAGAACACTTGGTGTTTTGTTATTGTAAAAGATCCACACAGACATATCATCAATTTAGCTAGAATTGTAAAATACATCATGAAAGAAATTTATTAATTGTTAAGGTAATATACATCAGTTCTACTCACCTATATAATGATTGAGACAAGATAATCAACGTTAATATCAAGTTAAATTTCCAACGTTTATTTATGATAAAGAAAAGTGACATTTTCTTGTCAAAATACTGTACCTGTATTAATAAATATCAAAATTTTATAATTATTCTTGTTTAAACTATTATAATAAGGGGGGTAACTACTATAATTTTGCTACCTTTAATTTTAATTCTCCTGTTAATAAAGTCTCTTGTAATACATACTTCTCTACATCAGATCATTCTATATAATGGTATCAAGATATCTAATTTAGTGTGCAAGACATGTTTCTGAAATAACCTGCATCTAATTCCTGGACTGACTAGACTATCATGAAATACAAATGTTATATATAACTGATGGTCTTTAAGGTTTTGAAACAGGTGTCTAGACGTTACATTTGATGGAAATATTCCAAATTCCGTTCTGTTTATACAGGGTTAGGGCTACAGTTGATTAACACAACTTTCATCAATACTACATTTATATTGTGGTTGTTCGTTTTATTGATGGAGGAAACCAGAGGACCAGATGAAAACCATAGACCTACTTTAAGTCACAAACAAACTTTATCACATACCATTGTATAGAATACATCTCACCATTGTCAGGAATCAGACTCATAACTGTATTTGTGATAGGCACTGATTGCATAGCTATGTGGTGACCAAGATGGCCCATACATAGGTAGATCCAATTACTACATCATCGCGGCCATGATGGACCTTAATTTATTATACTAAAATAACCCTTCAAAGTGAGGATTAAGGTTAACCCTAACCAAACATCTTCTTTATTTATACATTATTTCTAATTGATGTTTTTGGTCCCAGGTCGGTTGGATTATGGTGTTTAATGCCACTTTCAAAAATATTTTAGTTATAACGTGGCGGTCAGTTTTATTGGTGGATGAAACCGGAGAAAACCACCAACATGTCGCAAGTCATGGACAAACTTTATCACATAATGTTGTATTGTTGCTTCAAGGTAAATCTCTAACCTTTCAATATTATCATGTACAAAATAATACATTTGTAAAGTTATGACTAACAGTTATAAGATAGGAAAAATCATTGTAAATTTCTCCTCCAGTAATAACAACATAATTTACTGTATATAAATATTGAACATGTTTAAAATTAACATCATGTATACAAGAAAAAAGTAATATTTGCATTGTAATTATAAGACATATGTATTCACTATTTAGACTAAACAATGAAGCATCCTTATACTATTTATCTAAAGTCAAATTTGCATTGTAATTATAAGACATAGTATTGTCTACATAGATTAAACAATGAAGTATCCTTATACTATATATCTTAACACTATTAACCACAATGCTTATTATATACTACAAACCTTCAAATTATCATCTTTATTTAAATATGCATATCACATGTTTGGCACATTGACCTCAAGACTTTTCTTCCCCTTCCACACAATAATAACATGAATTTACTCTATAATAATGAACACTGATTATTATAAACTACTGTCCATTAGACACAGAAGTAAACAATAATATAATGATATATATAAACATGATTATTGAGACACAACAGAGATCATGTTTCCTAGTTTATATATTTATATATGAAAGTCTATTTTAATAGTTAAATAGAAAAACTCTATTAAAACCATTTTTCAGATATTCAAAATTATGATGTTTATTCTCTAGTTTTTATACTCCAAATATCTTTTATTAAACGCAGGGTTTGATCTCTATTCAATTTTTCATGCACCGGGACTAAACACCAAAATTTTGGAAAGACATTGATTTCTTTAGAAGGTGGCAGTGTGAACAATTATATTTTGTCATAAACTTTAATGTTACATTTTTATGTACTTTATGAAAATATCATTATGTCAGAGCTCCAGATAATTTTCAAGTCCAAAGGGTAATTACCCTCTACTTTTGAAAATGATGGGTATTTGCATCTTTCCTTTGCATTGTTGTACTCTCTACTTCAGAAAAGATTGCTTACATGTACACTTTGAAAATTATGTTTGACACAAGTGTTATTCAATAAATGCAGGATGCAAGTGAAATGTATATCTCTGTTTAATTTGACACGATTGTGTCATGTTTATTAATAAAATGTTGTAAATATTTTGTTTTTTGCTCGTCGACTTCGGCAGTTTTCACAGCCGTGTTGATAATGTCATCAATGATTCCTTTAACTATACTGTCACTAGACACAGATGAAACTGTCAGGAACTTAAACATAGAATTTTCCGTAGCGCTCTTGCGCTTAGTAGTGCGCTTATTCATGTTCTTGCTCATTTTCAACGAACAACGTGTTCCCAAATTTACTTTCGTTTTAGTTCTTACTTATTACGTAAACCGCATTTATTTGTAATATTGACTGCGATTGGATGATCTATCGTAAACATCCAATCAGATCTCTTTTGACATCGATGCTTAGAAAGGCAAGCATTCGGTACCACTCGGATGTACACACTCTCTCCTTCGAAAAGTATCAAGGGAAGTAATTTCGGGGAATTTCTCAAAGACAAAAATGTATTGTTATGTACACGACTGTACAAGTATGCTCCGAATTTGGAAAGTTTGCTTACACAGTAATATGTATGCGTAATGTGTACACTCAGATCTGATAATACATGCGTTTTTATTCGTTTTCATAGCGTAAAAAACGCAAATACGCAGCTTATCTGGAGCTCTGTTATATATGTATCTTCTACTGAAGATGGCTGAATAAAGCTGAAACACTTGGAAGATGGCTTACAGTATTTCTATATCTAATAATATTTTCTGTATATGGTCATTTTTTTTTGCACAGACATTAACATTGATAAATGTCATATTAGACAATACACCTGTCTTACCAAATATTGTAGGGGACCACAGATTTTAATGTCATATCAGAAAATACATCTGTCTTACCAAATACTCTATGAGACCACAGATATAAATGTCATATTAGATAATACATTTGTATATTGCAATACACTGGTGTTAGACTAGACAATTTATACTGTCTTTTTTAGATGTGTTCTGTTTTAAAGAATGTGACAAGCTCACTGATAACAATAACAACAGGCTTTCTAAATCTCATACACAACACAAAGTATCAATATTGCACAAGTTGCAGCACACTAGCACAAAGGTGGGTAATATTGGTCCACTGGTAATGTTTATGTAGTATTCAGCTTCCCCACACATTTTTATCATCATCAAACTGAAAAAAAAATAATAATAATTTACTGAGAAGCGTTTTAGTATCTAATTCCTACTTATTCTATTCTCATGCAAAGTACAGTTAAACCTGTCTAAACCAAACCCTGAATAAACTGAACTTTAAGTCAAGTCCAAGTGTAAGAAATCTTTGTTAACTGAACCTTAATAAATGGAGCACCTGTCTATTCTGAACGTAAAAGTTGGTCCCAAGGAGGTTCAGTTTAGACAGGTTTAACTGCATTATCTCATGGCAGCATGTATTTATTTCTTCACACCAACCTTTTAAATTAACAATTCATGATCTTGTTTGCTGATAATGCCATATACCGTAAATTAATTATTCTGTATTTTCTGCATTATTACTATTAATATGAGTGAGTGAGTGATCGTTGTTTAGCACCAACTCAGCGTAAACAATTTAACTCAGGTCTTTTTCCCATAAAAAAATAAGCCCAATTTGCATAACTGTTAAAAATCAGCTGAACAAAAATCTTCATTGAAAAACTCAGAAGATATGTTCAACTACTTATTAACATGCAGCTGTAATTTACATTTTAGCTCATCTTAACATAAAGTAAAGCTTGATTTGTCAATACAAAACCTGTCTATTTTTAGTAATAGTGGTCATCTTGTTGGACAATGCTGATGAAGGTTATTCTAGAAATGTGTTGTGTGCAATGTGCAATAAATTTGATATATACATGTCTATTGCATAGAGGATGGGGCTGTCAAACAAAATTTAAAAAGGAGACCACTTAAGGACCATCCAAAGCCAAGTTTGGTTTAATTAGTTCATCGGTTTCAGAGGACGATATAAATGCAAATATTTGATGACGGATGGATAAGAGATACAAAATGATGGTAATAACCTTTAGTTAGGTTAACTAACAACAGAAATAAAGTTTCTGAAGTTTCTACCAACATTTCTATATCCATCATAGTGACAACATAAATAGTCTATTTTTTATGTATTGGATTAACACACTAACCTTCCCAGGACTAAAATCAGCAAAGTTGGAAAATGGATCACTTCCTGTTCCTGATGGTTTACTAGCTCCTGATCCAGAAAACGGATCAGATCCAGCGAATGGATCATTCCAAGTGGATCCTGATACTTTACTAGGAATGGGACTAGGAGATTTGCCTTTTGGAGGTGCCGGTCTTGGTGGTGGTTTTTTCTTATCTTTTGGTGGTAAAGCCGGAGATAGAGAACTTTTTTTGGAAGGGGAAGATTTTGGTGCAAAAGGATCATCATCAGCAAATAATGATGCAGGTTTCTGTAATAAAATAAGAATAGTTTCATATTTCAATTTCAGTTTCAAAATATTTTCAAGATGCTGAATATAAGTAATGGATATGCTTTTTATGTTAAAAATCTAGCAATTACAATTTATTTATTTTGAAGAGCATTTAACTTGTTAAAAATCCATCAATGATAAATATAACCTATTTATTTTGTACATTACCTATCTTCTGAAAATCTATCGATGATAAGTACAATCTATTTAAGAGGATATTCATTTTGATTAAAATTCTATTTATTTTTGTAAAATAATTCATAAATAAAACATACATAAGGAGTTTTACTGTTACCTCCTCCACCAAACTGATCAAATGATTCATTAGTTTTTTTACTACTAGATGATGTTGATGAAAATGAACCACCAAATGGGTCTATATTAATAAATGGATCACTCTGGAAAAAAAGATACATGTAAATTTAATGGTTTACATTTGTATGTTGAAGTAAATAGTACAACAGCATGACAGTACCAATAAAATGAAAAACACAAAATACCACACTGTCAGAACAGTTATTTATATCACACTGTCAGAACAGTTATTTATACCACACTGTCAGAACAGTTATTTATACCACACTGTCAGAACAGTTATTTATACCACACTGTCAGAACAGTTATTTAGCTAAATACCACACTGTCAGAACAGTTATTTAGCTAAATACCACACTGTCAGAACAGTTATTTAGCTAAATACCATACTGTCAGAACAGTTATTTATCTAAATACCACAGTCAGAACAGTTATTTAGCTAAATACCACACTGTCAGAACAGTTATTTAGCTAAATACCACACTGTCAGAACAGTTATTTAGCTAAATACCACACTGTCAAAACAGTTATTTAGTTAAATACCACAGTCAGAACAGTTATTTATCTAAATACCACACTGTCAGAAGTTATTTATCTAAATACCACACTGTCAGAACATTTATTTATCTAAATACCACAGTCAGAACAGTTATTTAGTTTAATACCACACTGTCAGAACAGTTATTTAGCTAAATACCACACTGTCAGAACAGTTATTTAGTTAAATACCACACTGTCAGAACAGTTATTTAGCTAAATACCACTGTCAGAACAGTTATTTAGCTAAATACCACACTGTCAGAACAGTTATTTAGCTAAATACCACACTGTCAGAACAGTTATTTAGCTAAAGACCACACTGTCAGAACAGTTATTTAGCTAAATACCACACTGTCAGAACAGTTATTTAGCTAAATACCACACTCTCAGAACAGTTATTTAGTTAAATACCACACTGTCAGAACAGTTATTTAGTTAAATACCACACTGTCAGAACAGTTATTTAGCTAAATACCACACTGTCAGAACAGTTATTTAGCTAAATACCACACTGTCAGAACAGTTATTTAGCTAAATACCACACTGTCAGAACAGTTATTTAGCTAAATACCACACTGACAGAACAGTTATTTAGTTAAATACCACACTGTCAGAACAGTTATTTAGCTAAATACCACACTGTCAGAACAGTTATTTAGTTAAATACCACACTGTCAGAAGTTATTTAGTTAAATACCACACTGTCAGAACAGTTACTTAGCTAAATACCACACTGTCAGAACAGTTATTTAGCTAAATACCACACTGTCAGAACAGTTATTTAGTTAAATATCACACTGTCAGAACAGTTATTTAGCTAAATATCACACTGTCAGAACAGTTATTTAGTTAAATACCACACTGTCAGAACAGTTATTTAGTTAAATACCACACTGTCAGAACAGTTATTTAGTTAAATATCACACTGTCAACAGCTATTTAGCTAAATACCACACTGTCAGAACAGTTATTTAGTTAAATACCACACTGTCAGAAGTTATTTAGTTAAATACCACACTGTCAGAACAGTTATTTAGCTAAATACCACACTGTCAGAACAGTTATTTAGCTAAATACCACACTGTCAGAACAGTTATTTAGTTAAATATCACACTGTCAGAACAGTTATTTAGCTAAATACCACACTGTCAGAACAGTTATTTAGTTAAATACCACACTGTCAGAACAGTTATTTAGTTAAATACCACACTGTCAGAACAGTTATTTAGTTAAATATCACACTGTCAACAGTTATTTAGCTAAATACCACACTGTCAGAACAGTTATTTAGCTAAATACCACACTGTCAGAACAGTTATTTAGTTAAATACCACACTGTCAGAACAGTTATTTAGCTAAATACCACACTGTCAGAACAGTTATTTAGCTAAATACCACACTGTCAGAACAGTTATTTATCTAAATACCACACTGTCAGAAGTTATTTATCTAAATACCACACTGTCAGGACAGTTATTTAGCTAAATACCACACTGTCAGAACAGTTATTTAGCTAAATATCACACTGTCAGTGCAGTTATTTAGATAAATACCACACTGTCAAGACAGTTGTTTAACTACCGGTAAATACCACACTGTCAGAACAGTTATTTAGCTAAATACCACACTATCAGAACAGTTATTTAGCTAAATACCACACTTATCAGAACCGTTATTTAGCTAAATACCACACTGTCAGAACAGTTATTTAGCTAAATACCACACTGTCAGAACAGTTATTTAGCTAAATACCACACTGTCAACAGTTATTTAGCTAAATACCACACTGTCAGAACAGTTATTTAGCTAAATACCACACTGTCAGAACAGTTATTTAGTTAAATACCACACTGTCAGAACAGTTATATAGCTAAATACCACACTGTCAGAACAGTTATTTAACTAAATACCACACTGTCAGAACAGTTATTTAGCTAAATACCACACTGTCAGAACAGTTATTTAGCTAAATACCACACTGTCAGAACAGTTATTTAGTTAAATACCACACTGTCAGAACAGTTATTTAGCTAAATACCACACTGTCAGAACAGTTATTTAGCTAAATACCACACTGTTAGAACAGTTATTTAGCTAAATACCACACTGTCTGAACAATTAATTAGCTAAATACTACAGTCGGAACAGTTATTTAGCTTTTAAAGAAGCTTCATAACTTGTAAATAAATTTTGGAGATTGTCGTCTTATGGCACAGGATGGCATTTCAGTTTTTTCTGATAAAAGGTTAAATATAAATAGATAAATATATATAGGTGGTGTTCATGCATTGCATCATAATACTTGAGAAAAATTAATGGATCTCAAGCTTACATAATAAGTTCAAAATACTTCTTTCATGGGAATCAAAAATGTGAGATCTCATCTCTTTATGAAATGGAAAACTATGAAAGTGCACAACACTCAAATTTTACCAATGGGCATTTCTCTTAGATTTTTTTCTAAATATACACTGATAAGGTTGTTATAAATGTTTAATTAAAAAACTAATATTTCTACTGATTTCTATTCACATTAACCAAACAAGATTTATCTCCCTTATTCCTTTAGTTTCTTTATATTGTATGATCTCCATTTAAATAAAACAAATAAATTGGTGTAAATAACTTTTGTTTCAAATATAAAATACTTCGATGTATTATGTATTCTTTTTGCTTGCTTACCTGAAATTGAAAAATAAAACCTTCAAATTAGCCACACTTTAATATATTCCTTGTGGTCACATATGGAGGCAGATATCAAAATAGGGTCAGGGTGAAGGTTATGGTATTTAACGTCACTTTCAACAATATTTCAGTTATATCGTGGCAGTCAGTTTTATTGGTGGAGGAAATCGGAGTATCTGGAGAAAACCAGAACCTGTCGCAAGTCACTGACAAACTTGATCACATAACGTTGTATAGAGTACATCTCGCCTGAATGGGGTTCAAACTCACAACATTAGTGGTAAATCCACCTACCATACGATCAGGACCATGACGGCCCCTTACAGAGTTAGACATTCAATATTTACCTTATTACTTGATGTAGTAGATTCATCAAAGGAAGAATTTTTAAAAGGATCTCCGGAACCAAATGGATCAGAAGTAAATCCATCTCCTTTAAATGGATCATCTGAAAAAGACCAATAAAAAAGACATTTATGTTCCCTTATAGCATCAACCTTTCATTAAGACATGTCTCTCCTTGTAATAGACATAAACAAATCATATGATAAATTAACACAGGATCATCAGTAGGTGATGTGGTAAAGTCTGAGTTAGACCAAGCATTGTAAGAGGGTTTACAGACACAGACAATGCTAGACACTTATCCTTATACATGTAGCTCTAGTTATGATTTCATAAATATTAAAGATATTAATATTTGAAACACCAGGTAGGTCCAACAGAAATTATCTCTTTTATCCCTATATTTCGACTTTATCAAAGATTATAATATTATATTACACTTAACGTTTTTATTTTCCCTATTTGTCTTTGTTAGTGCAGCCGGTCACTATTTTCATATATGGACCAGCCAGGTACCTGCATTATTTTAGATAAAAAGTATAATATAGCAAATAGTTCATGTCACTTCGGGTCATATGGCAATATATGGACCGGTCAGTCACCAAAAAAATATTAAATGGACCAAAGCTTATTATCCTATTATGGACTTCTCACAAGGGAACCGTTCTCCTATAGTGGTGTCTGGATAGGTATAGTGCCCAAGCCGGTAGGCGAGGGCGCTATACCTTCCCAGACAACACTATAGGAGAACGGTTCCCGAGGGAGAAGTACATAATAAATTTAGTACATAACATGTCTAATGCCTAATGGCTAAAAAATTGCAACTAATGAGCTTTTAGAATAATATTTTCCACTTGCTGGTTCTGACATTCGCGTAAGTGTTGTAAAATGCCATTGAGTACAACAATATCCATTGTGCATATCTCCCCGTCATAATTTTATTCCAACATGAAGTCCGAGAGAACTTTAACTGCATATTTGGTTGCCGCTTTTATCTTTACATTTTGTTGTTGCAATGTGAATTCGTCGGCATTCGTGCTGCCGAATCTGGCAGCCATGTCGGCAATGTAAACAATGACGTAATCAACTGTTAATCGTAGCGCCTTATCAAGGGAAGTAACTTTTATTGAAATTTCATCACGTCAATTCGCAGGAAATTTGGTATAGTCCCGCAGGAAGAATGGTCATTTTAGTATAGTGCCTGTTGCGAAGTAGAGTCTCCCGTAGTCATGAAATGAACTATACTGTTGAAAAATAGTGCCTAGCTAACAACCAATGAAAATTTACTATTTCTATATGCTATGTACTAAACTGCTATATGACCCTCAGTGCCATGAACTATTTGCTATATAGTGTTACTCAAAAATACCAAAATAAGCGATAAATTACAAAACAGGGGTAAAGACGTACATTTTCAGTTTGTTGAATGAACAATGTTTATTTAGTAAATCAGATAACAAAAATATCCATTTATACTTCCATTTACAGTACTGATTCTTCAGAAAATCTGCAGATTTATGTTAAACTTTTGATTCGCAGAGCTCTGGCCACTTAGATTAAATTCCCCCTTTAAACTACATAATAGCCCCTTCCCGAGGAGGATCATCCTCATTTGAACATATCTGAATCTCTTCTTCCCAAGGACCATCCCTGCCGAGATTGGTTCAACAGTTTTGAAGAAGAAAATTTTACAAATGAACGATGGATATACAAAGTGATGGCAATACCCCTTCAGATCAGATAAAAATACTAAATAATTTGCCAACATACTTCCTTTAAATGGATCTTGACTTTGGAATGGGTCAGCTTGGATAGCTCCTCCTCCTCCTCCTCCAAAAGGATCTTTATTTTTAAATGGGTCATCTTTAAATTCATCTGTACCAGATTCTGTGCTAAAGCCACTTATTGTACTATGTGGACTTCCAAGCTTTAATATAAATACATTTTATTTTTGTAATAAAGATAATGCATCTCATAACCCTTGTAAATTATGGTATGAAGTTTAAATGAAAAGAAATATATCAACAATTTAGTTTTAAGAAGAAATTATAAAAATAAATAACAATATAACAAACAACAATAAAATCCACACCTAAGTCAAACCTAAAATGTTTTAAGTTTTAATATCAAAGATAATCAACATAAATGCTGTAACTATTTGGTTAAACTTGTAATACCACCACTAATATGACTCACAGTTGCTCTTGTACTACTTTCATCAAGTTGTGATGATAGTATACCAGATACTTCTCCATTCATTTCACCTATATAACCAGTCATTCCCATCTGTACTGCTTTTAGTTGATCATCAAGATGCTGGACTTTTACTTTTGTCTAAAAGATGTTAACAAAGAATAAAAGTACAAACTTGAGGACCTCAAAAATAATCAAGCATATGTGTTTACTCCATTTTTATAATCTATCTGTAAATATGGAATATAAAAAAAATATAAATATCTTATCTACAAAGAAGTGTGGATCAAAATGTTGTGGTCTGCATGCATGATGAAGAATTTCTTGGTGTTTTATAATTTTCATAATTTCGGAGATTATGACCACTGATACTAGACACTGTGGGAGGTAAGCAATTACACAAGTATTGAGGACAGTTTATAATGAATTTTATAAAATGAAAATAAAAATTGACTTCTTGTTGTATTTCTTTCTTAGATTTAAGTTACCTCCCTTACCTGACTGACTTCATGTTGTATTTCTTTCTTAGATTTAAGTTACCTCCCTTACCTGACTGACTTCATGTTGTATTTCTTTCTTAGATTTAGGTTATCTCCCTTACCTGACTGACTTCATGTTGTATTTCTTTCTTAGATTTTAGCTATCCCCCATACCTGACTGACTTCATGCTGTATTTCTTTCTTAGATTTAGGTTATCTCCCTTACCTGACTGACTTCATGCAGTATTTCTTTCTTAGAATTAGGTTATCTCCCTTACCTGACTGACTTCATGCTGTATTGCTTTCTTAGATTTAGGTTACCCCCCTTACCTGACTGACTTCATGCTGTATTTCTTTCTTAAATTTAGGTTATCTCTCTTGCCTGAAAGACTTGATGCTGTATTTTTTTCTTAGATTTAGGTTATCTCCCTTACCTGATGAACTTCATGCTGTATTTCTTTCTTATATTTAGGTTGTCTCCCTTGCCTGACTGACTTCAAGTTGTATATATTTCTTAAATTTAGGTTATCTCCCTTACCTGACTGACTTCATGTTGTATTTCTTTCTTAGATTTCAGCTAACCCCCTTACCTGACTGACTTCATGCTGTATTTCTTTCTTAGATTTAGGTTATCTCCCTTACCTGACTGACTTCATGTTGTATTTCTTTCTTAGATTTAAGTTACCTCCCTTACCTGACTGACTTCATGTTGTATTTCTTTCTTAGATTTAGGTTATCTCCCTTACCTGACTGACTTGATGCTGTATTTCTTTCTTAGATTTAGGTTATCTCCCTTACCTGACTGACTTGATGCTGTATTTCTTTCTTAGATTTAGGTTATCTCCCTTGCCTGAAAGACTTCATGCTGTATTTCTTTCTTAGATTTCAGCTAACCCCCTTACCTGACTGACTTCATGCTGTATTTCTTTCTTAGACTTAGGTTATCTCCCTTACCTGACTGACTTCATGTTGTATTTCTTTCTTAGATTTAAGTTACCTACCTTACCTGACTGACTTCATGTTGTATTTCTTTCTTAGATTTAGGTTATCTACCTTACCTGACTGACTTCATGTTGTATTTCTTTCTTAGATTTAAGTTACCTCCCTTACCTGACTGACTTCATGCTGTATTTCTTTCTTAGATTTAGGTTATCTCCCTTACCTGACTGACTTCATGGTGTAATTCTTCCTTAGATTTAGGTTGTCTCCCTTACCTGACTGACTTCATGCTGTATTTCTTTCTTAGATTTAGGTTACCTCCCTTACCTGACTGACTTCATGCTGTATTTCTTTCTTAGATTTAGGTTATCTCCCTTACCTGACTGACTTCATGTTGTATTTCTTTCTTAGATTTTAGCTATCCCCCATACCTGACTGACTTCATGCTGTATTTCTTTCTTAGATTTAGGTTATCTCCCTTACCTGACTGACTTCATGCAGTATTTCTTTCTTAGAATTAGGTTATCTCCCTTACCTGACTGACTTCATGCTGTATTGCTTTCTTAGATTTAGGTTACCCCCCTTACCTGACTGACTTCATGCTGTATTTCTTTCTTAAATTTAGGTTATCTCTCTTGCCTGAAAGACTTGATGCTGTATTTTTTTCTTAGATTTAGGTTATCTCCCTTACCTGATGAACTTCATGCTGTATTTCTTTCTTATATTTAGGTTGTCTCCCTTGCCTGACTGACTTCAAGTTGTATATATTTCTTAAATTTAGGTTATCTCCCTTACCTGACTGACTTCATGTTGTATTTCTTTCTTAGATTTCAGCTAACCCCCTTACCTGACTGACTTCATGCTGTATTTCTTTCTTAGATTTAGGTTATCTCCCTTACCTGACTGACTTCATGTTGTATTTCTTTCTTAGATTTAAGTTACCTCCCTTACCTGACTGACTTCATGTTGTATTTCTTTCTTAGATTTAGGTTATCTCCCTTACCTGACTGACTTGATGCTGTATTTCTTTCTTAGATTTAGGTTATCTCCCTTACCTGACTGACTTGATGCTGTATTTCTTTCTTAGATTTAGGTTATCTCCCTTGCCTGAAAGACTTCATGCTGTATTTCTTTCTTAGATTTCAGCTAACCCCCTTACCTGACTGACTTCATGCTGTATTTCTTTCTTAGACTTAGGTTATCTCCCTTACCTGACTGACTTCATGTTGTATTTCTTTCTTAGATTTAAGTTACCTACCTTACCTGACTGACTTCATGTTGTATTTCTTTCTTAGATTTAGGTTATCTACCTTACCTGACTGACTTCATGTTGTATTTCTTTCTTAGATTTAAGTTACCTCCCTTACCTGACTGACTTCATGCTGTATTTCTTTCTTAGATTTAGGTTATCTCCCTTACCTGACTGACTTCATGGTGTAATTCTTCCTTAGATTTAGGTTGTCTCCCTTACCTGACTGACTTCATGCTGTATTTCTTTCTTAGATTTAGGTTACCTCCCTTACCTGACTGACTTCATGCTGTATTTCTTTCTTAGATTTAGGTTATCCCCCTTACTTGACTGACTTCATGTTGTATTTCTTTCTTAGATTTAGGTTATCTCCCTTACCTGACTGACTTCATGTCATATTTCTTTCTTAGATTTATGTTGTCCCCCTTACCTGACTGACTTCATGCTGTATTTCTTTCTTAGATTTAGGTTATCTCCCTTACCTGACTGACTTCATGTTGTATTTCTTTCTTAGATAAGATTATCTCCCTTACCTGACTGACTTCATGTTGTATTTCTTTCTTAGATTTAAGTTACCTCCCTTACCTGACTGACTTCATGTTGTATTTCTTTCTTAGATTTAGGTTATCTCCCTTACCTGACTGACTTCATGTTGTATTTCTTTCTTAGATAAGATAATCTCCCTTACCTGACTGACTTCATGTTGTATTTCTTTCTTAGATTTAGGTTATCTCCCTTACCTGACTGACTTTTTGTTGTATTTCTTTCTTAGATTTTAGCTATCCCCCATACCTGACTGACTTCATGTTGTATTTCTTTCTTAGATTTA
Source organism: Bathymodiolus septemdierum (assembly GCA_963383655.1). Taxonomy (NCBI): domain Eukaryota; kingdom Metazoa; phylum Mollusca; class Bivalvia; order Mytilida; family Modiolidae; genus Bathymodiolus; species Bathymodiolus septemdierum. The sequence goes on along the minus strand of OY726518.1, from coordinate 119,490,290 downwards.
GGTTATCTCCCTTACCTGACTGACTTCATGTCATATTTCTTTCTTAGATTTAGGTTGTCCCCCTTACCTGACTGACTTCATGCTGTATTTCTTTCTTAGATTTAGGTTATCTCCCTTACCTGACTGACTTCATGTTGTATTTCTTTCTTAGATAAGATTATCCCCCTTACCTGACTGACTTCATGCTGTATTTCTTTCTTAGATTTAGGTTATCTCCCTTACCTGACTGACTTCTTGTTGTATTTCTTTCTTAGATTTAGGTTATCTCCCTTACCTGACTGATTTCATTTTGTATTTCTTTCTTATATTTAGGTTGTCTCCCTTGCCTGACTGATTTCAAGTTGTATATATTTCTTAAATTTAGGTTATCTCCCTTACCTGACTGACTTCATGTTGTATTTCTTTCTTAGATTTCAGCTAACCCCCTTACCTGACTGACTTCATGCTGTATTTCTTTCTTAGATTTAGGTTATCTCCCTTACCTGACTGACTTCATGTTGTATTTCTTTCTTAGATAAGATTATCTCCCTTACCTGACTGACTTCATGTTGTATTTCTTTCTTAGATTTAGGTTATCTCCCTTACCTGACTAACTTCATGTTGTATTTCTTTCTTAGATTTAAGTTACCTCCCTTACCTGACTGACTTCATGTTGTATTTCTTTCTTAGATTTAGGTTATCTCCCTTACCTGACTGACTTCATGTTGTATTTCTTTCTTAGATTTTAGCTATCCCCCATACCTGACTGATTTCATGCTGTATTTCTTTCTTAGATTTAGGTTATCTCCCTTACCTGACTGACTTCATGCTGTATTTCTTTCTTAGATTTAGGTTATCTCCCTTACCTGACTGACTTCATGTTGTATTTCTTTCTTAGATTTAGGTTATCTCCCTTACCTGACTGATTTCATTTTGTATTTCTTTCTTATATTTAGGTTGTCTCCCTTGCCTGACTGATTTCAAGTTGTATATATTTCTTAAATTTAGGTTATCTCCCTTACCTGACTGACTTCATGTTGTATTTCTTTCTTAGATTTCAGCTAACCCCCTTACCTGACTGACTTCATGCTGTATTTCTTTCTTAGATTTAGGTTATCTCCCTTACCTGACTGACTTCATGTATTTCTTTCTTAAATTTAAGTTACCTCCCTTACCTGACTGACTTCATGTTGTATTTCTTTCTTAGATTTAGGTTACCTCCCTTACCTGACTGACTTCATGTTGTATTTCTTTCTTAGATTTAAGTTACCCCCTTACCTGACTGACTTCATGTTGTATTTCTTTCTTAGATTTAGGTTATCTCCCTTACCTGACTGACTTCATGCTGTATTTCTTTCTTAGATTTAGCAAACATTTCCAGTTGTTGTTTCCCAGCATCTACCTGTTGTTCTAATTTATTTTCTTCTTCTCTTAATTTGCTTAATTCTATTTTTAATTTGTTTAATTCTTCCTCTTGGTTCTATAAATAGAAGGACAAAATGCGTTAATACTTATCTAATACATGTGTAAATAAATATGATTGATTGATTGATTGGTGTTTAAAGCCTATATCATGGCATTAAATAAATATGCATGTACCTCATGGGTGGAAATCAAATCAAACTTTGTTTTCTAATAAAGATCATGTGGTTCTTTCCATTTTCTACGTTAAACCTCAGTAATACATTTGTAAACAATATTATGTAACTTCAATGCCTTTAACATTAGAGAAACTAAATCTCTCAACCATTTCTAATGAAGTACAATATTTCTCAATGCATGTGGTTAATAAAATGAAAAACTAAACAAATCCATACCATCAGAACAGATCCAAAATATTTTTGAAAATTTGTAGAAAAATGGATATAAAAACTAATAAAATTATTTCTAGTTGAATAATGATATAATTCACTGCAGACAGTTTGGAATTGTGTATTATAAACAAAACAAGACTAATGAGATTTTGACACTTACAATAAAATATTTTCATCGAAGAAATTTTTAGAAGGTGCTATATATCTGCCATTTCAAAAGAAAATGCATGGATTTAAAAATTCAAGAATTTCAAATGAAAATGAAAATATCTTCATGAACTCTGCTTATTATCTCTATATATCATGTCGTGACATCTGCTCGGTCATGCAATAAAGTCGGTCACTTGTTTTGATTTACAATTCTAGCGCAGCACGAGACCAATGACGTCATTCTGTATATTCATAGCGTACATAAACACAGAGGGAATTCTTTTCAACATCAAAATTACAAGATGAGATTAAAACAGAGAAGTTTGAATTGAATAAATTCCATGCAAGTAAAAAAGATCCTTTTTACTAATGTCTTTTTTTCCCTGATCATTATGCTTGTTAATTATGTTTCCATCGATGATATTCCCCAAGCATTTTTATCTTTCCGGTTTGTTGACATAATCGTCATCACAGTTCATGACTGTTTCTGGAATGTAGGCCAAGCAAATTGTATTTTAAAATACTTTGAAAACATGATTGATCATTCAGATTCCACCATTTTCTAGAAAATGGCAGATTTTACCGGGAAAATACATACAAGTGCTCTCCATTAGTCACAAAATGGCAGATTATTTTGCATTTCCACTGCTGCTTTAATAACAAATATACGCCTTACTTCTTGGGGTAATGAAATGAAATTCACAGAGAAGATAGGAAAAGAATTAATTTAACAGCAATAATCAAAATTTATAACATAAATTGAAAAGAGAATTAAATTAAACCAGACAGAAATATGAGATTATCTGGGTAAAAAAAACCTGTCATTATTACAAATAGCATCAACAAAACTGTATTGTTACCACTCTGTGATAATAAATGTGATTAAAATAAATTGAATTCAGTCATTAATTGTTTTACAAAAATATGGCAGGATGTAGTCAGTCTAATAGATTGTATTGACAAAAGCAAAAACACCAAATTCACTGGATTAAATACTTTATTATATGGGTAATCAAGTTTAATATTTGCATCAAATAATTAATTTTTAATACTTCAATTTCAATCAATTTTAAAAAAAACATCTTTTGAAATTTTTCAGACAAAACAAATACACTGAAAAAGTTAAAATTCTGTACTTTCTTAATCTGGTTTACTTTTTAAGTTTGGTTGGCCTATGACAAAATCATGTGCTTTATTGACCTTTGACCGGCTTGTGACATAATAGGATGCCATTTGGAAAAAGGGTAGTAAACAAATATGGGTCATTGTGTCATTATTATTGATCTTTTTTCCATGGAACTTTACACATGTGAGCAAGAATAGATGATGAACATAATTAAAAAGAAAAAAATGTTTACTTTTCAAACATGAAAAAAAAAATAAAACATTATCCAATGACTGACTGACTTATTGTCATACGAGGATATAATTACAATACCTTAACAAACTGTGTCTGGTTGTCTATCTCTCCACGTAAACTATCAATTTCGTTCTCCTCTTTGTTACATTTCTCTTTCATATCTGTTACATTTGCCATCAAATCTGATTTCTATCATAAAAAAGAACAACGATAAAATAAACATTACATACAGAATTGAAAATATAACAAATAACAAATGACTTGTAATTTTAAAGTATCTTAGTACTGATTTTCAGTTGTGATATTCCTCTAAAATAAATGATTACTGGAATAAAATGATTGCTTTATTAATTAATTATTAATATAAACTTTTTCATCCACATATTTTTGTGACTTTTTCTGGTAGTCTAATAGCTGCCATGTCCAAGAGTTAATACCTTATAATTCCTTTCATGAAAACATTATTGTGTAACTGTTCAATTTTCATATAAATCAAAAATGCTTAAGATACAAACATTTTCATCAAGTTCATCGAGACATTTTTGTGCCTCTTTTTTCTGGTTTTCTAACTGATGTAAGGTCCCAGTAATACTGTCTAATTCCTTCTGTAACATCTGAACTTCTCCATTACATATCTTTATATCAGCTTCAGTTTGTAGGTCATCTCTCTCTAAATTTAATTTTTCCCTAAAGAATATTCATTAGATTAAAACAGTTAGTGTCTATCTTTGTTTCAATTCATGTTTTACATATATTTTTTTTATTGATCAAGTACTTTCTAGTTTTGGATCTTGTGTAAATATTTTGAAATTAAAAAAAATCTCAAGTTAAACAAATCTTAAGCTGCATTGAGAAAATGATGTGGATCATAAATTCTTCTAGAATAGTTCAAATATATCTTCTTCATATACTTTGCCTGGCATGTACAATAAAATTGCATAAAATATTTGTATGTGTGTACTTATAATAACTATAAACCATAGCCCAGTATGTAATACCTTTTCATATCTTCTATGTCTTTTTGTATAATATCCAGTTCTTTAATCGCAGAAAAATCAGCAACGTGACTAAATGGCCCAGCATTAGTTACATCCTAGTCAAAATAAACACTAATAATGTAATACCTGCTGTCAAATAAATATGACAGACAAATAAGCTTCAACACTACAAAAACACTTAATGACCAATAGAAAAACTATGGACAAAGATATTACATTTAACAAAAAATGAAACCATTAAATTTGCTCTTAAGCTTGTTGTTGCTGAAGTCGTCATTATATATATTGTGTATTTTGGTTCTTTACTTAGGATGTGTCTGCTTGAAATTAAACTTCAATGGTGATACTTAGTTTCCTTTTTTTCTATGTACATGTATCTGTCATTGTGGTGATTGTTTTAGTATTTGTATTATAATGCATCCAATTGTGTTGTGATTGAAGTAGCTTCAGTCACTTGTGTATAATATAACAAATATTTCATGGCACTTTGGGTCAAATGACCAGGGATCGCACTGTCGGTCGCCAATGTCGCAATTTGCGATTTTTTTTCTTGACTGGCGACTGAAATCGGCTTCTGGCGATTTTTTTTGGCGCCTATATTTCCTTGTGTAAATTTATAGATAATCACTGTGTACCGTAACAAAAATCAATAAATTATTGACGATTGATTTTCGAAAGTGACGAGTATTTCCCGTACCCAATTCGTCACTTGAATTTTCAAAAAATTGTAAAAATATGTTTGTAACAATCCATTCTTCTTCTACATTTGCTGATTAAAACTAATTAGTCACTACAATGACAATTTTATTACATGTTTCAAGCCAATCAACGGATTATAGAATTTTTGTTTTGATTGCGTAATCTTTGATCACACCTGGCTTGATTTACCTGGTTAAAGATAATGATCCCGACAAAAAATTCAATTTTTATTTTTTAAGTTTCTTTATAAACCAAAGTACATTTTGAGTAGCTACTCAAAATGTTCTCAAAATGTTCTTTGGTTTATAAAGAAACTTAAAAAATAAAAATGGCGCGATCAACAGGAGTTCGCAATGTAATCCACTGATACTTTTAACCAAACGAACTTTTGCTATATTTATTCTCATTTCTGTGAAATGTAATCTTAGTTCTCATATTTAATATGGTCATTTTTTATATGCGAAGGTTGGCCATTGAAATGCACTGCATGAGGACGCATAAGTTTTTTATCGATCAGCATCCGGGTAACAACTGCGTTCTATTTATAGAACTATTTACAAACAGACACGTGTCTGCAAATAAAAAAAAATAACCAGTCAGTATTTTTATTCCAAATGTTGCAATTTGATTATGAGATCTGAGAAATAATTATTTATTTTACAACTTACTTCATTTTTTGACGTTTGTTCTATTCATTACCTACATTTTGTACAGTTTTTACATGTAGAAGTTGGACATATTTTTTTCTGCTGAAGACTACACAAATATGAGTTATTACAATTGTTGTGGTATTAGACCAAAGCACAGTAACATTTCAAAAAGGGTGGGGGAGGGTGTTATTACAATTTGTGTGGTATTAGATCAAAGCACAGTAAAGGGAGGGGGGGGGGGGGAGGGGGTATTACCATTTGTGTGGTATCAAATCAAAATCATGGCAATGTTATGTTTTATCAGTTGGTTTCTAATTTGCAGAGTATGTTCCCATCCTAGGAGGTTTTCATAGCTTTTCAATCTCCATTACTAACTAATAAGGCAAAGTAACTGATTATAAGATTAAGCTCATTAAAAATATGTTCCGCAAAAGTGACTAATGGTCTCAAAATCCTGGCTGAATCCCTGATAATCCGTAAAATACAGTATATTGTAATAAATTATATAAATCTTTTTGTTTTTGATGATGAAATCGAAATGAAAAACAGAAGTACAATACAGACATTATCATTTGTACAAACAAATCCGGACCATTTACACATGAAACGGAAAATGAAACTGGTAGTGGTATATGCAATCATCCACAGTTTCGGTTCGAAAAAATTGGCTCCTTGTAAAAATTTTAGCTGGCTCCTAAACTGGCTCCTGACTTTCAAAACTGGCACCTGAAAATGGCACCTGGCGATATTTCTGGCTCCTACTTTTTGGGAACCAGAGCAGCCCCTGAATGACCCTCAGTGCCATGAACTATTTGGATAATATTACTTACTGTTATACCAAACGCTGCAGTATCTGTACTACTTCTCATAGAGGGAGGAATCATTTCAGGGGCTAACTGTGAAGGGGGATCTATGCCTTTCATTTTTTGATTTATTAGGTACATAGCTAAAGCAAACTGGTCAGAATTCAATTTTCCTAAACTTTTCATATCACACAATGACCTGCAGAGAAACAAATGTTATTCTATATAAGTAACAGTATTAACTGATATAAATAAAGATACTATAAATGCTACTTTGTAAAAATAAAATTCATACGATAAAACTGATCAAAAATAAAAAATACTAAAAACTTGTCCCTTGAAAATGAAAGAGCTACGCTGTGTGCAGCTTGATACCATAAGGGATTTCACCTGCGCCAGTTTTACTGCAGACAAGTTAAACTAGAATACCAAAACTGATAGAAGAAAATTTGCTGGAAATCTACCTGAAACTATCGCAACAAGAATTGTCTCAATCAATTCAAAGGTACCAAAATTCTTCAAAATTAGATGAAAAATAAAATTTGTCAACCTTCAACATATGTGAAATTATGGAATTTTGACCCCCATTTATCATGTTTTAGCCTCTTTCCAAATAAAATACGTAATTTTCTATTAAAACTGGATGAAAAATAAAACCGTTCAAATTTTGGAAATTTGCACTTTTGGACCCTTTCAGTGAGTTTATCTCAAAAGCACAAAAGATTTGTTGTTTTGTAATTATAAAGAAAATTCAATAAGTATCCAATCAGTGTCAAGTCAATGTGTGGAAATATTTGTTTGACATGTCACAATGATGCTGCTGCAAATTATCTAAGGTTATTTAATGTTTAAATCTTTAAGAATTCCATAAATATACAATACCATATATGGGCTAATATATTATTAGGTACACCACTCTGAACAAATATTTCTCTGGTTTCTTGTCCAGTTACAAAACCGTCCATATCTTTATCTGCAGTCTTAAACATTGCATCATATCTATTTTTATCAGCAGCAGTAACCACCCATTGTCCACTTAACTACAAAAAATAATATTAAAACAAAATACAACTCACTTTTTATTATCTATTAAGGTCAAGAATGATTCAAGCAATTTACAATTGCATATACACATATGGTCCTTAGAAAAAATAACATTAATTTGTTTTTCTCATTGCTAAACTTTAATTTGAGCTTGGACCTCATACACCATCGGCTGTTTGGTACTCGGTTGAATATTCGTTCCACAAGAAAACTATGTCAAACACAGTTACATTTTCATTGATGGTTCTGAAGTATACTGTTTTTACATATTTTCAATTGCAGTCTATATATAAATTTGAACCCTCCAAGGTTAGGATGACATATACCATCAATCGTGCAAGTTTTAATCTGTGTATCAAATTAATATGCATGCTATTTATACTTGTATTTTTATTATTAGTACTTTTAATTTTCCCTATTCCAGTCTTAGGATCACCACAGTGTCAGTCATCTTGTATATCAGATCCAAACTTACAGATGGCAATGAAGATATATGTGTTGGTAGATCTACCACCCACCACAGGAACAACAGAGCTTGCACAATAAACTTACAGATGGTGAATTAGATCTGTGTTGGTAGATCTACCACCCACCACAGGGACAACAGAGCTTGCACAATAAACTTACAGATGGTGAATTAGATCTCTGTGTTGGTAGATCTACCACCCACAACAGGGACAACAGAGCTTGCACAATAAACTTACAGATGGTGAGTCAGATCTCTGTGTTGGTAGATCTACCACCCACAACAGGGACAACAGAGCTTGCACAATAAACTTACAGATGGTGAATTAGATCTCTGTGTTGGTAGATCTACCACCCACCATAGGGACAACAGAGCTTGTACAATAAACTTACAGATGGTGAGTCAGATCTCTGTGTTGGTAGATCTACAACCCACCACAGGGACAACAGAGCTTGCACAATAAACTTACAGATGGTGAGTCAGATCTTTGTGTTGGTAGATCTACCACCCACCATAGGGACAACAGAGCTTGCACAATAAACTTACAGATGGTGAGTCAGATCTCTGTGTTGGTATATCTACCACCCACAACAGGGACAACAGAGCTTGCACAATAAACTTACAGATGGTGAATTAGATCTCTGTGTTGGTAGATCTACCACCCACCATAGGGACAACAGAGCTTGTACAATAAACTTACAGATGGTGAGTCAGATCTTTGTGTTGGTAGATCTACCACCCACCATAGGGACAACAGAGCTTGCACAATAAACTTACAGATGGTGAGTCAGATCTCTGTGTTGGTATATCTACCACCCACAACAGGGACAACAGAGCTTGCACAATAAACTTACAGATGGTGAGTCAGATCTCTGTGTTGGTAGATCTACCACCCACCACAGGGACAACAGAGCTTGCACAATAAACTTACAGATGGTGAATTAGATCTCTGTGTTGGTAGATCTACCACCCACAACAGGGACAACAGAGCTTGCACAATAAACTTACAGATGGCGAGTCAGATCTCTGTGTTGGTAGATCTACCACCCACAACAGGGACAACAGAGCTTGCACAATAAACTTACAGATGGTGAATTAGATCTGTGTTGGTAGATCTACCACCCACCACAGGAACAACAGAGCTTGCACAATAAACTTACAGATGGTGAGTCAGATCGCTGTGTTGGTAGATCTACCACCCACAACAGGGACAACAGAGCTTGCACAATAAACTTACAGATGGTGAGTCAGATCTCTGTGTTGGTGTAGACCTCCCTCCCATCATAGGTAGAACTGGTACCGCTCCTGGTAATACTTGAATACCTCCAGGTATAGGGATAGGATTGTTTTTCCTCTTTGATGGAGGTATGAGAGCAATAGGTAATGTAGTTGGTACAGGTTCCTTTTCTAAGGCTTTGTATACAAGGTGCATTGACTGAAGATAAAACATATGTTGTTATTAATAAAGATGATTATGTTAACATAATTTCGCACAACAAAAATAATTAATCAATCACAATTCAAGATACAAGTTCAAACTTTACTTCTTTTACATAGAAATTGAGTAAAAAATGAGGGTTATTTATTTACAAAATTTTAACGAATATTAAGTCAACCAATATATTAATTTATAGCTTTATCTCTTAATTTTTTAAAGGAGTATGCTTTCGGTTTTTTCTTAGAAATAAAAAAAAAATTAATTTCCATGAATTGAGATAATTTTTTCCACATAATTAGAAGAGTTGAAAATAAATGTATAAGACAATTACCACAAAAAATTCATCTCTATCCAGAAAGCCATCTTTGTCTACATCACTTAACTCCCATATATTGCCTAAAACATCCACTGGTAACTTGGAATTCATTAACATCTGTTTAATATAAAACATAATTAAAACACAGTAACATTTCAATTACTAGTATAATGTTGACATTATTGATGTACTATGTACATGTATATTGCTGTTAAAAATATTGTGTATAGATTTCAAATGATTTGTTTAACTGGAACTAAAATCATTGAAGACACAGAGAAATTAGAATCTGTCAGTAATTCAAGGTCATCACTCTTAAGAGTTGAAAAAGTTTGAAAGGTCTAAGATCGAACATGGTCTGCCTTTAATGATCCTTGACCTAATATATAAATATGTACCAATAAATTGCTTAAGGAGAACTAAATCTAATACCCTTGATGCCTAGCAACTGGGCCAAAAAAAATGTTCCATCCATGTTGGCAACACAAATAAATACTGTTCTTATTATACTAATTGACAACATGAAAAAAATCTTTTAAAAAGTATTTTTGCACATGACTTACTGGTCGTACTTTATCACCGGACAACAGGCCATTAACAGGAACTAAACTGTCAAATAACTGGTCATACTTGGTTTTCTCCGCAGCCTTAAAAACAATGAACAATTTCTTGCTGCTATATGTAAATATTTTTAATTTGTATATTTATAAATAAATACTGATATATACACTAGTACTTATTTACAGTAAACCTATATTTGACAATTACAGTCAAACCTGCCTTAAAGGGCACTTCTATATAACAAATCATTGTCTATAAAGGGCACCTCTATATAACAAATCATTGTCTATAAAGGACACTTCTATATAACAAATCATTGTCTATAAAGGGCACCTCTATATAACAAATCATTGTCTATAAAGGACACTTCTATATAACAAATCATTGTCTATAAAGGACACTTCTATATAACAAATCATTGTCTATAAAGGACACTTCTATATAACAAATCATTGTCTATAAAGGACACTTCTATATAACAAATCATTGTCTATAAAGGACACTTCTATATAACAAATCATTGTCTATAAAGGACACTTCTATATAACAAATCATTGTCTATAAAGGGCACTTCTATATAACAAATCATTGTCTATAAAGGCCACTTCTATATAACAAATCATTGTCTATAAAGGGCACCTCTATATAACAAATCATTGTCTATAAAGGACACTTCTATATAACAAATCATTGTCTATAAAGGACACTTTTATATAACAAATCATTGTCTATAAAGGACACTTCTATATAACAAATCATTGTCTATAAAGGGCACTTCTATATAACAAATCATTGTCTATAAAGGGCACTTCTATATAACAAATCATTGTCTATAAAGGGCACCTCTATATAACAAATCATTGTCTATAAAGGACACTTCTATATAACAAATCATTGTCTATAAAGGGCACCTCTATATAACAAATCATTGTCTATAAAGGACACTTCTATATAACAAATCATTGTCTATAAAGGACACTTCTATATAACAAATCATTGTCTATAAAGGACACTTCTATATAACAAATCATTGTCTATAAAGGACACTTCTATATAACAAATCATTGTCTATAAAGGACACTTCTATATAACAAATCATTGTCTATAAAGGACACTTCTATATAACAAATCATTGTCTATAAAGGGCACTTCTATATAACAAATCATTGTCTATAAAGGGCACTTCTATATAACAAATCATTGTCTATAAAGGGCACCTCTATATAACAAATCATTGTCTATAAAGGACACTTCTATATAACAAATCATTGTCTATAAAGGACACTTCTATATAACAAATCATTGTCTATAAAGGACACTTCTATATAACAAATCATTGTCTATAAAGGGCACTTCTATATAACAAATCATTGTCTATAAAGGGCACCTCTATATAACAAATCATTGTCTATAAAGGACACTTCTATATAACAAATCATTGTCTATAAAGGGCACTTCTATATAACAAATCATTGTCTATAAAGGGCACCTCTATATAACACATCATTGTCTATAAAGGACACTTCTATATAACAAATCATTGTCTATAAAGGACACTTCTATATAACAAATCATTGTCTATAAAGGACACTTCTATATAACAAATCATTGTCTATAAAGGACACTTCTATATAACAAATCATTGTCTATAAAGGGCACTTCTATATAACAAATCATTGTCTATAAAGGACACTTCTATATAACACATCATTGTCTATAGAGGGCACTTTTATATAACAAATCATTGTCTATAAAGGACACTTCTATATAACAAATCATTGTCTATAAAGGACACTTCTATATAACAAATCATTGTCTATAAAGGACACTTCTATATAACAAATCATTGTCTATAAAGGGCACTTCTATATAACAAATCATTGTCTATAAAGGGCACCTCTATATAACACATCATTGTCTATAAAGGACACTTCTATATAACAAATCATTGTCTATAAAGGACACTTCTATATAACAAATCATTGTCTATAAAGGACACTTCTATATAACAAATCATTGTCTATAAAGGACACTTCTATATAACAAATCATTGTCTATAAAGGGCACTTCTATATAACAAATCATTGTCTATAAAGGACACTTCTATATAACACATCATTGTCTATAGAGGGCACTTTTATATAACAAATCATTGTCTATAAAGGGCACTTCTATATAACAAATCATTGTCTATAAAGGACACTTCTATATAACAAATCATTGTCTATAAAGGGCACTTCTATATAACAAATCATTGTCTATAAAGGACACTTCTATATAACACATCATTGTCTATAGAGGGCACTTTTATATAACAAATCATTGTCTATAAAGGACACTTCTATATAACAAATCATTGTCTATAAAGGGCACTTCTATATAACAAATCATTGTCTATAAAGGACACTTCTATATAACAAATCATTGTCTATAAAGGGCACTTCTATATAACAAATCATTGTCTATAAAGGACACTTCTATATAACACATCATTGTCTATAGAGGGCACTTTTATATAACAAATCATTGTCTATAAAGGGCACTTCTATATAACAAATCATTGTCTATAAAGGACACTTCTATATAACAAATCATTGTCTATAAAGGGCACTTCTATATAACAAATCATTGTCTATAAAGGACACTTCTATATAACACATCATTGTCTATAGAGGGCACTTTTATATAACAAATCATTGTCTATAAAGGGCACTTCTATATAACAAATCATTGTCTATAAAGGACACTTCTATATAACAAATCATTGTCTATAAAGGACACTTCTATATAACAAATCATTGTCTATAAAGGACACTTCTATATAACAAATCATTGTCTATAAAGGGCACTTCTATATAACAAATCATTGTCTATAAAGGGCACTTCTATATAACAAATCATTGTCTATAAAGGCCACTTCTATATAACACATCATTGTCTATAAAGGGCACCTCTATATAACAAATCATTTTCTATAAAGGACACTTCTATATAACAAATCATTGGCTATAAAGGGCACTTCTATATAACACATCATTGGCTATAAAGGGCACTTCTACATAACAAATCATTGTCTATAAAGGGCACTTCTATATAACACATCATTGTCTATAAAGGGCACTTCTATATAACACATCATTGGCTATAAAGGGCACTTCTATATAACACATCATTGGCTATAAAGGGCACTTCTATATAACACATCATTGGCTATAAAGGGCACTTCTATATAACAAATCATTGTCTATAAAGGACACTTCTATATAACAAATCATTGTCTATAAAGGACACTTCTATATATCAAATCATTGTCTATAAAGGGCACCTCTATATAACAAATCATTGGCTATGAAGGGCACTGCTATATAACAAATCATTGTCTATAAAGGACACTTCTATATAACAAATCATTGTCTATAAAGGACACTTCTATATAACAAATCATTGTCTATAAAGGACACTTCTATATAACAAATCATTGTCTATAAAGGGCACTTCTATATAACAAATTATTTTCTATAAAGGACACTTCTATATAACAAATCACTGTCTATAAAGGGCACTTCTATATAACAAATCATTGTCTATAAAGGACACTTCTATATAACAAATCATTGTCTATAAAGGGCACTTCTATATAACAAATCATTGTCTATAAAGGGCACTTCTATATAACAAATCATTGTCTATAAAGGGCACTTCTATATAACAAATCATTGTCTATAAAGGGCACTTCTATATAACAAATCATTGTCTATAAAGGACACTTCTATATAACAAATCATTGTCTATAAAGGGCACTTTTATATAACAAATCATTGTCTATAAAGGACACTTCTATATAACAAATCATTGCCTATAAAGGGCACTTCTATATAACAAATCATTGTCTATAAAGGGCACTTCTAAATAACAAATCATTGTCTATGAAGGGTTGTCATCTTATTTTCATTAAAGAATAGTGTATATAATATGAACCTGTATATAAAGTGCAACTGCTTATAAAGGGCACATTTTCATGATTCCTTGAGTACCCTTTATATACATGTTTGACTGTATTTCTATACATGTATTTAGTAATGGTAGCTGTATAACAAATTTCAGCAAATAATGTAAATAGCATTGGATAGGAAGGCATCGCTTGAGCCTGAATTGATCTTAGTCAGGTGAGCTAAATATGAAACAACCTCTAAAAAAATCAACACAAATATTGTGAAATCAACAATTTCAGAGAAATTTCAAAAGTTTAAAACTAATAAAATATATCAGTCAAAATCTGAAATGGTGTTTGATAAAGTGATCTAAAATATATCTGCAAATAAATATTGTGTTACATTAATCAAAATGAAGTCAAACAAGGATGATGTATTTGAGAGATAATCATAGAAATTTCAAACATGTTATATTGTATTATGTGTTCTGAAAGTGAATAGTGTCACAATCATTTGAGAAATCTTTGAAACATACAGAAATCAATCTCAAATTATTCTTATCTTTCAGATATTTTATTGAATAATTCTAAAATATCTCTTTATATTTTTCCACAAAAAAAATCAAAATTGGAAAAAAGACAAACAAGTATATGTGACAAGATTAATTATCATAAACTCATTATGGATCAGAACTTTTCATCAATATTCTAAGCATTTATGAGTAAGCTACAAAATAATACTAACTGTTATTTTCCATGGTATACCACCACCGGCATCAGGTACAGTTGGCTCATGTTTTGGTGTAAGATCAACCGGACCCTAGAAAAACAAAACTTATATCATTAAAATTCTGTTCTACAAATATATGCAGATGCAGGGTTTGACACTAACTTCTTCAGTATACTAGTCCAAAGGGCTAGTAGTAATTTAACTAGCCCTTCCAAAATTTTGGTAGTCCTTGTCACGAGGGCCATGTAAATGGCCTGAGCTATATTTTTGCTGATTTGGACCAATTAAATTTCTGAATTTCAACTAGTTTTTTGTAGAGCAAATTAAAATTTTGATGTTTTTTTTTATTGTGAATTTGAAAACTGCGAAAAAATGACAGCTTGCAAATATATTTTATTCATTAACATTAGTAGATAAATAAAATTGACACCCAACATCCATGTTTTCCATCATTAAGAAATAACCACAACCGACTTTTACCCCTAATTTAAGGGTTTTTAATCTTCATTTTATGTTTTAAGCTGTTTCTCAATATAAGAAAAAAAAATTGTATCTTCAGTGATAAAATTAATTTTGATAACATAATACATGTACATCTTAATTGTCAAACTCGATCCTACACTAAATTAGTGCTTCGGCGTTTTAATAAGGCACGCCATCGTCAGGGATCTGCCTTTTCCAAGTTCGCATACCTATTTATTTTCGAGGAGGTCAATATGTCCCCCAAGTTTCTATGCTTTTTATAAGCAATAATTGGTTCCTTTGTAAAAATGTCTCTACAGATCTCATTATGTTTTAACAATTGCCGATGTTTGACTAGACACTGTTTTATCTTTCTGATACATGGGGTATATTTAGTTGAAAGCACCAAAGGAATTTCCTTCGTATGTTTTTTGCTTTTCTTGTTTAAAAATTCGGCTCTGTTATTAGATAATGCATAATTTATATTGTCATCAATTTCAAGTTCGTTGTAGCCTCTTTTTATCAAGTTCAATTTGAAGCTTGATAGGATTGTTTGTAATTCAAGGCAAGTCTCATAAATTTATGTAAACTCATTTTATTATTCCTCCGTGTCAAATTTTAAGTCCGAACATCGTACGGATGAAAGCGCAAATATGATTCTGACGCGGAATCTGACTCTTTTTCATACAGATTAACAATCGCATGGAAGAAAGCACTAGCATGATTATGACGCTTTAAATCAAAAGTAACTGGTTCCCGTTAACAGCATTAAAAAAATAACCAGTCTACATCGGATTTAGAATTCAAAACAGCTTTTGCCATTTTGGTAAATAATAAAATTTACTAGCCCACCGGGCTACGCTTATCGGAACTTTAACTAGCCCTGATCATGTTTTACTAGTCTCGGGCTAGCGGGCTAGCATTAGTGTCGAACCCTGTATATGTACAATTTAAATACAATTTCCAACCAAATTACCTCAGACAAGTTTTCAATCACTGAGCAGTGGGGTTGATGGGTATATATTTTAACATTTGTTAGATTCTCTTCTATTTAACCAGCATAAAACAACATTTGCTAACTAATTATTGCCATTTTTTGTCTTGTGAAAATAACAAATATTAGTTGAACACACAAATTTATGTTTTCAAAAATCATGCAATGCCACATGTATTTGGCCAACAATATTAATTACTTGGTTCTCAGGGCAGTTTTCTAAAAATAGGAGAGGGAGAGGCTTTTTTGTTTTGTTGCTATTTTATAATTTTGCTGCTCCTGCCCACTTTTGTAAACACTTGATATGAATTCATATTGTGAGGACACATCTTGCCAGGTTCTTCTTCCATATTCAATTTGTTCAAGCTGTAAAAAGTTCCAAAAGAGAAGATGCAACAGAAAACTCTCCTTTTACACTCCAGGGGAGACAACTTTGATGAATTAAAACTATGGAGTTAGAAAACATATGATCTTTCCAGTGTTTGAAAGAAACAGTCATTTCAAGGTAATAATGAAGCATTTAAAAGACCAACGTAAATACTAAACAGTATGCTGAATTTTTTCAGAAATTGAAAAAAAACCTGCAGCAGGACTTTTTCAGTTGCCAATAAAATTGGTACCGAGGCATCCAAATAAACATGTGCACTGGCCTGAGAATCAAGTAATTAATTTTGCTTGACCTAACTAAAATTTAATTCATTTGTTTCTCAAAAATGACCTTACTTTATTTGCATACCCCATTTAAAATAATAGAAACTTCTTCCTAATATGTATGTTTTTATAGTAATGTATCTGTTGTTGTTTTTTTTTTAGCAATTTGAGCAATGGAATATTTGAGTGGCTTATCTCCCTTCACTAAGTTGATTATTGTCAAGGTTATATGGCTAAGCTTTGTTATAAAACTATATCAAATTTTATAAAAGATAAAAAATGAATATATATTTAATGGCCATCATAGATCTTAGTTTATACTATCATATAAACAAACCAAGTTTGGTGGTGGTGCATCAGTTGTTAGACTGTTTGAATTCAAATCTTGATTACTCTGAGATAATGCTACCATCTTCAGAGCTACATAAAATCCTGGTTTCTCTAAATATCCTTTTCCTGTTTGATCTGATAAATCCCATATCTATCAATAGAAATTCAAGAATTAGATAAATATTATGCTAAAATAATCCTGATTTATGGCTTAGTGTTAGGGTTATGGCGCTTAACGCCACTTTCAACAACATTTCAGCTATATCGTCAGTTTTATTGGTAGAGGACATCGGAGTAACCGGGGAAAACCACCGGCCTGTCGCAAGTCACTGACACACTTTATCACATACTGTTGTATCGAGTACACTTCGCCATGAGCGGGATTCGAAATAACAACTTTAGTGGTGATAGGCAATGATTGCACAGGTAGCTCCTGCTGATTTATGTATCAAGTACTTTTCTGAATAATATATATTTTTCTAATTAAAAGAAATTAGAGGTCTTTATATATAATGGACATTTAACAGTTAATTATTCTTTCAATTTCATTTTTTCAATAAGTGCTAAAACCATGAAAAACTTAGTACTTCTCTATACAGTATTTACACATTGATAATCAGACAAGATATACTGTTTTTTAAGAATTTATTTTTGTCTTTGCCAGACATAATAAGTAACTCTTCTTCTCTGTTTTTGTTTCCAAAGGAACTTAAACAGAAATTAACAAATGTTTTTTTAATGACACTAGAAATATTATGACACCATCAACATGGTTGATATCAGACATACCATATTATCTTTGAATTTTAGCATGTCACAACCCAGGCTTTAAAGTCACTACAAATTTTAAACATATAACTTTAACTTACCTGGGAAAGTACAGTATCTTTAAGTCCAGATTTCTTTAAGAAGTTGGCAGCATCGAAAGCACCAATACTTCCTGATCCTTTTGGATCAGCCTGAAATTGAATACATTTAAAAAAAATAAGCGAATATTGGTGAAAAATATTTTGCTGTAACAATATATATATATATATAGCTCAAAACTCTAATTTACTGTTGGGTTAAATTTTCAGTCATATATATATATTTAGTATTAACCTAGTATTTAAAGTAACTTTGAAATCCAATTGGGGAAATATATTATAAGGTTGTCACTTGCTTAAGACGTTTAATATACTTTATTTTTAGTGACTGTATGAAGAATTCTTCGTCATCCTATACAATATATTAAAATGGCTGAGTTAGAATGCTGTCAAACTAAAAAATAAATAACACATGCCTTATGTGATTTTTTTGTCTATCCCTAGATTCGCCTCACAAAACAAGGTAGCACCTGGACTATTTACACTATACATCTATATATGACGGATGTGGTCAAGTGGTTCAGTGTGTTGGCCATAAGGCTAAGCATTTTGTGCTGCAGTGTATCAATGATGTGAGTTCAAATCCCTTCAAGGGAGAGCAAAACAACTATCTGCTCAAAAATAGCATTCTAACATTGGTGGGTTTAATTTCAGTATTTTCCACATTAGATATGTATGCAAATTTTTGTATATGTCCACAAGTGATCTATTTGTGAAAGTGAATGGTCACATACATGAATGGGAAAAATTACATAATAACAGAGAGGTAAAAACATGCCCAAATATGGCAAAATTACAATAAAATAGCTCTTCAAACAAATAACTAATCTTTGACAAACATACCTGATTGTAATATGCTTCATATATAGTGGCATGGCTTCCAGCAATCTAAAATGAAATATCAAAAATGTTAATCAACTAGTATGACAATGTAAGTATCATGAAGACAGCATTTTCTTAAATTAATTTTGAAACAAATACATTCCTAAGTAAATTTCTAAAATTCTCAATTTATATTTACCAGTATAATTTTAGCCAAAGAAACCATTAAAATATATATTAAGCAGTGAAAGCATCCATGTGTAGTATTCCTAAACACCCAAGTTTCCTATTGATGGCCAACTGACACAGTTTTTCAATGCTATAGTGACCTAACATTGAGTCACTCTATCTCTATAATTCCCTATTACTTAAATTTCATTTTTTTTTTTATTAATTTAAAGTTCAGCTACATGTATTTGTCATATTTTTATCAACCTTTATAATATTTTATTTGTATGTGTATAAAGAGGATACCAACATACAAAATACACAATAATGACTATAAAAAAACAAAACAAAAATATACATTTTCAAAATCTTTCCAGTCACATTAAAACATTATATGAAAAGGAATTGGATTAAATTACTTTAATGGTCTCATGTGTATAAAGATGAAAACTAAAAATATAGGTCAACACAATTTTTTTTTTAATTTAAGATACCCTTTATCATTAAAGTTTTCTGATACACTTTTCTTACAAATTAGCCCGAGTGAGTGAGTGAATGATTATTGTTTAATGCCAATTGACCAATTTCTTTAGCTATATCATGATGAGAACATGTTACATTTTGATGAGTTGATAATGATGTCCACTTTGTACTAGACCAACACGCTGAGTTGGATTTTAATAGTGCTAGCTCACTGAAACAACAGTCCACAGGTAGACATTTTGCTCTACTCAGACACATTATTCTGATTCTGAGTCAATCAGTCTTTGCTCTTACTCTTTAGTGCTGCATGCTTAGTGGAGAAGCAACAAATATCGATTTTGTAGTCTCGAACCCACCATCTACCGCACTCAAGACAAACACGCTAACCATTACACCACTGATATTGCTTGATTTAGCCTCATGTGATATAATATAACATATGGACAATCAGTCGCTGCGGGTATCATCCGTCCAGTATTTAGTGCTTCAGCACCTACACATGGTTTAATACATGTTTTTTATAAAAATGTTCAGTTCCCAAGTCATGTAAATATTATTAAAACCAAGATTCTCCTCCCTCAGGCACATGTGACCTTAGTCGACTTTGGCTCTCCTGTTAAGGTCCTTTGGTGTTCTTCCTCCCAAAGACTTTTTAAATTATTTGCTTTAAAATATTTTGGTTTTGAGCATACCTGATGAAGGTCATTCCAGAAACATATTGTGTGAACTAAATTCAATATCTACGATTTTATTACTATCACTGGGTTGAAACCTCTGCTGATGGACTATTAGTTCCAGAGGGGTAAAATAGATGTCTGTCCTGTTTGCATATATTCATGGATAGTAACATATGTGAATAGTCAACATGGTCCTACAAAATGTATGTTTTATGTTTGAAATGTCATATTTTTATATCAATATATGTTTCATTGATTTTCTGTATCTGTATCAAAGTACGTTGACAATGATCCACTACTGGCATATGGTCAACGGGGGAGAGCGCATGTAAATTAGTCATGCGAGAGACACAGTGCCTGAAATGGACAGTCGCCCAGTCGCCAAATGCAACTAATATCTTATTCAGGCGACCAAAAGCTGCTCCAAATTAGGTAGTCACTGGCCCAACAAAAAAAGTCTGGGTGATTGCCTAAAAAAACGTTAAAAATTGTTGTTTTACCGAAACCGGACATAAACTGTAACTTCAACGGTAGATAACTCTTCTGTTCTAGTCGAAAACGGTTTGCTACGAGCACAGCGATTGGTCCAAATACATTTTTGCAGCCAACGAATACACAGCTAATGTAATTTACTGTTCTCCCCAATTATTTATTTTTATCGAGCCAATCAATACACGTTTCCTACACGTTTTCATGTAATACACAAGTATTCACTAAATATTAGAAAAGAAACGTGTTTTTCAGTTTCTTTATGATTTAATTATTAAAATTGTTAACTTTCACGGATGAAGTGGAAAGTTGTGAGCAATAAAGAGAATTCTGTCAACTTATAATGTTTGCGATCTGCCATCATCTGCCGTGGTATCTTCCACGGTTCGGAAATGTATTCATTCAATCTGCTGCATGAACATGTACATGTACGAATTTCATTTTACAGAAATCGGAAACCTTTTTGTGTAAATCCTTAGGTAATCATTGAAAAACTTTTCCACAACAACAGAGAGAAAATCGTTGACAGTAATGTCAAACTACGGAAACGATCTGGCCTGTCACTTCTTTTAAACTTTTCATAGTTCATCTCTATACGTACACGGCTACATTTTAATGACAATTGGGAGTGTTTTCTTTTTTGGAACCAGAACTTTTGTTTACAAATTAAAAAATAACAGGAAAAGTTAACAGTTGTTTATATAACAGAAAATGACAGCACCGTTTGTTATTTCAACATGATATTTGTTTGGAATGAATAACCAACTGACATTACCCCAAACTGAGAGGTTATTTTACTTTAAAATCACTTCTTCATAGTGGATTGAAACAAGTGATGTCACTCTTCACTTTGGGGAGTGCTAGAGCAGTCATTGTAGTGGCATTAGTCTACTCTTTTCCAGATGTCTTTAATGTGATCATGGCATTGATCTCCCCTTACACAAACCAGCCTTTTATTGTCTCCATCCGAAGGACTAGCATCGTTTCTTGAGACCACCCTAGCCAATGGCGTCAATGTTGCCGAAAAGGTTATAATAAGTAAATTCAGGTTTCATTTGATAGCAATATATGCATTGGGGTGTTTTCGCAATTTCAGCTGCACACCCGTTACTGTACCAAAATTACCTTGAAGAGCCCCAACCCCTGTGAGACTAATGAAAGAATGAATTTTAATGTTATTGATTAAAAAAAACAATTAACCTGAAAACTGTTTATATATTGATATCTGATGTCTTTTTTTCATAAAAAATTGTCACAAAATTTATGGGTCACCATTATGCCATTTGGGCCAGTGACTCTTAATATTTTACTGGCCCAAAAATTTTTTTTCGCACAACCCAGAGGCTGGCCCTCATTTCAGGCACTGGAGACAGGTTCTAGACTAAAGGCCTCTACAGAAGTTACACTAACAGTTGAATTGTCCAGTTGGTTCCAATCGTGTACTGTCCTCACAAAAAATTAATCTCTATAAACTATGTTAGTATTTCCACGTTTTGCACAGTTCATGCGATGTCACAATGTTTGTACACTTAAAGTCACTAAAACGTGGCTCAAATTCTGTTTGCTTGGTACTGGCTCAAAATAAACGGATGATGGTATGGTTGGCATCAACCCCTCAACCACCTTGAACATGAATGACAATGTTATGTCAGTTAAAAGCTCAACAGAGCTTATGTTGTATGTTGTTTTAACCATGCCGACTCTAAATAGAGCTTATTTATTATTATCGGAGTTGCTCCCTTCTCTCTTGTAGAAGTGGCAGTTCAAGGTCCTTGAGCATTCTTGATGCATTTTGTGACGTTAAATTCCAAAATCTTTGGTATCAACAGTTAGTAGATTGACCCCTTCTATTCTATTTTATATTGCTACGCAAAATACTGGAAGTAGTCTCCTTTTTATATAGAATAAAACGCCCAGTCGCGACATAAATTGCATGAATGAAGTTCATGTTATCGATTTACTACTACACAAAGTCATGCGATCATGATTCTATTATGTCTCTATATTCTACCAGTTATGGTTTGTATATATTAGAAATGATAAAGACAATTGATGGGGTAAAATTGTGTATAAAGAGCATTTAAACCTGTGGAAGTGGTGGAAAATTCGACATCTTTAAACCGGAAATTCGTACGTGTTGCCTAATTTTGCCAACAATGTCGGATAAAGACTAATATCTCCGGTCAATAATTTTACGAACTTTTTAGATTTTTTATATGGAAGAACTAGAAGATGCAATAATTCAAATTAAAGAAGGCATCATCTCCAGGCCCAGACAGTTTTTTCCAGAATTATTTATACATGCAGGAGAACCTTTAGTATCTGCATTACTCATGCTTATGAACACTTCATGGGAAAACGGTATCCTTCCCATTCAATGTAGACAAGCCAGTGTCAAATTCTTAAAGAATATGAACAAATCAAGCTACAACATACCATCTGCTTACAGACCAATCAGCTTGACCAGCGTAGTGGGAAAATTAATGGAAAGAATTGTAACTATTAGACTGGAAGCATACTTTGAAAGCAATAACATCTTAGATAAAGAACAGGAGGGATTCCGACACTTTTGTTCAACAACCAATGCACTGCTTACATTTGTATAGTCAATATTCAATGGGTTTAACCAAAAAGAGAGTACAGTAGCTGTCTTCATTGATCTAGAAAAGGCTTTCAATAGCGTATGGAGAGAAGGCTTATTAGTAAAATTGGCTCATGTTGGTGTTAAAGGCAAATTATGGACTTGGATAAACACATTCCTCTGTCATAGAGAAGCCCGTTGTGTTGTTAATAAGATCACTGGAAATTGGTTCCAAACTGGAATTGGACTGCCACAAGGATCTGTTATTTCTCCTATTCTATTTAATGTATTCATCAAAGACATATTCTCCCAAACAAAATCTAACCAAATTAAATTTGCTGACGATGGAACTATTTGGATCACAGGAAAAGAACCAACATCTCTTGAAGCAGAAATACAAAAAGATCTATAGTCAATACACAAATGAACCAAGAAGTGGAGAATAAACATGAATATCGAAAAAACTGAATACTGCGTTTTTTCAAGAACTGGCATGATAAAAGACAACATCAGTATTAGTCTAAATAGGAAATCATTGAAATACAATCCAACTCCTAAGATTTTAGGCTTGACATTAGATGAGAAATTGACATTTTCTTCTCACATCAACATCCTTTAGCAAAAAGCTTCCAGAACAGTAGGAATATTACGCCAAATTAAAGGAATAGCAAAAATCTCATCAAGAATTCTTATCCAGATTTATCAAAGCCTTGTAGGATCCATTCTATCATATGCCAGCAGTATCTGTCAAATTGGAAATGACAGTCAGTTGAAGAAGCTTGATTCAATACAAAGGAAAGGTCTAAAGTCTTTGTCTTGATCTTCCAAGCACTGCTAGCGTTGAAGTTCTAGAGGTTGCCGCTGGAGTCATCCCATTACATCTGCGACGAGAGGAAATGGCCATTCGAGACTTGGCAAAAATAAACTCATTTCAGACTCATATTCCTATTAAGCAACTATTTGACAACTGGAAACAGAAGGAAACACCTGATTATATTGTCTCACCATTCAGCAAAATGCTTGATCAAGCTAAGGATATGAAAAACCTGACCAGTATAGATGTAAATCTCATGGAACCATGCTTTCTATTCAATGGTGTGTTACCTTCAATGTCTCCACCAGAATATTGGCGTCACCTTGGCTCATCGAAAAACAGATCAACCGAACAAGCAGAATCTGGAAAACAAATTGTGTTGGACAAAATTGCAAACCTTCCACAGAATTCTATATTAGCTTTCACAGATGGATCATGTATCAACAACCCAGAACCCTGTGGAGCGGGTGCAGTCATCTTCAATGGTAACAGTACCATTGAACTTAAGAAACCTGTATCTAACAGATACTTGGCGAACTAATCGCAATTAAACTTGTTCTGGACTACATTGACCAAACCCAATTCCGATCAATTGACCTTCTCAAAATACTCTCCGACAGTCAACAATCAATTGGCATCCTCACCTTAAATTGGAAGTCTCAAAGCTATTTCAATGTCATCAAAGAAATCAAAGCAAAAATGGAAACCTTACAACAATCTGGAATGAGAATTGAACTCGAATGGACTCCTGGCCATGCAGAAGTACAAGGGAATGTAATTGCTGATCGCTTAGCTAAAGAGGCAGCAAAGGAAGCTCAAGAACAAGATACCGCAGTTCACACCATGTTAACAAAGCAGGATATCATAACTGCATCCAAAAATTCAAATTCAGAAAAATGGCAACATCAATGGGAAAACTCCGACAGAGGTAGAAGCTACTTTACATACCATCCGAACATATCCGAAAAATGCCGCAAAGATTTTCCATCAAAACCTGTATTTGCAATCATCACCGGTCTCAGATCCGGTTTCGTTCCACTTAACCACTATTAACATCTCACCAATCAAATTGATAGTTCAAACTGTTTATGCGGTGAATCAGAAACAGTACATCATTATTTACTGCAAAGCCCAAATTATGAGGAAGAAAGGGAAGGATTTAGAACTGAACTCTATTTCGCTACAGGAAGTTTAAATCTTGACCTGGATACCTTACTTTCATTCGGTAAAGACGATCAATACAACTCAACAAGAGATACCATACTTCAACTATTGGGAGAATTCATCAACAAAACCAAACGATTTAAATTATGCTCTAGTTTCAACCACTTATAAATTTCAGCGCCACCCAAAAGTACACGAGAGGCAGTTACCAGAGAGTTTTAAATTATACACGTGCAACCCTAAATTACAAGAGTGTTATATAGTGTCGTAGGGCACTTACAAAGACAAAGACAAAGACCATGTATCAGGAAAAGAAGATGGCAATGGATAGGACATGTCCTCAGAATGGATAACAACATGAACGCCGGGACAGCACTTGACTGGGCCCCTGAAGGAAAAAAAAAAGAGGTAGACCGAAGGAAACATGGAGGAGAACGGTAGAAAAAGAAAGGAAACAGATAGGATTCAACACATGGGCAGAGGCAACCAGACAAGCGCAAGACAGATCAAAATAGAGAGGACTCGTTCATGGCCCCATTCTCCACGAGGAGACAGGGAACTAAGACAGGTAAGTCAATTATATCAGTATATCTTATGTACATAATACCGGACTGGATTTTTATGACAAGATAATAATCTCAAGTCCATCGGTTTTTTTAATCTTTTATTAGAGAATTATATAATTCTCTGCTTAAATGTTTTATACATATGAAGATGCACGCGATGATATAAAGATAGCTAAGAATAACCCAACTAAGTTGTGTAGTACTCCGAACAACGGAGGGAAAATACTTAAACAGAGCAGAATGTCACGCAGTGTTGTGATGTTATCTAATGGGTTCATCATTATCACATTTCTGTTTTTTGTCCAGATCTTCTTTGTACTATTTAACTATTTAAAGACAAAATCGGCAAAAATACCTTCTGTGAAGATTATTGGTGCAAGCATCTGCATTATTATACAAGTTGTTTTTGTGTGTGTGTACTTTTGAATTATAATATAACACACCTTTTGAAATAGCTTTAGCTTTTTTATCTGAGTTACACGAAAAGTATTCGATATAGTACAATTAACAAGCAAAAATCATCAGTTTGATCGTTATGTTCAATATTTAGTGGTAGAGACTTATAGACACCGAAGTTATATAATGACACGATTCATTAGAGGTTAATGTATACTAATTCTGTACCAAAGTATATCAATACTTGGGATGTAAATATAGTTCTTAAGTATTTACAATCACTACCGGAAATACTGAGTTGACATTATTACAGTTATCACAGAATCATTATTGAAGTTTCTAAGTGGTAAATAATCCAGACTATTCATCGTGTAAGGTTAGACAGTATTAAATTTGATGATGTCCTGATAAAGTGACATGCTACATTTATTAATGTAGTTCAACAATCTCGTCCCGAACTAATGCTCAGCCTCTAGAAATTACCGTAAAGATTCAAAGTTATATATCCTTAGAACTTTACAAATGTGTAAGTCAGTACTAACATTGACATTTTTTTTTTATCGCATGTCTGTCAGTCAACTTCGCCATATTCAAGTACAATGATGGGACAAACAATGGTGTAAAAATTAGAATGATAAAATCAGCAGGATGGAGCTCTGATTAAACTTTTCATAAATATTATTTTAAGAAAGGAATAAACTTCAAACGAATTAAAACTGGCTAATTTTCAAAGTAAATCATGTCTAAACAAATGTGTGTTCATGTTTTCTTTAAGATAATAGAAACCACATCGGTGGTGTATCGGTTGGCGTGCTCGCCTTGCGTGCGGTAGATCGTGGGTTCAAAGACTATAAAAACATGGTATTTGTTGCTTCTCCGCTAAGCACGCAGCATTAAGAAGAAAGAGCAAAGACTGGTTGGCTCGGAATCAGGATAATATGTCCGAGTGGGGCGACATGTCTATCTATCTGCGGACTGTTGTTTCAATGAGCTATCACTATAAAAATCCAGCTAAGAGTGTTGTGCGAGTACGAAGCGGACTTCATCATCAATTCATTGAATAATAACTTGTTCTCGCCATGATATAGCTGGATAATTGCCCAGTTGACGTTAAACAACAATCACTCTCATTTTAGATAATAGAAATAGAACTTTACAGCATTGTTGATTTTGAGCATACAGATGCATGATCTGTATTGTAGTAACGTTCAGTGGAAGATCTAATTCAGCACCTGTTCAATAAAATTTCTACATCATTCGAAACTTGTTAAGGCAAAATCGATACTCTAAAACACATATACATGACTGCTCACTGTCCTGGCTTGGTATA
Source organism: Bathymodiolus septemdierum (assembly GCA_963383655.1). Lineage (NCBI taxonomy): Eukaryota > Metazoa > Mollusca > Bivalvia > Mytilida > Modiolidae > Bathymodiolus > Bathymodiolus septemdierum. The sequence goes on along the minus strand of OY726518.1, from coordinate 119,462,558 downwards.
AACACGTCAGTAAAAAGTGACAGGGTTAAACTAGCTTTATTGGTCTCTCTTCATAAAATGAGTTGGTCTCACACCATTTGTACCCAAGTGACATAATACTTTTCAACTAATTTAGGTATTGGTATCTTCCGGAAAACCTTTTTAAAGTCTTTAAAAATCCTTTACTTAATAGTTTAGTGGTCACAAGACAGTGACGTTGTAAAAAGTCTGAATACAAAACTGCAAGCTTGAGCGTAATTACGATTTGTGAAATATAAACTCCGTACGCGGGAACTGTAGGTATACAATTACTAGCAAGATGTGGGAAATGTATAATAGCAAAATTGAAATCGTCTCTTTTATAAGTCTGGTAGAAAGATGACCATGGCTGTCAAAATTGAGGTAAATGTCAAGAAATGGGACAGAGCAAGCTGTTTCTCTTGTTTTCATTATCTCAAGTTCTTTGGGGGTATATTAATGGAATCAAGTTAATGGTTTAGATAATTAATTGACAATGTACCTGAATATGGGATTAAAGGCTTTCACTTCTAAAATATTACCTCTTTGATAATTATTTTGTGTACACTCTGCCTCATATGTGTAAAGGAAAAGATCGGCAAGTAGAGGGACAGTTTGTTGCAATTGTTATGCCAATGAGTTGTTGAACAGTGTGCCCTCGACAAATGTTATGGATAAGGAACTCCAAGATGCTGATGACTTCATTGCCCGTTTCCCTTTTCATTCATTCTTGACATAAGTGAATTCATGACCCAAAAACTATAAACCTTGCTTACCATTTTTAATGTAAAATACGTTGTAAATAATTTCTTTTGAAGATATTTTTTTAAAGTGTCGTGGGGGAATGCTAATGTAAAGTGTAGAACAGATGATTTTTTACAAAAAAGAACCAGAATTAAATTTTAAACAAGGTCTTTATAGAGATTTTCATTATCTACATTTGATTAATGTTACTACATAAATAAAGTTTATCAAAGTATGATTGTAGTCCTTCTTTGACTGTAGACAATATTTTTGTCAGTCACAGATATTTCTCTTGTTAAACAAGTAGAAAAACCGGCAATATACCTTTCTCTAGTAGTTTTGGAAGCAGGATTACCAGAGATCTTGAAAATGCCAATGTTCTTTGATTATGACATCCAAAAGCATGTTTTTTTTTTACAATTAAATATCATGTTATTTGAAGCCTTGTCTGCAGAAACAACATGTTTGTCATGAGAGAAGACATAACACTTGCTTGCCATTTTATCCTTAAATATTGATTTTGGTTGAGCATTCACACAAAATTCAGGTTATTAATTCAAGAGTATTATGATTATGTCTCCCCCCACTTTTGTGGGGAGACATATTGTTTTTGTCCTGTCCGTCAGTTTGTTAGCGCAACTCCTCTGAAACTACTGAACAGAATTTCATGAAACTTGGTAGATAGTAAGGACACCATATGTAGTTGTGCATATTACCAGGAAATTTTGATCGCCTGAATTTTGTGGGAGATATGCCCCTTTGAACTTAGAAATTTCCCGAAATTTACTACTGAAGCAGCTTGTCAGCGCAGCTCCTCTGAAACTACGGAACAGAATTTCATGAAACTTGGTAGGTAGTAAGCACACCATATGTAGTTGTGCATATTACCAGGAAATTTTGATCGCCTGAATTTTGTGGGAGTTATGCCCCTTTGAACTTAGAAATTTCCCGAAATTTACTACTGAAGCAGCTCGTCAGCGCAGCTCCTCTGAAACTACTGAACAGAATTTCATGAAACTTGGTAGGTAGTAAGGACACCATATGTAGTTGTGCATATTACCAGGAAATTTTGATCGCCTGAATTTTGTGGGAGTTATGCCCCTTTGAACTTAGAAATTTCCCGAAATTTACTACTGAAGCAGCTTGTCAGCGCAACTCCTCTGAAACTACTGAAAAAAAATTCATGAAACTTGGTAGGTAGTAAGGACACCATATGTAGTTGTGCATATTACCAGGAAATGTTGATCTCCTAAATTTTGTGGGAGTTATGCCCCTTTGAACTTAAAATTTTCCGAAATATACTTCTGAAGCAGCTTGTCAGCACAACTCCTCTGAAACTACTTAACAGAATTTCATGAAACTTGGTAGGTAGTAAGGACACCATATGTAGTTGTGCATATTACCAAGAAATGTTGATCCCCTAAATTTTGTGGGAATTATTTGCAAACACTCTAGTGTAATATCCCTTACTGAAACTTGTATATATATAGATGTACAAGAGTCTATCATAATGTCACTATTTCCCTGAAAAAGTTTTCATCACCAATCCATTGATTTTAGAAGAACAAAACTCCTTTAAAATCATTGGAACATAGGCTGAGCAATTTTCTGGAATGGGGAACTTTGCCATGACAATATGGAATAGTACCTGTAACCCTTGCTTTAGCACTTTTGATCAAATTTTGTTTGTGTTTCATGGATTAAAAACAGGTTTTTTTTGTTATTCATTGAAGCTTAATTTTATTTGTTACCCAAATAGATTTTTTACCTAGGACTACAGTTTGTGGGACGGGGGGAGACATACGTTTTTGCGGGCAAAAACAAACTTTAATTATAATTGATTTTATCGATTCTGACAATGTTTCTAGTTTGAACTCTTATTTTCTCTCTCAATGATCTGGCATATTCTTGGAACAGAATCCATCATTATTTAAAAATTGTGGTTCCAATTGATATGTTGTGGTTCCCTGCATTCAGGAGATGATTTTTCCAAGACTATCACAGTTGATTATATGCAGAATGGTGGTTATGAAAAAATTTCAAAACTTCGAGAAACAAGTTAATAGAAACCAAGACAGGACTGACAAAGGTAAAACTGAATATGCAGTTGCCTTTTGGCACGGTAATAAAACAATTTTTTAATATCCAATATCATACCATCAATTTTCCCCATATTTTAATTAAATAAAGTGGTTGCTCTGGTAGATCCTTCTGCAAAATTCTATTGAAATGGTTGATAAATAATTAAATTGCTTAACGAAAAATTTGTGAGGACCAGACAGATGGAACCCTTTCAATCTAATTAAAATTAAATCTCAGAACTTGCTCTCTATTTTCATTTTGTTGTTTACATGTCGCGCGTTTGCACCAGCGACAACAAAAAACATAGAAAATAGGGAGCAAGTGTGTAGATCTAATTTTAATTAGATTGGAACCCTTTCATATTGTATTTCTCCATGAAAATTATACCATACAAGATTGACTTAACAACATGCAAGGTGTTTATATAACAATTAATGATAGTTACAGGTAAGTAAATTTGGAAATGCAGGTCTCGAAAGTGAAATTTATAAAGATTTTTTTGTAGTCTAAAAATATAAGATATAAAAAAATATAAAAATATTAAGTTTTGTAAAAATTTATATATAGAATAATAATTCTGTTAAAATTAAACAAAAATCTGTAAATAAAAAAGATGAAAATCTAAAATTTTAGAATAATTTAAATAAACAATCTTTTTAAAAAGTCTTAATTCAAAATATTATAGATACTTATGCAATTAAACGATTTTCTTAAAATCTAAATTCAAAATTTTAGCATAATACCTATTTATAAATTTAGAATTATCATAGCTCACTCCAAGCTAATTAATCATAAGATCAGTCATTTTCACATTGATGTGATTTAGGATAATATTTGATACAGTAGTTAATGAATAATGATCACTACTTCAACAGAGTTGACCAAGCTAACAAAGGGTATAAATGGGTAGTCATGTTTATATAACAATTAATCTATTCAACCTATGCCAACATTTTTTCTTACCTTTTCATACCTATTTTTCAAAATGTTACATAGGTTGAATGAACCGCTATAATACAGAAGCTTGTCATTTCTGATCAGTAAGGTTTATGATCATGAAATCAAAACAAACTACAGATGCCACTTATAATGTAATAAAGAACTCTCAAAATCTGCAAATTATTGTTCTCCTATTTCAATATAGAAAAAAGTAGTTTTTATTCTTTTGGAAAGGCTTTTATCATGATAGAAAGGTTAAATTCAACCTCTTGCCTACCGAGTATGAACATATAACAAAGATATAAACCACTCTTTAGATAAGGTATGGGTTAGGATTAGGGTCATGGTATTTAACGCCACTTTCAACAATATTTCAGTTATATCGTGGCATTCAGTTTTATTGGTGGAGGAAACAGGAGTACCTGGAGAAAACCACAGAACTGCTGCAAGTCACTGACAAACTTTATCTCTTTATGTTGTATCGAGTACACCTTGCCATGAGCAGGACTTGGAACTCACAACATTAGTGGTGATAGGCACTGATTGCAGAGTTGCAAATCGAAACTACCATACGATCAGGACCATGACAGCCCCCCTGGATAAGGTGTATGAGATATTGATAATATGAATATATTAAATGAAATGTAAATAAATAAATACTGATTCCTTATATTGAATGTCTTTATTGAAAAAAAATTAACAGAACAATGATATAAACATTCCATTTCTGATGATCATTATGATTTAGACATGTATCATAAATATACATCATAGTATGAATCAATACCATTAAGAACTACATCCAATAATCAACACATCACATGTAGTCAACTTCTGGTGAATGTTTGCCATTGTAAAATATCTTGTCATAACATGGTCAAAATAATGCTAAAAGTCAAATAAAACAAAAAAACGACCATTTTATCTTTATTTTTTCAACACAACAATTTAAATTTGAAGCCCTTCATAAAATTGGTTCCAACTGTAAGTAATCCCATTTTAGATTGAATTTAGCAGACATCTTGGATTCTTGTAAGGGTCCGTTCAATGACTATTGATGTAAAATTTGGGTTCAACTTAGTTTCTAGTTTCTATTAAAAAATATTTATTTGTTTTGCAATAGAGACCTATGATTAATTTTGTCATCTCAGATTTCTCATTGACAGAAAAAAAAAAAGACATTTGGTAGATTACCATCCAAGGAACATTAATGCCAAGTTTGTTGTCAAGTTTACTTCAGTGGTTTCAGGTATTATTCAATATTTTCCCTATAGTGTCCTATGTTAAATTTGTCCTACAGTAGTAGAAGTTTGTAAGAGACCATCCAATAACCATGTATAAATCATGTATGTAGATTCTAAGACAATACTTTTATTCATTTTCACATTGTGTCTTATATAAAAAATTAAAGTCCTGTGGCATCATCCATCTTGGATTTCCAATCCACCTAAATAACGCCAACTTTGTAAGAGACCATTCATGTACAGTTTGGGTTCATACATGTTTGTAGTTCCCAAGAAAAAGTTTTTATTCATTTTCCCATAGAGTTCTATGTCAAAACTAAATCCTATGGTGACGGCCATCTTAGTTGATAAATCAAAGTTGACCAAAGTAATAACAATTGGTTAAGCAGTTCTTAAATAGATATTCAAAATATTATCCAATCAGATGCTTTTATGGTTCCTGGCAGCCATGTTTAATCGTCAATTCCCATCAAAGTCAGAATACTTGGTCAAGATATTGAAAGGAACATTTTCCCAAGTTTAGTTTCAATTCCCTCAGTACTTGTTGAGAAGAAAACTGAAATATTAAAGTTAATGGAAGATGGATACCAAGTGATGGCAATAGCTCACCCAACACTTCAGATCAAGTAAGATATGTATTTCATCTTTTGTGATTAGATGCTGAATCACACAATTATAGCCACTATTAATTAAGAGTAAAAATGTGGAATGTTTGTCATTATAATGTTATTACAAATTTGATAACATTATTTCACATACATGGTAGACATTGGTTGTATCTTGTATTTCATATGATATGAATAATTTAAACATTTAAAAGTTTCAACATTTTCAAACAATTATCTATTGCTATAAAGTAATTCTAAAAATAAATAAAAACGTATCAACCCTGAATGAAAAAGAAGTACACAGCAGATAGTAAATAAACTGCTTTATCCTGCAATCAGTACATTTGCTGTACAAATATCTATACGAATAAATTTTTAGTACTATACGAATAAACTTTCCTGGTACCCTGTAGCTATGTACAGCAGAGGGCGCAGACAAGTATGAAACTGGTACTAATGTAACGCGGACCATGAAGAAGACACCCTCGACAACATTTATGAAAGGCGAGGAATGACACTTGTTTCTGTGCTTTTTGTTTAAATCTGACAAGTTTTCCCGACTTTTTTGACATTACAGGATAAACACAATATACGTACATTGTTGTTAAATATAAAATTCATTTGTACTCGCTGCGAAACAGGTCTGAAAAGTTCGCCAAAGGCTCGCTATTCTGCCTGTTTCTAAAGCTCGTACAAATAAATTTTATATTTACCGACAATGTACGTATATTATATATTTATATGTGAATATATATATGTAAGACTCAGATCGACGTCCAATCCTCAAATCGGCGTCCAATTCTCAAATATATGGACATTTTTCACTTTCTCAAATCGACATCCAATGACGTCATTGACGTATACTTCAAATGACGTCACACTCGTTAGGAAATGTTTTTGAAGCAACGATGGAGAAGGGATATAACCAGATTCCAGATGAGGGATTCTTGATGACAAAAATGCCTATGTATTTTATAGTTACTGTAGATAAAATCCTATTGTGCTTAATAGTACTTCTACTTTAGCGAACCCTAATCTTAACTCTAACCCTAATCTTTACCCTAAACCTAACCCTTTTGTTGTCATATCTGCATGGTAACAAAATGAAAGGTAATGGGTCATGCGCTTTGTTTAATACAATATCTGACTTCCGTGGTTCGCCAAAGTAGATTCTACCCCTATTGATAATAATAAAGAATGGGAAAATGCTTAAAACACACACACACACAAAAAGAAAAAGAAAAAAAAGCGCATGAGAGTTTGGAAAGGACGCTGATTTGAGAATATCCTAAAATTGGACCGTGATTTGAGATAATGACGTCAGTGGATGCTGATTTGAGGAGTGGACGTCGATTAGAGACTGGATGTCGATCTAAGTCAATCATAAATAACAAGTGTTATTATGGGTGATTAAAAGTCAGATTATATAACTGAACAAATCAGTTTGTATCTGACTTTACCATGAAACTTAAGTTGTAGAATTGACATAATTACATTTGATATATCATGTACTCTAAACAAATACTATAAAACAAATGTAAATGATAACCACGTTACATGATAATATTAAAATATTGAAGTTCCATTAAAATACATAAATATATATTTATACAAAACAAAAAAAATCCCATTTTATATATCTATAGTATATTTACAACAATAATAAATAAAAAAATCCTTTACAAAAAATGGAATAAGTTGATCGTAATGTTAAATTTGTGTAAGTGCTGTAGGTATTATAGAAACAAAGGTTTTATTCCTTCTGACAATAAAACTAATGATGTAGAATGCTCTGATTTAACATGTTTATAAATAGTTTTTCTTTGAAAGCAACAGGGCTCACCAAACCAGGCAAAGTGGACGACTTTTTTTGCCCCGGTTTCAACGAAATCGCCCTATTCTTGCCAAATCAAAGCTTTAGTAACCCTATGAGTCTTTTGTAAGTCAATATTTTTCACTTATAATCATACTTTTTCTTCAATATTCATGTTCCTGAAATTTGACCCATACAGGATTTGATGTTCAATATTTTATTCCAACTCATTGATTGCATCATTTTCAAGATCATTGTGCAGCATGTACCGGTATGTATTGTGAACGGTAGGGGGAGATGTAGTAGTGGGGAAAGAAACGATAAAATTTTGCAAGCTTTTCTCTCACTTTGCTCTTAAGTCAACTGAGAGAAGTCAATTAACCCTGTTTTTACTAAGTGTGGTGAACCCTGGAAAGCAAACAATTATCTGTTAATAGTTTCAGAATAAAAAGCTACATGAAAAGTGAGCAACAATCACTCACGTTTCATGTTGCTTTTTATTCAGAAAGTTCAATCCTTACAACACCTGAAAAGATCAGAAATCCCCTAAAAATATTTTGAATCACTTTTAACAGGTTATTAAAGCAGTAACAACATTTTATGATACTGTTTCAAAAAGCTTGTTTGAACAATGAACATTTTTCTAGATCTACCATTAAATTAATTTTCTACATTTATTATGAATTTTGTACCACAACTGTCATCTCAGTATTTTCTGATATTTTTCCATTTTAAAAATTGTGATTTTCAAAGTGTGTGTATGTTTTCAACTACAACCTATCAGAAGGTATTGTTGTACTGAAGTAGCACAATACCTCTAATAGAGGTAATCATATGGATATTCTGAAGTTAATCACAAAACAGCTTACTTAAGTCAGGTAAAATTCAAAAGCATAATTAAAAAATGTTAGAATTAAAATTCTATTAAAACCACCAAAAAATTGTATCAATGATAAAAATGTTGCACATGCTAGAACTGTTAACATACATAAATGAGTATTGATTACAGGTAATATACAGTAACCTATATCCGGAGGCCTTTAATCTTCATGATAAAAGGTTTCATAAGTAAAGGCTGTTTGATCTTTGGCTTTTCTTCCTTCCTAACCTTTTCTTCTTTCTGTAGCTCAATCCCAGCAAACTTTTTGGCATAAATATCAGGGTATGTTTTTTCAAACTAGAAACAAAATAATAAACATTTAAGATATTAGACAGCCATCCAAAATCTCTGTTCAATAATAAAAATACAGCATGAAATAATGTGGTAATTAGAATATGGTACTGAAGTTCTTTCACTTTGATTATCTAAGAAATACAAAAATTACCATACCTGCTTTAGTGGTCACCTCTATTAAGCAATAACTTATATTGTGACATTAATTTTTATTTCCCCTCAAGGTGTATTTCATATTAATTAATTATGTGTCCTTATTTCAATCCATAATGTTCTCTTAAAAGGTTACATATGACAGGTTTGACTATTTATTGATATTGTATTTAAGCAACAAAAATGGAAACCCAAGTCTTTCTACGTCAGTACAAAATGACTATCTGTGTTTAAGCAACATTTATTTCAAATATTCTACTCTAAACTGCTGCTATCCTGAATCAACAAGAAAAACATATGGATGAACAGATTTAATTTGAACTTTTTATTTGTTCAGGACAATCTTTCTAACCAGATTTTTCAACAGGTTTATGTCAGCTAGATTTTTAAGAAGCAGCCATATGATCAGGTATGGTTACACTCACAAAATTATTTATTTATATATATAGTTTCTACAAGAAGTAATGTGGTTTTGAAAAGAAAACCAAATCAATGCTTAAAGATGACAGCTTATGGTGGTCATATTTGATTTCTGAACAGCTGGAAAAATACAACTTGAGAAGAATTGGATTACTCCTGTAATTATACTTAAATAAAGATCATTTGTCTACACTGTTTAAAAAAAAATTGTATATGTTCAATATATCCAAGTGTTTGTTCTGGTTTAATTTTGGTTTTAGTTGTCATAATGGTCGCTGTATTCTAACTAGATTTAATGTAGTCATTCATTTCTCTGACATCACTCTACTGTTTGTACTGAAAATACTGTTTTCAAACATTATTGCTGAGTTTTTGAAGGAATACAATGTTAGATTGTATGTTCTATAGTTGTTCCTTTAATATTAAGATTATATTTTAATAAGGACAAGTGCTGCTTCACCTCATACAAACTTTCACTGATGTTCTCCTGAGTTTGACATCAAATCAATCATCACTATGTAATGAAAGCTATCCTACTTATTTATCATAATTTACATTGTACTAAAAAATCTACATCATATTGATCTCGTGTTGATACTTTACATAATTACCATATTTATATTACGAGTTAAAATTATCAAAATAGGAGATTGAAAGAATATTACAACTGTGGAACTATTGACTCTTAACTACTTGTACGATAAGAAATCTGGTGGCAGAAAATGTTAAATGCAGACAAGAACTAAAACTTACTTAGTCAATAAATCTAAATTGTTCTTTTTATTCATTAGATCAGGGAAAGAGAACATGTCAGGAGCAACATGAATCAGGAAAGAGAACATGTCAGGAGCAACATGAATCAGGAAAGAGAACATGTCAGGAGCAACATGAATCAGGAAAGAGAACATGTCAGGACCAACATGAATCAGGAAAAAGAACATATCAGGAGCAACATGAATCAGGAAAGAGAACATGTCAGGAGCAACATGAATCAGGAAAAAGAACATGTCAGGAACAACATGAATCAGGAAAAAGAACATATCAGGAGCAACATGAATCAGGAAAGAGAACATGTCAGGAGCAACATGAATCAGGAAAAAGAACATGTCAGGAACAACATGAATCAGGAAAAAGAACATGTCAGGAGCAACATGAATCAGGAAAAAGAACATGTCAGGAACAACATGAATCAGGAAAAAGAACATGTCAGGAGCAACATGAATCAGGAAAAAGAACATGTCAGGAGCAACATGAATCAGGAAAAAGAACATGTCAGGAGCAACATGAATCAGGAAAGAGAACATGTCAGGAGCAACATGAATCAGGAAAGAGAACATGTCAGGAGCAACATGAATCAGGAAAAAGAACATGTCAGGAGCAACATGAATCAGGAAAGAGAACATGTCAGGAGCAACATGAATCAGGAAAAAGAACATGTCAGGAGCAACATGAATCAGGAAAGAGAACATGTCAGGAGCAACATGAATCAGGAAAAAGAACATGTCAGGAGCAACATGAATCAGGAAAGAGAACATGCCAGGAGCAACATGAATCAGGAAAAAGAACATGTCAGGAGCAACATGAATCAGGAAAGAGAACATGTCAGGAGCAACATGAATCAGGAAAAAGAACATGTCAGGAGCAACATGAATCAGGAAAAAGAACATGTCAGGAGCAACATGAATCAGGAAAAAGAACATGTCAGGAGCAACATGAATCAGGAAAAAGAACATGTCAGGAGCAACATGAATCAGGAAAAAGAACATGTTAGGAGCAACATGAATCAAGAAAGAGAACAGACTTCAAATTGTAAATTGATTTTGGTCAGTTCAATATGTTGAGTGTTGAAAATGATATTTACAAAAATAATCCATTTAAGTAATATTTGAAGTAGCCTCATTTTCAACATAATTTGCATAGGTAGTTCTGAAAAATCACTTGTTTAAGAACAAGTAATGTCCCAACTGTTAAATAATGAGGTAAAGTTCTTCATATTTGAAAGTACAGGATTGTAAAACAAGTGATGTTTTCGACTCAAACATGATTGAACAAAGCGTTTTAAATTTAAATATTTTCAGAACAATAAAGGTGGGATTTGACATTGACATTAACTTGGGAGACATTGTGGTATTTGACTTAACACCCCCACCATGTGTTCTATATAAACATGTACAACAGTTTAAGAATATTTTTCATCAATCATTCTGTTCATATTTCAGAACAACTGTCACAAAACAAATAACAACACAAAGAAGCTGACATTGCCTTTAAGGATTATCAGAATGGGTATCTTTACATTCAGTGTACAGCCAAAAGAAGTATGACCAAAGAAGCCATAAAAAACATATGACCTCTGAACTCTACCTTTTTCAGTCTTTGTTTCCTTTTTAAAGCTGTCATTGTCCTGTCATTAATGATCTCTTCCAGTAAATCCTCTAAAGCTTTCTGGGAGCTACTCATTCTCTGTACTTCATAGTCCTCCTTGGTCACCTGTTTGCAATAATTGAAGGACGAACAATCGTCATTTGAGTACACGATCTGAAAATTAAGTGACTACCATTGAAGAAAGCAGAGAAAGCTGTGAAGTTATGCATGCCACTTAAAGCAAATCTCTTGGGATTAATATCAAATGATTGGTCAGCTGAAATACCTTTATTTACTTTTACATATTCATGTACTATTGGAGCAATTTATCATTATCATTACAGAGATGACTAAAAAACTGAATATTTAATTTTCTATCATAAAACTTCAATAAATAATAAAAAAAAATTAAACTGAAAAAAATAAATACTACAAAATTTGTTTTATAATTCAGAAAGTATGGAAGGGTCTTAAATACTTCAGTATACCTATAATTAAAGTTTTTAAATGACTCTATCAGACACAAGTAGTATATATCGCATGTGTTTTGTCATAATTTTACCCTTACCACTTTTCATAATAAAATAAAACATTGCCTTGTACACAATTTCAGTTATATAAACACAAGGTGAAAAGGAAAATTATAATTTACATGGAAAATCGCAAAAGCATCAGAGATGTACAAGGCAAGTTGCCTTATACTATATCACATTAAGTCTAAGTGCAGGGTGTTGTGTAAAATCTTTAAGGGTACGTAGGTGGTGGATTATGGATTACTTTCAACAATATTTCAGTTATATCATGGGGGTCAGTTTTATTGGGGGAGGAAACCACTGACCTGTTGCAAGTCACTGACAAATTTTATCACATAATGTTGTATCGAGTACACCTTGCCATGAGAGGGATTCAAATACACATCAATGGTGATAGGAACTTATTGCATAGGTAGTTGTTAATCCAACTACCATACGATCACGACGGCCCTAAAATCTTGGATTAATGTACATAATGAAGATCATTCAAGTTTGTTTTCCTTTCAAAACACATCTGTGATATCAGTAGAGAAGTTTCTTTAAATCTTCTGTATTGTTTAGAATCTGTTCAGGACTTTATCCATCTTCAATGGACATTACTCTAAAAATTCTTTATGAAAAATTCCAATTTAAGAACTCGACCGAGATAATATTTTGTGTATAACGGTTTTAATTTGTCAAGGAACTACAATGTATTTTGCTAGTATTAATAAAACCATTTTCACACTTTTTAACATCTTAAGGGGCATAACTCTAAAAATTCATGATTACAAATCATGTATTTCAAACTAGACTGAGATATTGTCCATATGGTATAAACATATTTTATTGGTATAACTGACATATATAAACAAAACAATAGCAATTCTACAATAGGATTCAGAAACAAGCAAATGCTTTTTTTAAATCTGTTTCCTATGAAAAACATACAAGTGTCACAAACAAATATATATGCATGCCGATTTAAATTTTAAAACTTGTGAGAATTTTTTATACATTGAGGGAGAAAAAATGTATGTAGCATGTAGTTGAAAGCTACGCAATTTACTTGAAAATAATAATACAAAGAGATTGAATAAGATTGAAAAGGTGAAAAATATTATGTAAGCATATCAGGGTGTAAATCTTTTACTTTTTATGATAAAGGTTTGGACTGATTTAAATACTGCCTTGTTTTCTTCGTCATTTAGATTAACTGAGCCAAAAATAAGTAGATTCAGTGAAATTTTTTCAGGAATGTTCAAAAGTGAGTAGAAAAGTTGTTGTCTTAGAGTCGTGTGACGCGGACAATCTAATAAGAAATGAGATACAGTTTCAGTTATTCCACAGATGCAATTTGGCGATTCAACAAGGTTTCTAATAAAGAGGTGTGCATTTAAGGCACTACAATTCATACGTAGTCTCGCATGTAATATCTGACCTAACCTACATCCAACATAATAATGGGCTGGAACTTTAGTGTTTTTAGTGTTGATAAGAGATTTAAATGAATTTAGCGATTCCAAATTACGGGTGGGAAGTGGTAAATCATTCCATGCTTTTACAGTTGAGGGCAGGAAATATTCAGAATAGAGACTAGTTCGACAGTTTATATTAACAATATTGTTTATTTGTCTAGTATTATGGGTGTGTCGGGTACCTACAGTTTTTGGAATTAATTGTCCATATAATAGCTTGTGCAGTAACAAGAACATTTTTTCACACTTTTTTACATCTTGAAGGGACATAACTTGTTAAAATTCTTGAACTTGACTGAAATATTGTTTATATTTAGCATGTGTATATATTTGGTTTGAATATGTCACAATATATGAAGGAATAAAGATGCTAACATGATTGATATGTACATCTTCCATCCAAAATTCAAAACTATAATCATAGCACTACTACATTTCAGGTATAGCTGTGTGTATTGATCTTAACTACAATGGAAGAACTTGAATACATTTTACAAGCTTTCTATGGCTAGTAGCAACTAAAATAGTAATAGAATATCTAAAAATATCAGCTTCCCAAAATGTAGCAATGAAAATAAAATTTTTGTTTGAAGTGTATGTGCAAATAAACAATAAAATTGATCTATAATGAGTAACTATTTTTAAAATTGAATCTTACTTGCATTTAAATGTACTAATATTGTGTGCTTTATTTATCAATAATTAAAAACAAAGCTGTTCTATTTTTAGGTCCAATCATCAGTTAAAACAACCTTTTATTAAACCATTCATAGGTTCTATGTAAAAATGAATGGTAGGGACATATCATTTCAAAATTTATAGTTGTTTTATTTTTCTAAATAACATGGAAGAAACAGAAACACAGTCTGTGTTTTTTTCATAGTAACAAAAAAACAATTCCCTAAATATATTGTAAAGAAATCATTTTGATACCATTAAGAGATTTGCTTTAAATATTATTTACTTATGAGTCAAACAAACAACCAACAGATTTTATGTAGAAAACATTTTCTTACTTTTTTTCACATTTGCATAAAAATAAATTATTGAGTAATTTTAAAACTATTGACTCAAAGTAAACATGGCATGCTCAAATGACAAAATAAACAAATAAAGTCATAATACATATGACATAATGAAAATACACAAATAGAGTTGACCAGGGCTTTCAATATTTACAAGTGTATCTGTACTTCACTATTTACAGGTGGTACTTTTTATCAAAATTTGAACAATTTACATGAACATCTCATACAACATTCTTTAAAATCAGGAGGTACCAGACCATTTTAGGTGGGTAAAAATACCTGGTACCATCAATTATTGGAAGGCCTGGTTAACTATATAATAAATTTCAAAATTTGATCAAAAGTTGGAAGTAAAGCCTAAAAGCAGTGAAAGTAGAGCCAAAATCCTTGATTAATATACATCATTTGAGCATGCCAGTGATAATCTGTAAAAGCTGGGATAGCAAAAGCCAGAAGACATAAGTAATATATATAAACATGCAAGTCATACAGAATATGGTGATATCTACATCTATAACTAGCCTATAATATTACTTAATGTGCTAATATACAAATCATGCAGGGGAGATAATCATATTATTTGACAGATACATGTACATATATTTAAGAAAATAAGTAAGGCCATGCAAAATAAATAAGTTTTTTGCTTCCAAGATCTTTTATTGCTAAACTACAGGCTCAACCTGGTAATATTATCCTAGTATTCAATGATCATATACGTGTACATTTAGGTATAAAAACATTTCTCCATTGAATGGCTGAGTGGGTAAGGTTGTTGACCGAGGACCACAAGACAACACCTATGACATGGGTTCATGCTCAGATACCCCAACTCAAGTGTTAAGACTTGGAGACATCGACCAAAAGCTGGGTGTTTCACCAGTCAGTTTGTTACAACTGTACAGGTTTCCTCTTACAATAAGACTTGTAGTCAAGATATAACTGAAAATTGGATTAAATGACAAGGTCTACCAAAGAAACATTCCTGCAATTTTTCTCTCTCTCATTTGTTCCAGTAGTTTTGGAGATGTTTAATATATGACATCACAAATTTGGGCCAATTATATTTTTAGATATTTCTCCAATTATATTTCAATCTTATGCACTATAATTTCAAAGCTTTGCTGTAGCACAGAGATATTCAATAATTTTCAGGATGATATGAATCTGACAGTTTCTGCAGGCTAGTCATGCTAGTTATGTAGAGAAATTATATGCTTTTCATTTGTATGTCTAGCAAATAAAAATTGTCTCAATTATTGGTAGCAAATTCTGAATGTAATTAAACAATATAACATTAGGTAAGATTGTTTCCTTACATGGTTCTAATTGTATTATCACAAGTCATGTGTTAAAATAGAATTTTCTCATACAAGGTTTTCAGATTTCTTGTTCATTCTAGATTATACTCTACATGCTAAATGAAGCTGGCTATATATATTTGCCTGTATTATTATACCTGTGTTTTTTTAAGCTGGCTATATATATTTGCCTGTATTATTATACCTGTGTTTTTTTAAGCTGGCTATATATATTTGTCTATTATTATACCTGTGCTTAGTCAGAGTTGCCTGTATTATTATACCTGTGTTTTAGTCAGATTTGTTATCTTTTCTTCTACAGATGCCTTCAGATCTTTTGGAACCATCATAATATCTACACCATGATCTATCAGGAAGGAGACAATTCTCATGACTAGTAAATCCTCCATGTCTGCCTCATCTTGACAACTCAGAATAGATCGGTAGAATGTCTCTAATAACTACAATACAAGTTTTAAGAATATCAACAATGTTTTAATCATTTTTTAAATACATTTTTTTGTCTTTATTTTTATTCACACATACCTTAAAGCTGAGGCCTCTGTAGTAGGCATTGTATGGTAGATTAATGTATACAGATGCACATGTTGATTTGATGGATTGTTTAACATCTAGTGAGCAGTATCTCAGCATTATTTTATGAAGACAACAAGTTGACAAACAATAAATCATGTAGGTAAAAATGTGACATTGGGACAAAGGTTTGATTATCAGGGGAAAAAAAGAGGATATATAATAATGATTAAAAAAATCAATCCTTCCAACAGACCAATGTTACTAATCTGTTTTACATGAAAGGATCATGGCACTCTCCATATAACAGGTACTCATTTGTTCCTGTCCTATGGAGGAGTTGTGTATTTGACTCATCTCACAGAACTTGCTGACACTTCTTTCAGAGGAGTTGCATCCTGCATCAGAGTATGTCCTATTTCTGTATCCTGGGGTTCCTGTTTGGGGGGGGGGGGGGGTTGTAATTCTAAATACAACCATATGTGATATCAATTTTCAATAACTTGCAGGATGATGGTTTTCTCCAGGTAATCTGGTTTCCTCCATCAATGAAAATGTAACACATTATAATTGAAATATTGTTGAAAGTGGTGTCAAATACCTAAAACCATAGCACTATGAAAGGCATGCATTTCTTGGTCTATTAATACATGTACAACAAAATGTTACCAAAGTTCTAGTATTCTGATCACTATCTAGCTGCAGTTCTATGTTGTTTGCCATCTTGTTCATCAATTTCAGCAGTAGGTGTAACTTTCGTCTGTTTGGTGGGGGTAATAGTAGAAAAACAAGCTGCAATGCCTGCTTGATCCTTTCTACAATGTTCTTAATCTGAGCTGAAATTACAATTCAAAAACATTATCAATAAATAGGCTACATCTATTGTACATGTAACACAATTTAAACAAATCCAGGCAAAGTTTATGCTTTCAGTCTCAAATGATTATCAGCATGTCTTTATAAGTAAAATATCTGCAAAATATTTTTTACAAAAAAAAATGAAATAATTTTTCCTTAACTTTTCTTCATATAGTTTTTCCAATTAAACTAGAAAACATATTTCTTGCTTAATTCTAACTAGACCATGCATACAGAAAGAAAAGACATTGTGTATTCATAACATGTCCAAAAATAGATTCAATACCAATAATGATGGGTTTTTTTAAATCAAAATTAACAAAATTAATTTTGAGCAGATCATGTCTCGGTATAATAATATTTTTCCATATTTATGTTAAGAGTTATTTCATTAAAGTCTATGGTCTGGTATAAATTTAAGGTCTATATTACACATACATTCGTTCCTGATAGCAATGTGTGGATTATTTAACGGATTCAAAAACCAATGATGGAGAAAACTATGATATTAAAATAAATCTCTGTTCTAAAAACCATAGGCTATTTAAAGGAATAGATCTAAGATTTATTTCCCTAAAATCTTTTAACAAATGTATAGTGTGACTTACTGGCATCACTAGCACACCGTCTGAGCTGAGGTCTAGGTTCACCATGTAATAAATCTGTTAAACTCAGACTACGTCCATTTAAAGACTCTTTACTTTCCATTCTATTCATATTTTGACTGAACGCACAACTATTTAAAGATCCTTGACTGTGCTTTCTAGTCAGAGGTGGACAGTATATATTATTGATGGATGTTCGACTTTGTATTCTTCCTAACG
Organism: Bathymodiolus septemdierum; assembly: GCA_963383655.1. NCBI lineage: Eukaryota > Metazoa > Mollusca > Bivalvia > Mytilida > Modiolidae > Bathymodiolus > Bathymodiolus septemdierum. Next base: position 119,444,485 of record OY726518.1, on the reverse strand, counting down.
CTTGACTATATGCCTGACGGTTCAAACTATGTTGGCAATCTTCATCCTCATACGACAAGGACCGTAACATATGTAACGCTTGACTAGATACAGATCTATTGAGAAGTTTCCTAGATGACCCATTAATTATTGGTTTGTATCCTTCAGGAAACAAAGATTTGTAAGATGGTGGATCTACATATTCAGGAGAGGGACGAGTCTCCCCATACTGTCTGCATGAGTCACATGAACTTTTTCTAGTAGGAATATACTGTTTATTTTTTGTGAAATGGTTTGTTTTAACATTTTCGGGACAATTATTACTTTGTCCTTGTAAATTAACATCACAGCTTCGTCTTCTATTTTTCTCTATAGCATTTTTACAAGTGTCAGCTTTCTTTCTACGCATCGATCGTACACGAGCAAAGTTAACATCGTAAGAATCGTAACATTGTTCTGCTCTATGAAGGAATGGGGGTAGTTCTTGTGAGGTTTTAAAATGTGTTTCTATAGGTGTGGTAGACAATTTCTCCGGTCCATTTGTATAACCATAATCAGTCTGAACACCATCTTTAAAATAAACCCTAGTAACAGTTCTATTCTCTGGCCCAAATGCTGTTTCATATTTTGCTACTGGAAGATTAGAACTTGACATACTTTTACGTCTTTTTTCAAAGACGTCATCGACGGGGTAAATTGGAGATAATTCTAAGGCTGATGCACTACACACTCTTGGTAGACCTATATCAGGTGTTGATCCTATCCCATTCCCTGTCGTTCCTCCAACATTTGTAAGATTTAACAGTAGATTTTCTACCGATTCAAATGAGTTTATACTTCTTGGTGATGTCATATAGTCTTGAATGTTTGATTCATTATCACAATCTTCTTGCATCAATCCTTCAGCATTCACTGAATAACAGAAAACAGACAAATTAATAAATTTAACTAAAATTTCTTGATAAAAGCCATGAGTTTAAAATAAGAGAATATGTCAAAGAGAATATCTAAGTTAGTAATTTTTATGTTCCTTTGGAAACAATTTCTTTATTTTAATAATTGATAATTATGTAATAAAAAGTTGGTTCCTGTCAAATTTATCTTGGAAACTGTAAGAGATTGAGGAAATCTGTCATGATAATTACCAGAAGCTCTCTGCACAATCAATTTAAAGAAATGAACCTGATAAAGAAAACTGATTTATCTAGTGAGACAGTGGTATCACATCGATTGTCAAAACAGAAATGCCCTAGTCCTGAGACTTCTAATCATATTAAATATTAGAGCAACTACAGTGTACCTTTTCTTCAACATCACCCACAGTTACAGGGATGTAGTATGTCTTACAGAATTTGTTGTACAAACACAATTTGAAAAATATCTTACCAAATACATTGAGTATAACTTCATACATCTCAAAGGTCATCAACGGTTCTGTTAATCCACAGAAATAATCTTTTACTACTCTAAAGACATCCTTCTCAAACCCAGGATAACTGGGTAAATTATCGTCCACTTTTTCTGGCCCTGAAATAGACATGCATGTACATAATCATTATATTATATCAAAAATAGAATAAGTACATGATAATCATATAAAAAGTTAGGGGGTTAAATTTATTTATGCCCTTTGCCTTCTGTTTTTGACCTTAGTTGCCTATATTCAACTCATTTAACTCTGTCAGGTTTTTAAAGATCAAGGTAATCACTAATATTATTCTAGTTCATTGAAATATAATACCACTGGAACAGAATGCTACATATTTTAAATATTTCCCCCCATCTTTTCTGGCACTAAATTGTATACTCACAATGAGCTAGACATTTCATTGCAGACAGAGCCCAGTGTGGAAGTTGATCTAAAAAAAATAAAATTTTATTTGATAAATCAACACTAATATAAACAGTTGTAGATTTTTATATCTAAAGAGATTTTATTACATATTTAATCTCTTTTAATTAATGCTTAAATCATATATAAAAATGTCATACTGATCTGGTCATATATCAACTGAATTCATAATCTTTTGTTATTGTATTCAACTTTAATCACATTAATTTATAAAGTTTTACTAAAGGGACATAACTCCATCATATTCTGAGTGGGCTGTAAATCTTATACATGCACAGTCTTGTGATATGAACTGTGGCTAATTAAATTACCTTATAAAAAATTGATAGGCAATACAATTAGTAATGGATAATTGCTAATATGAAACCGGCACGGCCATGAATGCTCGCGCATCTGAAAATTATCTGGCAATTTCATCAAAAAGTGTCGAGATATATTGGGGACGACTTTTTTTTTAGGGCCGAATCTAGTCTCATTCAATCGAGCTGTCGTTCCTTTATTCGAGTTATCGTTCCTTACGAAATCTCAAAAGTTAACTTCCGCGTAGAAACAAAAATTCTTGTCAGTATGTCAGAAGAGATTTAATCAATTAAAAAATATCAATATAAGTAAAACAAGTTAGCAAAATGACTTTTATTACGCACGGGTTCCGGGTTTCAGTGGTATTGGACGTACGAGAGAGGGTACAAGACTTCAGGATCACATTTGCGCTTTATGTTAAGAAGATCTTCATTAGTTGAGTGTGTTAGTGTGTTACACGGAAACCGGTGTTTACAAAGCGTCAAATTTTTTTTTCTTTGACAGTATGTTCAACCATGTTTGTTAAAAAATCCTAAGTACACATTTTATACCATAAAGAGCTCGCTTAAGCTCGCATATAAAAGAAATTATGATGTCTACGCCAAAAGGAATTTACACATGTATACAAAATGTATATCAGAGTTGGTGAAAGTCATAAGACCGACTGGACATTAGAGGCAGAATTTCTATAGGTTGGACAGAGCAAACGTTGGAGAGAAACAATTGTAAACAAAAATGTTGACACAAGGGTAGAGCAAACTTATCATGTTATACATGCAACATGGATAGTTGTAAGGAAGCTTTTAATGCTGACTTTGCTAGATTTTCTTACTGAAGCAGTCATGACATACACATTTCAATTGTTGATTTACTTATAGATTTTGCCATGTTTCTATAAATAAGCATGGTTGATTTGTCCTGAGTTAATTTATTAGACAACACAAACTTTAGAATATTTACCTTTGGGATCTATGTTTGTAACAATGCCACTTTTATTAATGTACAAACAGTTATGCATCACATGTTTGCCACAAACAAAATCACTGTCTAAAATATCACATATATCATCTTTTTCTAGCACTGCTTGTAATCTGAAAATAATAAAGCACATTTATTTTAACAGTGAACATAGTCTTATAACTTATCTAAGCTCACAATAATAGAGTTACATTAGCATTTATATTTTTGTTAATTAAAATGTACATATACCGGTATTCACTATTGATACTTTTAATATTAACTAATATCTTTTGAGTCAAACAGTTATTTATATACAATATATTTTGTTTGCATCAGCCATTTATTATGCACTATCTTACTGCAAAATAAAGGTTCATTATCTCAAACCATATTCCAGTTACATAATATGGGCACATACAAAAAAAAAAAAATGTCATCAAAACAGCCGACACTCAAACATGCTTCTAACCAAATATCAGCTCATTTTGGCCAAGCAGTTTCAGAAAAGAAGATTTTTAGAAATCGACCAATTTAAAACAAGAATTGCCTGTGGCAGCCATGTTTGTTAATGGATCAAGACGAAATGAGCAATCTCTATAGAGGACCTTCCATAGATGCTTCCTACCACGTTTCGGTCCATTTAGCCAAGCTGTTTCAGAGTAGAAGATTTTTAGAAATCGATCAATCAGAAACAAGAATTGCCTGTGGTGGCCATGTTTGTTAATGGATCGGGACTAAATGAGCAATCTTTATAGAGAACTTTCCATAGATGCTTCCTACCAAGTTTCAGTTCATTTGGCAAAGTGGTTTCAGAGGAGAAGATTTTTTTAGAAATCAACCAATCAGAAACAAGAATTGTCTGTGGTGGCCATGTTTGTTAATGGATCGGGACGAAATGAGCAATCGTAACAGAAGACTTTCCATAGATACTTCCTACCAAGTTTCGGTTTCAGAGGAGAAGAATCTAAAAAATCAGCCAATCTTTATAGAGGATCTTCCATAGATGCTTCCTACCAAGTTTCGGATCATTTGGCCAAGCGGTTTCAGAGGAAAAGATTTTTAGAAATCTACCAATCAGGAACAAAAATTGCCTATGGCGGCTATGTTTGTACATGGATCGGGACGAAATTATCACTCTTTATAGAGGACCGCCCATAGATGCTTCCTACCAAGTTTCGGTTCATTTGGCCAGGTGGTTTCAGAGTAGAAGATTTTTTTAGAAATCAACCAATCAGAAACAAGAATGGCCTGTGGTGGCCATGTTTGTTAACGGATCGGGACGAAATGAGCAATCTTAGTAAAGGACCTTCCATAGATGCTTCCTACCAAGTTTCGTTTTATTTGGCCAAGCAGTTTCAGAGGAGAAGATTTTTAAAAATCGGCCAATCAGAAACAAGAATTGCCTGTGGCGGCCATGTTTGTTAATGGATCGGTACAAAATGAGCAATATTTATAAAGGACCTTCCATAGATGCTACCTACCAAGTTTCAGTTCATTTGGCTGAGGGGTTTCAGAGGAGAAGATTAAAATGTGAAAAGTTAACGGACGATTGAAGCCAAGTGATGGCAAAAGCTCACATTGCCTTTGGCAAGGCGAGCTAAAAAATATTACAACAGATAATTTCGTCACAAACACCAGATCGATTCAGCAAACTCTTATGTTCCACGGCTGTACCATAACAAATGTAAACATCACAATAAACAAAACGGCTCAGCCTTGAAAACAATCGATGTCATGGGGCCACACCAAGGTTTTGTTTAAATGTTGTTAACATCTAAATTATTGAAATTGCTTCACAAACCTGTTGTTTTATTATGTGATATATTAATGTTATATTTATAAAGTTTATAAAATTTACTACATATGAAATTTTGTTTATTTAAAAATTTAGTACAGGATTTTCCTTCATGAGACATGAAATGAAATATGATGCCACACATATTTTGACGTCATTGTAGAAAGAATGTCAGAGGTATGGAAAGGGACATCTTAAAATATTACAAATGAAAATAAAAGACACAAATATATTTAATACGGTTGGATTCTGTATTTAAACAAAAACAATGGTTAAATCCGTAATGTATCTGTTATTCAGCTATCAGACAGGGTATATAATGTGACATTCCCGGCTTAGGATATATATTCCCTTCGGCTGCGCCTTGGGGAATATAGAGCTCCGAAGGCAATATATATCCTAAGCCGGGAATGTCACATTGTATACCCTGTCTGATAGCTGAATAACATATCATTCCCGGTTTGAAAATTATAACAACTTTTGATTGGTTAAAACCCCTGGTATAAAAAAACCCATATTCCCGGGTGTTGCTAGGCCATATTATCGGGTGTAACTAGCCATTTAATCAAACAAATGTTGTTATAATTTTTTAAACGGGGATAATGACGTTAAAGCTCGCGTCGTTGCGCTCCAAAATCAAAGTTAGCTATATATTGAATATAAAGCTGTTACTTTCATCAACTGTAGGGTTCTACCAAAGGTAGTACCCTACACCGGGTAAAAAAAACACTCGAAACTTTCATATTATTTACTTATTCTTTCCAAATACAAAGAAAACGTCACTTTTACATGGCCCGCCGGGTTCCAAAATGTCTTCTTTTTTACTATAACCGGGGATAAATTCGTTATTTAAGTTCCTACCCGTAGATATGGAGATTTTAACACCCTTCGGCTGCACCTCAGTATGTACTTGGCTACTTCAGGGTGTTAAAATCTCCATATCTATGGATAGGAACGTAAATAACTTATAATATATGTATTTCAACAGCATCAGCACCTTGTTAAGCACTACTTCACAACATAAGCTTATAATCAAACCACCATCACGCTACCAGTGTGGTCACATACTGAAATGTTGATATAATATATTATCCCCGGCTTGAAAATTATAGCAACTTTTGATTGGTTAAAACCACAAGCATAAATAAAACATATTTCCGGATGTTGCTAGGCCATATTATCGGGTGTAACTAGCCATTTAATCAAACAAATGTTGTTATAATTTTTAAAACGGGGATAATGACGTTAAAGCTCGCGACGTTGCGCTCCAAAATCAAACTTAGTTAATGTTAGCTATATATTGAATATAAAGCTGCTACTTTCATCAACTGTAGGATTTTACCAAAGGTAGTACCCTACACCGGGTAAAAAAACACTCGAAACTTTCATATTATTTACTTATTCTTTCCAAAAACAAAGAAAATGTCACTTTTACATGGTCCGCCGGGGTCCAAAATGTCTTCTTTTTTACTATAACCGGGGATAAATTCGTTATTTAAGTTCCTACCCATAGATATGGAGATTTTAATGCCCTTCGGCTGCACCTCAGTATGTACTTGGCTACTTCAGGGTGTTAAAATCTCCATATCTATGGATAGGAACGTAAATAACTTATAATATATGTATTTCGACAGCATCATCACCTTGTTAAGCACTACTTCACAACATAAGCTTATAATCAAACCACCATCACGCTACCAGTGTGGTCACATACTGAAATGTTGATATAATATATTATCCCAGGTTTGAAAATTATAGCAACTTTTGATTGGTTAAAACCACAAGCATTAAAAAAAACATATTCCCGGGTGTTGCTAGGCCATATTACCGGGTGTAACTAACCATTTAACCAATCAAATGTTGTTATAATTTTCAAAACGGGGATAATAACATCAAAGCTCGCGACGTTACGCTCCAAAAATGTAGTTAATTGTGGCTATATATTGAATTTAAAGCTGTTAAATTGATCAACTGTAGGGCACTACCAAACAAAACAAAAACAAAAAAAAACACCGGGTAAAAAACACTTCACATTCATAGAATTTACTTATTCTTTCTGAAAACAAAGAAAACGTCACTTTTACGTGGGCCGCCAGGGTCCAAAATGTCTTATTTTTTTTACTATAACCTAGGATAAATTCGTTATTTACATTCCTATCCGTGGATATGGAGATTTTAGCACCCTTCAGTAGCCTGTACACCCTTCGGCTGTGCCTCAGGATGTACTTGGCTACTTCAGTGTTAAAATCTCCATATCTACGTATAGGAACGTAAATAACTTATAATCTAAACTGCCTCATTCAGCCATTTCGACATTTTCCACACAAAAAAAATAATAACAATTTTGTGTGCATCAGTCCTTCATTATACACTATTTCACTACAAATAATTCAGGAGTCAAAGAGGACTGAAAATATGCTACAATCAGTTATTATGCAGTTTTGTAAATATAAATTTTCTACACAAAGTTTGCCAGGGACCTATATAGCTTGCCTGTAATTTTCTTCAGTGTTTCGTTTTCCTTCATCAATAATTATAAGTGAAATATTGTTGAAAGTTGAGATCAAAACTCATAACCCTTACACTACAATATACCTGTCTAGAGTCATATTTTTCCATGCATCTTCAATATCAGTAACATTCAGTTGTTTGGCCACTAGATGACATTCCGGTAGTGCTTTTACTGGTGACATCTGTGCTGGCTTTTCATTGTCAAGATCCAAGCAAATTGGACCCTGGTCTTTATTGATGAGATCATGCCTGTTTGTGAGAGGCGTGCGGATGCGAACATTTCTGTTTGGTGAAGCATGCATAACTCTACAAAATTAATTTACAATGGTGAAAATCATGCAATTTAATGTGAAAATATTTTTTTTTAAATAATTTTCATAAGGAACCATCAAAAAATAAAATGATTTCTTATTGAAAATTTGTATAACCTTGCCAAATATTTACCTGTTAATCACATTCTGTGTATTCTAAATGAACACTCAGATTGTGTAGGAATCCATGCACAAGCAATCTTTTATTCAGCATTTTGAAAAGGTTCACAAATAAAGCTGAAAATCACCCCAGTTTTAGAGCATAAACTCTTCCATCTGATGTATTAATCAATAATCATCAAGGCCTACAGACAATCAGTGACATGAACATGATGAAGTTCAATGTTTGATTGAACAAGGGCATTACAGATATAAATACCTTACAAAATGCACTGTTCAGTATCTACAAGTACAACTACACATTTTGTCAAATACCTTAAGAAAACTGTGTCTTTGAATCTGCAATAATGACAGATTATTATGAGTGTGAAGCCGAACAGGTAAACGATATGCTGACCTGTGTGTTCAGGATATTGGTTGCTAGGCATGTTGGAGTGATGGCAGTGTTTTTTGTTATGAGATAGGGTCGTATAACATTTAACTAAAGAACATAGCTTGCGGTTCTTAATGGGAATTTGACAGCTGTGCAAAATTTAACACAGGCTACAAACATATGGGTGATTTTCAAAAAAATGAAGACTTTTCATTTTCAGAGAATAATTTGAATATTAAATGATATGAAAGAAAGGTAAATATCTTAAGACAAGCACAATGGTAACAGTTATCTTCATGCAAAGTGTCATGGAGATTGCTCTTCTGGTTAAAAAAGTTAGCCTCTAAAAATTGGTCAAATTTATCAGGAGTGTGACGTTTTAGTGTGATAAACTTTAAATTGCCTTAACTTACCTTGATGATAAAAAAAATAAAATAAAAAATATATTAAAGAAAGATGGTATTCTATAATTTCATACCATTTTACTTCAAATATTTAGATGTTTTGTGACCCTATGATTTTGTGACAAAAAATTATTCTATTTTTTAAATTAGTGTACGTGAATAAATTTAAACCTTAATAGTTTTTCATTGTTGAGACTAATTAGTTCAGAAAAGTCAAAATATGTTGTAAAAAAACATTAGTTATAATAATTTAGTAGTATTAGACTGGATGAATATGATAGTTGTAAAATTGGGCTTGCATAAGGAGAGACAAAAAATGTCAGGAGTGTGACATTTTATCTTAGTTGTGTAGTACTATGTTGTATGCTTTAATAGTTCACAATTTTCTTTATTTTCCAAAAGCTCCAGACCCAATCAAAGAAAAAAGTTGGAAATTGCTCTGATATATGACATATCATAGCTAGGAAATCAAAATAACTAATGTCAGGAGTGTGACACTTAATAGGCATATCTTTTAAATAAAAAAAAAACAAAAAAAACATGCTTCTACAAACTTCCACGATGTTTTCAATTTAATTACATATAAACAATAAGTAATAATTACAGTATTTTTGTATATTGCATGACACCTTTCTCATAATAAGTGATGATAAAGGGTTATATTTTCATAAAACATGTCAAAATATGGATTTTTTTTCTAACTGAAAAATTGATGTATGTTGCTTTAGATAAACAGAATACTTACTTTAATATATCTTGCCTTTCATAAAACATTTTCATTCTTTTGATATAGCATTTTTGAAAATTTATCAATAATTTTTAATTCAACAGTAATATGTCACACTCCTGACATAAAAACATTAAATGTTGATTGCAATTGCGGTAGGAATTTTTTTTGCAGAGTAAATTATTGAGAAACATGGGGAAACTAATTTGAAAACCACTAAAAAGTTATTTTATACTAAGAAAAGATGATCTATTACTAGTTTTAATAAATTTCAAATCCATTTTAACCATTTTTGATGAGATAAATTCCTAAAGGGCAAATAATTAGCACACTAATCATTAGAAAAAGCAAAAACATAGTTTTGAATCTTCTTTTAATATTTACTGTTAACTATAAGAAATATAACTTTTAGTTTGGAAAAAATAAGTTGGTTATATTATTTTCAGCTCGACAGGTTTATTTTCGAGAGGGAGTCAGGAGTGTGACAATTTTATTTAAGAAATAGATTATTTTGTAAGCATATAGCCTCCATAAAACTGCTTGTAATTGTCTCGGGGAATTATCTAATTCTCAATAAGCACTATACTCTTGAAAAGATGTATAAATGGTTGAAAATTAAGTTGTCATTTTTTATAATTATGATAGTATTACTTAGAATATGATAAAATATGATTGAAATAACATTATAACAATGCAAAAATGAAATGTATTCAATGAAAACCTTTTTTCAGTCAAAATAGATTATGTACTACTACTTAAAAAAGTTATTGCGACCAACAATGATTGCATTTAGCTTGATATTTGGTGTATTTATCTTTTAGAAAAATCTGTCAGGAGTGTGACAAAACATCAAAAAATGGACAGTATTTTCATTTGGTTACCTCTAGTTTATACCACCAATGATCAACTTAACTTAACTTTTGTTATATTTATTAGGCATATATTAATAATTGATTTACAACTATTAAGCCTCATTAGATCATATTTGTTATGCTTGTATGAAAACTTTAATTACCAGATTTTTGTTAAATATACAGTAAAAATAGTGTTTCTTTGATATACTGAAACTGTTTTCTCATGATATATACAAAGTTTGGTACCAAAATGTGCCTTTTTCATATCATTATCAAATGGAAATACATTTAGGTCTTTTACCATACCCAAAAGAAAATGATACCTCTGAGGAAGTAAGTCTGTATTTGTTATCATTTTAACACTTTGTTGCTAATAAAAGTTGAATTTTTTTTTGTCTTAATATATTGCACTGAGCAACTGAATCTAAAAAATTTATCATATTGACATTATTTTATGACCAAAATTATGTCAATTTGTCCAATTTGAAATTTCACCCTCTATGTCACAAAGTCTTCATTTTTTTGAAAATCACCCATATGTTTTATTGTTCTATGCTGGACATTCTGAAGTAGACACCTTTCAGCATACTATTGTATGTGCACATGCTGCTCATATAAATACTGTCTTCTTGGACCAGTACAACGTTCACTCTTCTGTGGACTGAACTATCACCCAATTTGAGTCCATAGAATACTTTAACGCCAGTTGGTTTCAATCTTCCTGGATTAGTGGAAAAACCTTCAACAATTGGTAAAAAGGTCAATATCATTCAACATCTGCTACAGAAAATGTGAGTTAATGAACTGATAGTATACACAACAGTGTAGTTACTGCTGTTTGTCTACAAATTCTCATAGAAAAGGTTATGGTAACTTTTGCATTTTCACTTGCACTTTTTCCTTTGTTTCAGTACCATGACTACTTGATTCAGTACCATGTGTATTTGTTTCAGTACCATGTGTATTTGTTTCAGTATCATGTGTATTTGTTTCAGTACCATGTGTATTTGTTTCAGTACCATGTGTATTTGTTTCAGTATCATGTGTATTTGTTTCAGTATCATGTGTATTTGTTTCAGTATCATGTATATTTGTTTCAGTACCATGTGTATTTGTTTCAGTACCATGTGTATTTGTTTCAGTATCATGTGTATTTGTTTCAGTACCATGTGTATTTGTTTCAGTACCATGTATATTTGTTTCAGTATCATGTGTTTTTGTTTCAGTGCCATGTGTTTTTGTTTCAGTACCATTTTTTTCTTGTTTCAGTAGTATGTTTTTTTGTTTCAGTACCATGTGTTTTTGTTTCAGTACCATGTGTTTTTGTTTCAGTAGTATGTTTTTTTGTTTTAGTACCATGTGTTTTTGTTTCAGTAGTACATTTTTTTGCTTCTGTACCATGTGTTTTTGTTTCAGTAGTACATTTTTTTGTTTCGGTACCATGTGTTTTTGTTTCAGTAGTACATTTTTTTCTTCAGTACCATGTGTTTTTGTTTCAGTAGTACATTTTTTTCTTCAGTACCATGTGTTTTTGTTTCAGTAGTACGTTTTTTTGCTTCTGTACCATGTGTTTTTGTTTCAGTAGTACGTTTTTTTGTTTCAGTACCATGTGCTTTTGCTTCAGTACCATGTGCTTTTGCTTCAGTATCATGTGTTTTTGTATCAGTACCATGTGTTTTTGCTTCAGTAGTACATGTTTTGTTTCAGTACCATGTGTTTTTGTTTCAGTAGTACGTTTTTTTGTTTCAGTATCATGTGTTTTTGCTTCAGTACCATGTGTTTTTGTTTCACTAGTATGTTTTTTGTTTCAGTAGTACATGGTTTTTTTTGTTTCAGTATGTGTTTTTGTTTCAGTAGTACATGTTTTGTTTTAATACCATGTGTTTTTGTTACACAGGGACAGAAATTAACAGGGGCCCAGTCGCCCATGGCCCCTAGCTTTTGATCTGGGCTACTAAACTTTTACCTATAATTTAGTTAAACATATAGACATTTTGTTATCAAAAATCTTGTCTGGGCTATCAACTTGAACTTCCCAATTTCAGTAGTACGTTTTTTTTTGTTTCAGTACCATGTGCTTTTATTTCAGTAGTACATGTTTTGTTTTGTTTCAGTAGTATGTTTTTTTGTTTCAGTACCATCTGTTTTTGTTTCAGTAGTACACTTTATTGTTTCAGTACCATGTGTTTTTGTTTCAGTAGTACATGTTTTTTTTGTTTCACTAGTATGTTTTTTGGTTTCAGTACCATGTGTTTTTGCTTGATTATCATGTGTTTTTGTTTCAGTAGTACATGTATTTTTTGTTTCAGTACCATGTGTTTTTGTTTCAGTAGTATGTTTTTTTTGTTTCAGTATCATGTGTTTTTGTTTCAGTACCATGTGTTTTTGTTCCACTAGTATGTTTTTTGTTTCAGTACCATGTGTTTTTGCTTGATTAGCATGTGTTCTTGTTTCAGTACCAAGTGTTTTTGTTTCAGTAGTACATGTTTTTTTTGCTTCAGTACCATGTGTAGAGATGCCAACTCCATTGAAAACTGTCGACCATTTTGTTTTCTTTTTTAAACTTCTGACAAAATGGAGATTTTTGTAAGACCAGATTTGATATCTAAAGTAAATTAATTCTGAACAATAATATTATATTTGGTTACCATAAACATTAATTTGTATTGAAAACAAATAAAAAATATTACAGTATGATATATTTCTATAAAATTTATGGGTTTTGTGGTACAGCGTCACCACTAATATTGAGTTATGGCACCAGTTTTATTAAAAAATGACTGACATTCGAACCAAAACGGGTAGATGTTCCTGGTTTAATATGCTTCCTAATTTAGTATAGAATAAAAGTTAAGACAATAATTAAACTTACCGTATTTTACGGACTATAGGTCGATGAGGACGATAGGTCGAATTGCTGCTTTTCGGCTAAATTTTTTGGGAAATACTAAGATAGGTCGAAGCATTCCATAGGTCGAGGATGCCGATGACAACTTGGGTAAGTATCGTCACATCAAACTTTTTTTTGTTTTTTTTTTTACATCGGTAAACATTTGTCCTATAACGATGTTCTTCGGTAAGTATATGTAAGTATTAACTCAAGAATACTATTCTTATGTGTCATAAACGAAATAATTATGAAAATTAAATTAAATAAAATTTTGCTTTTAAACTTGTTTTTTTATGAAGAGTCTGGTTTGTAAAGCCAGACATCGATGACATTCAAATCAGGCCATCTGTGGGTGTCACAATAGATGGGAAACGGTGTTCATACAATAAAATAATCAAGCTATCAAAACAATGTATCACCTTGTGCAGTTTTATTGACATACCTTTAAACTGTGTTTAATTAGTAGTACACAAATTATGTGATCGTCTCGGTCCAGTAAATTTTCAATCAGCTGATCAGGATAATTAAGTGCCGACTGACGTTCACCTGTGTTGATTATCTCATGGTGATTATTTTATTTGTTCCTAATTGACCAATTCAAGTGTAGAACATTCTAGTTTAACGAAATCGATAATTATTTTCCAGTATATTTAGTATAAAAAGCTTGTACTCCACGTTTATTCAAATTATTGTGAGATGTAATGCAACCGCCATTTTTTACTACAACCCCGTGCGCATGCTCGTGTTAGATGGAAAAGCTATATTCTAGCTATTTAGATATTTTGTGACAATAAATTTTATATTGTAAAACGATCCACCCTGTGATTTTTTTTCAACAACATACATTTCTATAGTATATATACTTTAATATACAATTCAATATTGAACTGATTTTCGCTAACACTTCAATCATTGAATATTATTGATTTTTTTCGGATGTTGAACAATTTTTCCCCGGAATTGCACCCCTTGTTAGTATACTTTTATTCCCCAAGAACATCGATGATTTCAGTCTTCTTATTCAGAAAAAAAACCTACAGCAAATTCAAGATATACTGTAAACAAAATCGTCATTTTTATCGAATTTTTTTTTTAGGGATTCCAGATTTTTTTAACTTCATCCTTGTATAGGTCGATGTGGACGATAGGTCGAAGTCAGCGTGTTGAGAAAAAAAAATATCGACCTATCGTCCGTAAAATACGGTATGTACCAAGTGAAATTTTAATATCATCAGTTATTTGATGGCAAATGGCATTTTATTATGGGAACCCTGAGCAATGCAAGTTCAATTAGTGGCATATTGCAAGTTTTAAAAAATCCACAATATTCCTATTGTTCTATACATAATTGTCTTTTTAAAATAAATTAAATAAAAAACTGAAGTAAAAGCCATCTTTTTTAAAATAGATTGTCCATTTTAAAAATATTTCTATGACAATATTGTTATATTTGGTTATCTTTAAGTCATAAATTACGGGTTTTTGGCAATAATCTACTGAAAAAATCCTTTTAAATGAAAAGGGGTAGATGTTCCTGATATACCAGGTTGCTAAATTTTATAAGGGATAGTGACCTACTCCAACTTGTGTACAAAGAGAAAATTTTAATTTCTACATTAAAAAATCATAAGATTCAAAAACGTTAATTTTTAATGGTGCCACCATAGGAAAGGGCTGAAAAGTGCCTTGGGGCCAAATTCATACTTATATTTCTTGTATACCATACCATCTATACTCTTAATATTTGGTAATCCCTTAATTTGGGACTCATTTTTCAATAATACATGTATTTAAACATATTGTATTGTCCTAGATAGAGAGAAAAATGGGAACAAATATGGTCGATCGTGCCATTTTGCCCAGATACAAATGCAAATTGCACAAAATCCAGACTGAAAAAAGAAGTGTATAATGATTTTTATTTAAAATCCTTGAGCCTCTGTGGTAATTGCAGTACAGTCTTTAAATTAAAGTAAAATACAATAGCTTGGAATGTACAATTTTGAAAAAAAAGTTCCACAAATGTGAAAATCTCATTTTGACACCTTTCTGTTCATGGCGGCCATATTGGAAAAACAAATTATATAATTAGACAACTTTAACTTCTCATATCTTATGAACCGTACCACCGATTTTAACAGTTGAGGGCTCAAAATGTTTCTTTATGGAAGATCTACAAGATGAAAGTACTTTAAAAAGTTTTACAGCAATTTCAAAAATCACCTGGCATCTCTACCATGTGTTTTTGTTTCAGTATCATGTGTTTTTTGTTTCAGTATCATGTGTTTTTGTTTCAGTATCATGTGTTTTTGTTTCAGTACCATGTGTTTTTGCTTGATTACCATGTATTTTTGTTTCGGTATGTTGTGATTTCAATACAGATAAAGTTCTAGATATGAATGTATCAACCTGAAGAGTCTGTTATTGTCACAGATATCTGCCCTGTTATGTTTTCAATACAGATAAAGTTCTAGATATATGATACATGATGTATTAACCTGAAGAGTCTGTTATTGTCACAGATATCTGCCCTGTTATGTTTCCCTCCTCTAATATCCTCAATAACTCTGGCTCTGTGTAGTTTCTGTAATAACTGTGTCGTCTGAGATCTATAAATATATAGTACATATTTAGTTCAAAAATTGTCAGTTTCACATTCTTTACATTGCTATTCTGCAATGCTATAACTAATTGTATGTTTTAAGCAAAGGTGGCGTTGATGATGAATATAATTAAATTATGAAGTGCAAAACATTTTCTGTTGAAAGAATTTATAGAGAAAACTCTGTAACAAATAAAAGACATTTTAAAATTCAAGCAAAATTTGAGTGAGTGATTGTTGTTTAATGCTAATTCAGCAATTTTTCAGCTATATCATGGCGAGAACAAGTTAATTGTCTATAAGATGATGATGAGGTCTGCTTTGTTCTAGACCAAAAGTTGGATTTTTATTGTGCTAGCTCACAGAAACAACAGTCTGCGGGTAGAGATGTCGCTCCACTCGGACATATTATTCTGATTCTGAGCCGACTAGTCTTTGATCTTGCTCCTTAATGCTGCGTGCTTAGCGGAGAAGCAACAAATACCCATTTTTAGTCTTTGGTTTGACCCGACTGGGGCTCGAACCCACGATCTACCGCACTCAAGGCAAGCATGCTGACCATTACACCACCGATGCGGTTAGCAAAATTGAAATTGTGCACTGTACAGAAAAATCTAAATTAAATATATATATATATACACATATACAATGTATGAAGATTTATCTGAAATAGTCAATGACATAACCATTTTTCCATATAAGCCACCACCATTGTAAATATATGATATACATGTACATGGGTGAATGGGTGTTGAATGATCATGATGATAGGTATTGACTATTGTAACTGTCTGTGTGACCTTTATGTTATTGTAATGTAGGTTTAGGAAATAAACATGATAAAGATAGTTGTTGTTGATAGTTTATACTGAAAATATCATATATATTTGTAACATGAAGCATGTTTAGAATATAGAAAATTATTTATTATAAAGTATATCAACATTTACATTGTTAGAAGCCAGAAGGAGGCAGAAGTGATGTATAATGATAGCTAAGTGACCATGGCTGGTAAACTAAAAATACTGTCTGTCTGAACAAATATTTGAAAATAAAAGACAAAGAAACAAACCATTTATTTTTTTATTAAAAAAAGCTCAACCATTAATTTACAAGCTTAACTTTCTAAGAAAAAAATGGCTCATGAAAAATAAGATAATAATTGAAGGGATTCTTAGATTTACATCTTGTTCTTCTTCTTCTTCCCGATATGGAGTGAACTCTTCTACGAGTGTTGAAACTCCAGTGCATGGTGGGTGAACAGCAGAAAATCACCCGAGCATGTACAATTAAAATGTCTCTATTTACAGTTAAAAGCAGCTGGTCCTGTTCACATGTTGCTGATGAGTCCAGGCATACTGATGGTAAGTATGTGATGCCTGAACGACTCAACTGTTGGCTGGCTTCGCAACTCTGGTGGTAGCAAGTTCCAAGTTACGATGGTTCTTGGTAGGAATGAGTATTTGTATGCATCTACTCTGGTGCTTATCTGCCAGATGTTATGGGCACAGGATCCTCTAGTTCTGGTGGTATTAATCTGGATGTACTGATGGAGTGGTACTTCCACCAGGTTGTTCAGGATTCTGTAAAGCATTATTGATCTACTTCTGGCTCTACGTTCTTCTAATGTGTCCCATTGTAGTTGTTGCAGCATTCTGGTAACAGATCCTGGGTCTCTGCTGGAATAATCACCAGTGACAAATCTGGCGGCTTGTCGTTGTACCTGTTCCAGTGCATAAATCTGTTGGAGCGGGTATGGATCCCAAACTATCAAAGCATACTCTAGCACTGGTCGCACCAATGTGGTGTAGGCCTGGGCTTTCACGTCTTGAGGGCAACCTCTCAAGTTCCACCGTAGGAAACCTACTGATCTGCTGGCTTTGGCTGACGTCTGCTGTATGTGGTCATTCCAGGATAGATCTTTGTTAACATGGACGCCAAGGTATTTGCTGCCAGGGACACTCTCAAGTGTATGACCGTGTAGCTTGTAACCGGTGTGGATTGGGTTTCTCTTCTTGGAAATGTGGATGGTAGTACATTTTTGTTGAAAGGTCATGTACAAATACAATTGTAGTACTACACCATACATGGTTTATATGAACTTATAATTACAGGTGTGATTTTCTGTTCAATTAATGATAATAACTGACAGACTACTTTCTTATTTTTGTGAGGAGAAAAAACAAGATGAACTGTGAGCTAATGCTCACCTATGATACCCCCGCTCTTCGGCAAACAGGAAGTAGGAATCTGACGGGTCCAAAAACGCTTCCCACAATATGGCATACCTATATGAAGCTTGTGACCAAATATAAGATTTCTACCATCAATAGTATCTGAGAAAAATGTGACGAAAAATGTGCATATATGTTCAATGTGTATAGAAACCAACTAAGTCGGCAAACAGGAAGTAGGAATCTGACAGGTCCAAAAACGCTTCCCACATTATGGCATACCTATATGAAGCTTGTGACCAAATATCAGATTCCTGTCAGCAATAGTTGCTGAGAAAAATGCGACGAAAAATGTGCATATATGTTCAATGTGTATAGAAACCAACTAAGTTGGCAAACAGGAAGTAGGAATCTGACGGGTCCAAAAACGCTTCCCACAATATGGCATACCTATATGAAGCTTGTGACCAAATATCAGATTTCTGCCATCAATAGTTGCTGAGAAAAATGCGATGAAAAATTAGCATATATGTTCAATGTGTATAAAAATCAACAAAGTTGGCAAACAGGAAGTAGAAATCTGAGGGTCCAAAAACGCTACCCACAATATGGTATACCTATATGATACTTGTGACCAAATATCAGATTTCTGCCATCAACAGTTACTGAGAAAAATGCGACGAAAAATATCTTGGACGGACGAAAGAACGGACAGACAGACAGAGTAAAACAGTATACCCCCCTCCCCCTTCGGGGAGCGGGGGTATAAAAATATATATTCAAACAAGTTATAAGGTAAAAATGACTATTTTATGGATGTTGCTAATTTTATCATTGTGATCTTAAAATAATTTGTGTGTGTAAAAACGAACAAACAACTAAAAAATACAATACATTTAGTCCATGTAGTAGTCCTCAAAATGAAAATTTGAATTGACTGGTCCAAAACAAATTCTTAAATCTATTTTTATATATATCTAAATAAAAACTGAAAAATTACTGGTCTGAACAAATTTTTGCTGGTCTTGGGCAGGAGGACCAGTGATCATTGCGAGAACAGTAGTAGTGGTCAAAAGTCTTGCTAAGATTATCACCAACATGTGTGTAATCTGGTAACAAATGTGACAAATTATTTTGACAGTTTTACATGTTTTCTTTCATCTTAAGTGTCCTACTGATTCACACATTAATTTAAACAAACTGTTGATTGATTAAATCAAATTAGGTAACTAGATAATTAGTACACTAATGTTGTAATCACCTGTATATTCATTTCACAGGTAAGGTGCCAAATACTCACCTGGTAACATCTGTTCCAAAATTTCTGTTTGATTTAAGATAATCGTGTAGCCAATCTATTCCCTCTGAAGATGAAAAACAATTATCATATGTCTTCATATACCTCCTGTGTCTACCCAGAGGCATTCCATTTCTGAATGTTATAATGACTTCATTCCACTGAAGAAAATAAAAAACAGATTAAATTTAACTAAGCATAAATAATTGCTAGAGCCAAGAGGCATTCTTCTGAAAACATAATAGTACAAATATATCTAAATTTTAATAAAAAAAAAATTGATAATGTTGCTTGATAATAGCTATAGATACAAACACATTTAAAAATTCATTTAAAGTTTTTCTTAATACCATAAATTATGAATGTACAATATGAATTGTTTTTCATAACCTTGTAGATATATGTACTCTAGCTATTTGAAAGTTTGTTTTTTTTAATGAAAATTACATGTATGTTTTTGGCCATAACTACATCTTATAGGTATTCTGGATTTTGGTTGGTTGATAGCCAGTGTATTTTCATATTTTGAATGAATTTCATTCATTTTAACCACTGCAGGGGGTAAGAGTATGACGATTTTACCCCCTACTGTATCATGGTATTTTGCTATTTCACTACCTTGAGCTTCAACACATCAAAAACTTTTGCAATCTTTTTCTTTACCATTCTAAGTAATGTACATGTAATACAATTGGTAAAATATGAAAAGTGGAAATGTTCTGATGTGAAATGGAAATGCCATGTGATAGCATGAAATAACATAGCATAAAGTAAAACTTTCTTGAAACAAATATTAAAAACAGAAAATCGAAAGAAATAGTCAACTAAATTACCCTTTAATTCTATTTGGTTAGGACTACAGGTGCTTATCTTTATTTCTAGGTATTTTTCTAATATATTGTACTATCAGACTTATTGGGGTAGGGAAATCAGGATAGATCATGAATATAAAACATGGTCAGTCTGGTATCACCAATCAGAACTGTCATCTATTTATGAATAAATAGTTGGAACAATTGACAAGTTGACACTCAGACAGTAACCTTTGGCACAGAAATTTTATATACATGTACATGATGTAGTAATAGTGCATAGTCAGATTTAATTTTGTGTTTCTAACATGACCAAAATGGTGTCCTAATCTATTGGTGATTTTTTCCACACAAAATGGAAAGCAGAAAATGTTATGCTGAAAAACTGAACATGGAGTTCTTGGAATCCTGGAATACTCAGGAAATTGTATGATTTTCATTTTGTGCCAAAAAAATTAAGAAAATTGCAAGACAGAATTCATGTGCAAGCAACTGTAAACAAATTATACAGAAAAGAGGGCATTTAATCCCATTTTCCAGACCAAAAACATGAACAATGCATTGCCTCATATATATATATATATGAAAGCTCAGAGGAGGGCTAACAATGAAAACAGTTATTAAGAAAGATCCAATATTGATGTGCCTAAATGAAAATTTATCCGATAACAAAAATGTTTGTTATCAGATAAATTTTGAGATAGGGCCATCAATATTGTTTTATCAATAATTATCAGTTAAAAGCATACATGTACAAAATTAATGTTTTTAAAACATTAATTTTGTACATGTCCTTAACTGATAATTACAAATTGTGCATGTACACTAAATACTGTGGATGCAATTGAATAGTAATTAATGCTGCAAGGTCCTCATATAGGTTGATTTACATACACAATATTAGTACATGTATTTCCTGCTTTCAAGTTTCGTACAACTAAAATATGAGGCTATTAATCCGAATGGACAAGTTTGAAAAATTTAATGTCGAGCACTGAGAGATGCACTTTAGTTTAATGCAATGCGGTAAGTAGTTTTCATTTCAAGAGATTTTCTCATGTACATGTAACTGTAAGATTCAAATCATAATGACATGTGCAAATAAAGATTATCATTAAAGAAAAACTCCAGTCAGTTGAACAATTGTTATAATTCAATACATTGTAACTTTTTATTCGTAAATAACTAATTATTAAACAAAATACACCTTTATTAACATTAATATACCCAATTAGAAATATGAATATTTGGAATTTCCTGTCATATTGTAAGCAGCCATGACACCTCTTCATGTGACGTCACGGAGACAGATCATGTTAGTTGAATAAATAATGTATTTGACTCTTCCCAACATCGAGCCCTTTTGGTTATTTTTTAATATCAGATCAACTGCAATACAATGTTAAAAATTTGTATATCGTCCTAATTTTCCCATCCCATTTTACATTTTCACAAAACAAATGAGTTTATTTGTATTGTTGGGGGGGGTCTACATATAATTACATGTTAACTTTTACATGATTGGTCGTCGGTTAAATAAATGTCACGTTTAACTCGTTTTATACGTACATATGCTTTTTTTCTTTTTTGTCGCCAATGCTGTCGTACTTTCCCGTGTCTTTGGTGGTCACTGGTCGATGTGTTAACTAGGGTAGTCATGATCGGTAATTACAAAAAAAAAATCTTCTCGCACTTTTCCTTTTCGTTAGTGCAATAAAATGCTTGACATGAAGTCATAATAATTTTGTAAATATCAAAAGATAAATATACAACGTTATTTTACGATTTACATAATTTTTAATGATAAAATTGCAACTGATCAATGCTGCTGTAAGTTATATTTACAGTGAAGGGGCGTGTCAATATTCAAACGAGCTGTAAATCAGATACAAAATGTCACATGTTCTGTAAATGATTTGTAGAATGATCCAATGGAATGTCTCCACGTGTAAGAACCCTTGCACATGGCATTGAAATTTTAATACGAGACAATAAGCTCCACCCCCATGTATATTACAAACTGTACAGTATCTACGTTACAGTTTACCCGATTTCAAAGGAAAACACACAAATCATTCTACAATATACGATACCGCTTGCGTGACGTCATGGCTCTTTCGGAAGAGCTTTAATTGCAGGTATAATCCAAGAATGGATTATGCCTTTTGTCTCCTCACATTGAAGAGTTACGAAAAATGGCGATCCCCATTATTTGGTGCTACATGCAACTTCAATGACCAAATTCTACCTTATGCCAATACAGTATACTATAGTATTATTACGTGATGTTTTTCATATTGGCCTAGTTATAGGTCCGAGGTCTGCTGTATTGGCCTGAGGCGCAGCCGAATGCCAATACAGCAGACCGAGGACTTATAACTAAGCCAATATGAAAAACATCACGTAATGATACCTTTATTAATTAACCAGTTCAATATCTCTCGGGATTTTTCCTTGCAATTGTCGAAATGTCTAGCGGATTCCGATCTAGTTGTTATTGGACTGACTGGAATTAGGCCAATACGGAAAATATCCGTATTGGACTGGTTTTTGCCGTATTGGCCCAATGAAAGTTTTTTATATTATATTGACAGATTTTATCATATAAAAGCTAATAAATCAAAGTTAATTAATAATATTTTTAACATCCATTAACACAACTGTCTTTTATTTACTGTCATATAAATTTTCACGCTAACTTGTTAAGACCATGGCGTTTTCCTTTAACACTAACAGATTCAAGAATTCAACATCAATAAATCTCGTTATTTCTTACTATTAGATAACAATTTAACATGAAATTAATATAACACAATATGTGTACTTGCACTTCAAATAAATGCTCATCAGGGAACTGTGTTGTTAATTACAATTTATATGTAAAATATAATCCTGGAGCAGCCTGGCTGAAATTCATGTTTTTGTGTGCTTATAGTATAAATTTGTATATACATGTCTATTTGTGCTGTGACTAGTTTGCTTTTTCATGTGTTTATACATTTAACTATACTTTTGCTTTAATATTATCTACATGCATGTAGTGCTATGTGTTTTATGTTTTGTGTACTTTAATCTGTCATGTATGTTTATAATTTATATTGTGTATTGGGATTGCCTTGTATGATTGTATGTTAGTCGGTTCAAAAGTTCTTAAGAGCTTATGTTGTATTGTTTATATGTCTTGCCGACTTTAAATAAAGCTTATTTGAATTTGAATGTTAAATTTTCATAATAAAGTGAGGGACACCCCCCCTTTCCCATTTTTAATTGCAAGAAGAGATTATAAATTGAATAGCTTACCAATTTCGTAGCACGGTAAGGTCCCGTATACGTAATTGTATTATCTGCAAGACAAGATTTCGATTCCATGATGTTGTTCAGTCATGGACAGATCATTATAACATTTCGAAAAACTAACAAGCACCTGTCAACAACACCATTTTGAAATTGCCTCTCGTTTCTGATTGGCTAATTTTCATATGAAATAATGGTAACTAGTCAACTCGAATCCAAGTCAACTCGCCCCACTGCCAACTCGCCCCCCTTGTGAAGTGTGGTAGACTGACATGGAAACTATCAAGTTCCCTATACTAGGATGTCGGAAGGGTGTCGATGGGAATGTAATAGAGACTCCTTTCTGTATTTTTACAGCATATATTTTCAGGCGCTGATTTACTCCAAATTGGCTTGTCTGTCTATGTATAAATAATAAACACTTTATTTAAATTCTTTTAAACACATTTTGTTTTTTTAATGAAAATAATAAGATTATACATAATTCGTATTTTGCTTAAAGACGATAATTCACAATTAGACCACAAATAAACACAATAAACATTCATACAATATGATTGAAATGTTGAATCTTAACGTCCAATGAAGACTTGTGAAATTTTCGTTTAAGCATATTAACCTTTCTACAAATACCTCTTTCCTGTCTCTTTTTATGTCCAAGATCATACATACAGATTTCTCCGTATTTAACAGTATATAATGTTCACTTTATCACATATTCAGATCATTTATATAAATCAGGGTTATAAAATATCTCCTTGTCTAACACCATTTCGTACATTAAAATCACTACAAGTAAAATAAATTCACCCAATCGGATACAGTATATTTGTAAATTGAACTTTTTATATATTAAAACTGTAAGACTTTGTCTATTTTAACTATTGAAGCAACATGGTATCGTCGGATAAAAAGAATGATTTCAAAAAGTTGATAAAGTTTTCTAAAAAAATATTCTGATTCCTACGGAAAGCGAGAGGTATCTTCAGACTTCAGACTTTAGATGTTATTTTTCACTCTTTCTACTTCAGACTTCACACTTCAGACTTGAGTGCTATTGTTATATAAGCGCTATTATCAGCCATTGAAAACACGCCATTTATGGGGGGTTTATGGTTTTTTGTTTCGTTCAGAATTTTTTTCTTGGACAACACGAGAGTTAGAATATTTATTTTTTTTGTCGCTGAATTTAACATTAGGTTATATGACAAAAACTCTGAATCAGATTATTTTTTTTTTCCTCCACCAAAATCAGAATATTTTTTTCAGCAACATCGGGAATCAGAATATTTTTTTAGAAAAAATAACCAATGGTTAAAAATGAAAACCTATGGTTAAAATCTAACCAAAGTACGCAATGCGTTGTTCAACTTATGGTTAAATTTAACTACTGGTTAAACTGATTAATATTTAACCACGGTATAGGGGCTCTGTTAAAATATTTAACCATTGGTTATCAATTCAAAATGGCTGCCAGACATGTTCTTTCTATGATGCCTCCCGTACAAAACAAGAAACCCAGAGTGTTTCGGGCAATTGAGTTCCGTGCAAATTTGCTTGAAATAGAAGTTTCTGAGGTGGATGGCATTTCCAATGAAATTAAATTTCTATTACCATTTACATTGTTCAAAACAGTGCATTACATTTGCGCGGAAAAATCCTACATTTGCGCGCATAACACCATTACATTTGCACTTATTTTTCAAGGTAAATACAGGTAAATCAAGGTAGATTCATATGAAAATAGTGAAATTACTTACGAATTTTCAATTAATTTTTTTCTTCAAATTTACTCTAAGAACAATGTTTATAAAGTAGTATATGTACCCCTTCCGTTAGTCGACCCCTTCCCTCTATTTGTTTCATATAATTTGAAATCGTTAGCGATCGCGGTTTTACAGGGATGTTTCTTGTGTTTCAAGTTATGATAAATTGATATATCCTTCGCTGTTTATGGTGGGAGAAATTGCATGTATTTCCTATGAATAGTCGGGGCATAGGCGGCGGAAGCGGGGGCAGTTTTTGTTGTTGCTTTTCTCGTTTTTTTGGAAAAATTTACCGGTATCAATTTTTTTTTTCATGATTCTTGCCCCTCACTCGAAATTTGAGTCAGTGTAATTAGTCAAATAGTACGGAAAGGACGAATTACTGGGACGTGGAATAAATGTCCATGAGACAACCTTCCAGAAAAGACCCAAATAAAAAATCTCAAATAGGGAACGCCTAGCAGTCTACAACAACGAACATATGCCCACACTACAAGACGATATGGTCACAGACTAGACAAAAGCTAAGTAGAGTAAATTAACAACAGACCGAGAAATGCGAAGTAAAAGACCCCTTTCAAGACAAAAACCATAGTGAAAAATAAGGACTTTTACAAAGGCTCTTTACATAGGAAAGGAACATATGAATGTGACGGGGTTAAAATAGTCATATCATCCCCCCTATTTAGTAACAATGTCAAAAATCAATATCGACCACAAATCTAAATAAATCAGAAAATACGCTGGTCGTACAATTGCGTTGGAAAAACAAAATTATAAAACTTCAAAAATAGCATGAGGTACCTCTATGACATCATGGACATTTTTCATTAATTGCCGGAATTGGAGATAATTTACATATGAGACACCAACCAATCATTTCATACTGAAAAGGGGGTTATATTTTTTCTTAATTGTTATTCATGAAAAACTTTGTGCATGTTAATTGAAATAAAAAGAAATTCACACATTAAAATCAGAGAGAAAAACAGACTTTTGACATACATGCATGGACCCAATTTTAATGAGATGTTGGAAACTAAAGAAAATATTCTACGGCTAACTTACATAATGAAAATTAAGAGTCCTTGAAATTGTAAGACAATAAAAAGATTTATTTAAAAGTAGTTTAATGAGTTATAAGAAGTTATCGTCACCAATATAACACACCCTTGCACTAAACACGTCTTATTAACATTTCTTTTATCGTGATTAAGCAACTAAGACGAGGTCCATATACTCTTCCGTACTAACTTGTACAAAATACTTTTAATATTGGACAAATAACCTTAGACAATGACATGTAAATTATATTCCTCAAGTAAGATTTCACTTTTCTTTTTTTTCTTTAATAATTATATTGCTTTTTGTCCTGAGAAGGGGGATTGAGTCAGCCATATTCATTTTGTTATTTATCTGCTGCTAGGATAAAACAAGGAATTGTGGGATACATTGGTCTTGGTTAAATATTAAACCTGCAGTTATTGGTTTAATGGTTATTTAATCAAGTGGTTAAATGAAGTTGAAAAACTCATTTTTAACCCTTGGTTTACTAACCCATTGTTAAATCTTTAACCAATGGTTAAATATAACCATATGGTTAATTTAACAACAAGTTGAACAACCGGACCCTGATGAAGAACATGAATTTAAGGAAACGACACTTTGACACTCCTATCAGAGATGTTGTGGAAGTGTGTAGTCTGAAGATACCTCTCGCTTTCCGTAGATTCCCAATGTTGCTGAAAAAAATATTCTGATTTTGGTGGAGGAAAAAAATAATAATCTGATTCAGAGTTTTTGTCATATAACCTAATGTTAAATTCAGCTACAAAAAAATAAATATTCTATCTCCCGTGATGTCCGAAAAAAATTTCTCAACGAAACAAATGACCATAACTCCCCCCCCCCCCCCCCCCCCCCCCCTTTCAAGTTAAATGGTCGGTCCCAGAGGAACTAGATGTTTTTCAAGTCAGTCTACCACACTTCACAAAGGGGGGGAGGAGGGCGAGTTAGAAATTTTTTTTTACTGGGGGGGGGGGAGGACGAGTTGTCTCGAAAAAGGGGGTGAGTTGGTTGAAAAGGGGGGCGAGTTGTCCTGATTCCGTAAACTCGTACCACACTCGTCGCAACTTCGGCTGATTCCGTACCTTCATCATATTGACGAAGCGAAGCGGACTCGCCCGAGGTTTGCCGATTGACTCGTACCACTGTCAACTCGTACCAAAATTTGAAAACTCGTACCATCGTCAACTCGTACGACTTCCAACTCGTACCAATGCAAGAATAATAATTAATTAATTGGCTTTTAACATTTGCATTATTACTTTTTAATGACAGTTGAAAGCAGTTGCAAAATAATTATGATTAATTGATTTCTTTTGCTCTTTATATTATTATTTAATTAGGTTATCATGTTTTCTTAAGTCCTCTTTGAACTATAATATCTATTTAATGCGCTACACACAAGCTAAAATGTCATTTATTGGTGGTGTGCTTCGTAACCAAATAGATACGATAACGTAACCCTCAGTCCGCTTGTGCTCCAGTGAGGGTTACGATTCGGTCCTATTCAACGTATTGGAGCAGCGCCCGGAGTGATTCACACCGGGCGGTTTGTTGTCCTAATTCCGTTGAAGTGGTTGGAAAAATTAACGGGGGTGAAAGTAGAAATATTTAGGTAAAGCTTGAGGTGTTAAGTGAAAATGAAATCTTCTTTCTGTCCGACATTTTGTTTACAAGTTGCTATTTCACGTGCACTTGCCTCGTTTTGGAGATATCCTTATTTGGATCGATTGCCGTAAACATCGTAGTAAAAGTTTTCCATATTTGGCATTCAGATCCATATATGGATAGGCTCCGCCCATCACGAGTCTGTCATGGCGGACAAGAAACAATTTTAGAATACAAAATCGATCGTGAAGGTAGAAACAGGTATTGTAACACTTATTTCGTATCACCATTACTTAAAAATTGTAGGGAATAACATGACCATATGCAAAAACAAAGTTGAAATATTCACGGAACGAAAATTTTAATTTGTTCCATTACGTTGAATGGGACCGAATCGTAACCCTTACTGGAGCACAAGCGGACTGAGGGTTACGTTATCGTATCTATAACCAAAATGAGCGACGACAGTTGTATATGGTGCCACGCTCCTGTAAGACCCGTCAAGAGGCGATAGAATGTGATATTTGTTCAAGATGTCAGCACAGAAAGTGTGGAAATATGGGTAAGTTCTTTTTCCATTGAAATATTTCATTTAACGTCCAAAACTTACCATATCCAGAAATGACATTACATTTGCTAATTTGCACATCTAAGATAATTTTTATAGCTGCATGCATGTTAATTGCCGGAATTGAAAATGAGACTTTGAATTAAGCCAAATTAAATGAGATAAAAATGAATGACAACCGTGAAATATTCGTGGGTCCTGGAGTGTATGAAAAACGAATAATATTTTGTGGTCAACTTGCCGGAATTAATTTGGATTCCTGAACTCTGGATAAATTACTATTCACAAACCTTATATTTCTAGCTAGTCGAATCAATATCTGGATAGTTTGTTTGTGTTCTTTTTCAGTAAGTACATTTTTGTGTCTTTTCAAGCAGTGATTCAGCTAGCGCTCGTCACTTTCGTCATTGACGATTGATTTTCGAAAGTGAAGAGTATTTCCCGTACGTTCAATATAATTACGATGCTGGTACGAGTTTACAGTGGTACGAGTTGACTGTGGTACGAGTTTACATTGGTACGAGTTTACTTCCGGTGGTACGAGTTGACTTTGGTACGAGTTTGCTATGATACGAGTTGCAATGGTACGAGTTGACATTGATTTAGATGATAACATCCGAGTATTCCGAAATAGTTCGACACTTCCCACTTCCGGTCTAGTCGAAGATGGCTGGATCTGGAGTTATCGAGGGTCCTCTTAGTAAATGGACCAATGTTATGAAAGGATGGCAGTATCGATGGTTTGTTCTAGACGAAGCTTCAGGTCTTCTATCGTACTATACTGTAAGCACGTTGTTTATGAAATATTTAAAGAATAGTTGCTGTTTCATATTTTCAGCATGATTTTTATTTTTTTTGGTCACACGACTCTCGCCCGTCTCGGTCACTTTCATGCAATGACCCAATAAGGTAGAAGAAGGAACTGGACCATTGCATATCAAGTGCCTTCCCTATTTTGACAGTGTTTGAAACTGAATTACTCATCAGAGAAGATGTCGGGTATATGCACAGGGCTTTGTCCTCTGGCTCTATTCATATTCACTCCAAAAATAGTAATATTGTTATCTTGTGAATAAAAAGATGAGTGTCAGTGGGGGTAAAATGGGGAAAAATCAGACTGTGTTGCAGATACATTGTACATGTAAATAAAAACTACTCTGGGTTCGACAGTATTCATTGAGATGATGACCAGAGATCACAATTCATGGTTAAAATAAAAGAAGAAAAACACACTAATCATGTTCATACACACCACTCAACATTTTATGGTGTTCAATCAAAGTTTTATTTAAAGTCGGTACATTTTATAACAATACAACATAAGCTCTCAAGAGCTTTTCAAACCGACATGCATAACAAAATTACATAAATTAAATACAGCACAACAAAAGCATGTCATTCAATACAAAACCAATACACATCCAGACAAACCTATGCATACATCTCTGTGTTTTGACCTCTGGACCCCCACAAGTGCCTCTCTGCGTACCCACTGTCACAGGACCAGAGGTCAAAACAAAAAAGATGCCGACATTTAGCAGCCATTACACATACAAGACCAAGTACATTCATGCAAATTATAACCAGTCTATATTTAAGCAAAGAGGCAAATTAACATATTTTTTTAAAATATTCTAAAAAAAAAAAAAAAAAATTTTTTTTTAAATATTCATGCGGAAATAGCCAAGCACTTAAATAGAGCACAAGTTAAACTGAAAAGCATCAAGTTAAGTAAAAAAATTTAAAGTCGGTATATGCTTTAAATAGAAACATATAAATAACAATAAAAAAATAAGCTCGAAAGAGCTTTTTTAAATTGACATACAAATTACACATACAGGTATATATATATACCCACAAAAATACATGGACAAACATATAAAAATTCAAGCATAATTAAAATGCAGCAGCAGATAATTAGGTTATAAGCACTACGAAAACAAGCACTACCCTAAAAAAGTAGGGATCAAAATTCAAAATAAAGCAAGCACATAAGCAGAGCCATGCAAGAAATATATGTATAGCAAAGCGAAAACAAAAAATTTAAATGCACATCACTGAGACATGGCATGGAAAACCTTGCGGAATAAAAGTTCTAGGAACAAAAAGAACACGAGCACCCATCCCCATCCCATTTGCTTATCAAGTTTTTAAAATTATTTAAACTTATTCCCTCACGCAAGTCATTTGGAAGTTCGTTCCACAATTTTGCATGGTAGGCATGAAGATCTGTACAATGTATAGTTTTCCGTCCGTACTTGTTGAATCCAATGTACCAGGTATTCTTAGTTTTTTTAAGTATCTACAAATAATATCAATGGCAGATCTGGGTTGGATCCCCTCACTTGCCCATTAATTAAAGTCCCATTTTTTCATCAAATGAGCCGAAATTTACACAGTACATGTAGTTCTAGATCTATTTGTAATGAAAGATATTTGTTATGGGTTTTTAGTTTACCTGACCCAAATGATCATGCAAGCTTTTGCCACTTAGGTCAGAAGTGTTGTTGCTAATTGCAACTTTTGTTAAGCATGTAAAATGACCTTTTCCTTAATTTTTATTCACCATTCTCATTGTGGAAAAAGTTTCTTTTAAGGTGCTTTCTAAAAGCAAGGTGATGCCTGTCACATAAGATTAATTTAAATCATCGTCATTATACACATATTGTTTTAGTATGAACTTGTAACATATGTCATTTATTGTCACTTCATTGTCAAAATTGTGTACATGGTATTTTTGTATGTCATTGGATCAAACCTACAATGTACCATATGTGTTATTTCTAATTTGTTCTGATTGGATACTTAAGAGTTGGCATGTCGTACACTTATTTGTAATCATAATAATGTCAACATTTCCTTCTTTATAAGCATTTCATTGATAAATGGAGGAAATCATACTTGTATATATATATATATACATAATAGGTTTGATTTATTTTACACTACTTGATCATCTTTTGATATTTTTCCAAAAGAAAAGTTTTAACCAGTGCACATCCACGGGGTTTCAATTTCAGCTTTCAAAACTTCCTTGTTCAAGTGTTAATTTTATATAATATATTTATATATATTTTTTTTTAAGTCAAAAGAGAAAATGATGAGAGGATCCAGAAGAGGATGTGTAAGATTAAAGGTAAAATACAATTTGTTAAAAGTCTGTTTTCTGTTTGTTTTTGTACATGTGGAGCCTTTATTATTTTTCTAATTTTGATGATTTTTTTTAATGAATTCCTTATGAAAAATCTTTTTCAGAATTGCATTATATAAATATACATGTTACTACATTTTTGTATTATTTGTTTCTTTACATGGGTATGATAAAAGGAATAAAAAAAATCTATATTTGAACTTTTTTTTTCAAAATTGTCCATTTAATTTAAAAAAATAATAAATTCAAAAGTGTTCATTTGTGTATGTTATCCATCGGCCCTCATCAGAGTTAGCTCTAGTCTTTTATTTTGAAAAGAGGTCTAAAAGTAAATTAGACCCAAATTCAGAAATTTCATATATTTGGAAGACACAATTTTTATTTTTCATCCATTAATTTTGTGTTCTTTTCCTTGAATTGACTGTGTTTAGAGCTTCCTTGATAAGTATATTGACAGATTTCTTCCATCTATGTGAATCTAAATTTGAACATTTTTATTTTTCAAGTTTTTTGCACATATCTATAGATATCTTAATGAGTTATTTATTTTATAAAAATTAAAGAAAATTACCTATTTTATTATAGAAAAAGGGATAAAGGATGCCCAACTTCTGAAATTTCACATATTTGGAAGGGACATAGAATTTTTATTTTGCATCCAATTTTAATTAATTTTTATTTGACCACAACAATTTGTGGTCACATGATGTTATATATCATGGTCTGTTGTTGACCATTGCTTGTCTGTTTTACACAATAGTATAGCAAGTCTATGTTAATAGATTGTAATGGGAACATTTCAAAAATTGTATATAATTAAGAACCGAAAATGAAAATTCAATTGTATTTGGCATGAAAAAGCATTGTGAAATGAAGATTCAATGTTGTTAAAATGAGATATAAATACCTTTTCTTCTCCTTTTTAGGGTGCTATCATTGGTATAGATGATGAAGATGACAGTACCTTTACTCTATCTGTTGATCAAAAGACATTCCACTTCCAAGGTTATTGTTAGGGTTTTTGATATTTCTTGTCACATTCAGTAATTTTCTACTATATTGTGACCACCAAAGTCTTCCAAAGTGAGCCACACATAATGTAGCCTTAATGCACAGAAATTTAAAAAGCAGCATGCCTAGGTCATTGTGGAAATCTCCACTTTTCCATAATTTTTAGCTCCTGACTATAAGGATCATGTGAGCTATTGCCATCACTTGTCATCTGTCCTCTGTCGTCCATATGCTTCTCATATTCATTTTTTTTCTCGCAAAAAGTGCTGAAGGGACTGAATCCTTACTTGGCTGAAATGTTTCTTACACAGTCCTGACCAAGTGTTTTTTTTTTTATATTCTCTAAGTAATGCTACATTGGTCCCAATTGACGAACAAATATGGCTGCCATAGCCTTTATAGCTTGTGATTGGGTAATATTTCATAGATCTTCTTCTTAGCAACTGCTTAATCAATTGAATCCATATTATGTGGTGAATGATCCTTGATAGGTACTTACTAAGTGTTGTTGCTTTGGTATTGATTGGTCAGCAAAGATGGCCAACCACGACTGGACTTAGTTTTAGCATAGGACCTATTGGAAAATGAATAAAAGTTTTTTCTTGGAAACTACAAACATAATTGAACTCAAGCTGTACATGAATGTTCCCCTACAGAGTTAACATTCTTTTTGTGGATTGGAAATCCAAGTAATGTAGTCTGCCACCATGAACATTGCTTAACACATGACTCGATGGCAAAATAAAGTAGTCTGCCACCACGAACATTGCTTAACACATGACTCGATGGCAAAATAAATAAAAATCTTATTATCAGAAACCACATCCTTGCTTGAACCCAAACAGTGCAGGAATAACCAGGTGAGTGATAACGGTTCAGGTAAGCCTCTAGTTATTATGTACTAAATACAGGTAAGCCTCTAGTTATTATGTACTAAGTA
This sequence comes from Bathymodiolus septemdierum, assembly GCA_963383655.1. Classification (NCBI taxonomy): domain Eukaryota; kingdom Metazoa; phylum Mollusca; class Bivalvia; order Mytilida; family Modiolidae; genus Bathymodiolus; species Bathymodiolus septemdierum. The sequence continues at coordinate 119,411,121 of OY726518.1, read as the reverse complement.
TTTATTAAAACCTGACAAGTTAAATTTTTTCGAAGTTCTTTGACTTTTTTTTGGTTTACAAATGTAGTACATTTGTACTATGTTTTTCAAATTAAATATTAGTGTGACAATGTAGTACAAATCCTTATTTATTCTATTGTTTGATCACAATCCTCACATTCTCATAAAGAATGTTATGTATTAATGTTCTTTTTGTACTATTAGAAGAAAGTTTATACAGTAAATGTCAACAATTTCAGCAATATCTACAAAAGTAACCAATTATCTATTGCCTCAAATCATTGTATTAGGATTATTAGAATAATATCATATCTATTTCCAGCTAGAGATGGTGATGAGAGAGAAAAGTGGATACAAGGATTAGAGAATGCTATACTGAGGCACTCTTCTGATCATCAGGTTATTATTGTGAACATCTAGGAATGAATGCTGTATTCACTACAAGAAATGTATATACAGTTGAATCTCGTTATGTCAAACTCGGTTAAGTCGAAATTTTTCTGAAGTCCCGTTTTAAGCTTAGTGCTTTTCAACTTAATTTACTCCTCTTATCTCAAATTTCGATGTGTCGAAATTTCGGGTATCTCGAAGTAGATTTTCAGTCCCAAATATTCAAATCCATTCAAATTATGTTCGCTATGTCAAAATTATAGATTAAATCAATTAACAAATCTGTCCAGGTGTCAACAGCATGGCCTCCGGTGTTTACCGCATCAAGTGATATTTATTTTGATAACTGCTAATTATCATTTGTAAAGAAAACAATTTGATTTCTTAATTGAAGCCTTGAAGTCATAATCATGAATGAAATATTATTTAATGATAGATTTGAAAGCGTTTGATGTCGTGACACCTTGAGTGTAGAGAAAACTCTGAAGCCATTAAACAGCCTCTGTTAATAAGATTTCAACATTTTGTCAAGTTGCCGATCAGCTTTTACAACAGAATATTGAAAGATAGTTTTTTTTATTAGTGTTCAATTACGTGGTATTTATAGATTTCTATGAACGATCGCTTTGTTGACAATTTTGTAATTTTTGAATACATGATTTTGCATTGCCGTGCTTTGTGTATATGTATGTACCTGATGTAATCAAATGCATGTTTCTTTTTTCTCTCGAAATTTCCTGACAATTATTGAATCTATACTTGGTAAAATTCAGATAATAACAATGTTTTTATTTATTTAAAAAAAAATCAATACTTGCGCACGTGTTAAAAATACGTACACAATACGTACAAATGATGATCAAAATATTGTAAATGACCAAAAACAATATTTTCCATCAACTTTTGTCAAACTTACCTGACAGAGTTCTCTATCTTACTTAATCCCTCACTCCCCTTTAGTCGAATTTTGGATATCTCGAAATTTTGTAACGGTCCCGTGAACTTCGAGATAACGAGATTCACCTGTATGTATATTAACATGTATGTCAATATGAATGACAAAAATTAATACCATACCAATTTAAAAAGGTAAAATTCTAATACATATTGTCTGACATGGTGTTCATCTCTTTCAGATAACAACCGCATCGGTAGTGTAATGGTTAAAGTGCTTGCCTCGTGTGTGGTAGATCATGGGTTCAAGCCCCGGTCAGGTCAAACCAAAGACTATTAAATTGGTATTTGATGCTTCTCTGCTAAGCACGCAGCATTAAAGAGAAAGAGCAAAGACTGGTTGGCTCGGAATCAGAATAATGTGTCGGAGTGGAACGACATGTCTACCTGCGGACTGTTGTTTCAGTGAGCTAGCACTGTAAAGATCCAACTCAGCGTGTTGGTCTAGAACAAAGCGGACCTCATCATCATCTCATTGAGAATTAACTTGTTCTCGCCATGATATAGCTGAAAAATTGCTGAATTGGCGTTAAAGCAACAATCACTCACTTTTTCAGATAACAGATATTGTGCCACCCCCTACAGAAGCAGAATTTGAATATAAACTGGCAGAAACTGATGCTTATTTACAGCTAATGATAGAACAGGTCAAGGTTAGTTGCTACAATCAGTGTCAGTGGCAGAAACTGATGCTTATTTACAGCTAATGATAGAACAAATCAAGGTTAGTTACTACAATCAATGTCTGGCAGAAATTTAAATAGTATGCAGGTCTATTTCTTTCATAGAACAAAATATGTTTCATGAAAAAGCAGAAATAATGGCCTTAAAAATTTGAAGTAGCGCATATACAACCTTTCTAATATTGTAATGAAAACAAACATTTTGTGCTCGTATTATGTTATAGGTCTTTCATTTGTTGGTCTGTAGACATAATAGTTTCATGCAATAATCTTTGTTCTTGTTGACTGATCCTGCTGAATTTTGAACACAATTGTCCTTGTCACAAATAGATGTTGGTATTGATTTGGGAAATTCTGGCACTACCCTTTTCCAAGCAAGAGGACATAAGGTGTCAAAAAGGGTGTTTTCTATTTATTGTTTTTGGTGTTTATCATTTGTCTGTTTTTTTCAATGAGTTTTTAAATTAATTCCACAGGAAATTTTGTTTAAAAAAAAAATGAAAAACATATTATTTAACTCTTACCATTTTTGACCTATAAGGGAAATTTAAAAATTTCAACTTATTTTAATTTTTCATCCAATTTTTTTTTTAAATTTGTTAATCATATATGATTATGGATGGGACATTAAACATAATAGCTATTTTATATCAAAAAAGGGTGCAAATTCTGAATTTTTGCATATTAAAGGGTATATTTTGTTTTTCATTCAATTTGTATTTGTTTTTTTATTAGCTCACCTTGCCAAAGGAGGCAAGGTGAGCTTTTGCCATGTGGCTGAGGGGTTTCAGAGGAGGAGATTAAAATGTGAAAAGTTAACAGACGACGAACGACAGATGCCAAGTGATGGCAAAAGCTCACATTGCCTTGCCTTGCCAGGCAATGTGAGCTTTTGCCATCACTTGTCATCTGTCGTCCGTTATCTTTTCACATTTTAATCTTATCCTCTGAAACCCCTCAGCCACATGAAGTGAAACTTGGTATGAAGCATCTATGAAAGGTCCTCTCTAAAGATTGCTCATTTTGTCCCGATCCATTAACAAACATGGCCGCCATAGGCAATTTTTGTTTCTGATTGGCCGATTAAAAAAATCTTCTCCTCTGAAACCGCTTGACCAAATGAGCCAAAACTTGGTAGGAAGCATATATGGCATGTCCTCTATAAAGATTGCTCATTTCGTCTCGATCCGTTAACAAACATGGCTGCCACAAGCAATTCTTGTTTCTGATTGGTTGATTTCTGGAAAATCTTCTCCTCTGAAACCGCTTGACCAAATGAATCGAAACTTGGTAGGAAGCATCCTTGGAAGGTGTTCTATAAAGATTGCTAATTTAGTTCTGGTCCGTTGACAAACATTGCCGCCACAGGCAATTCTTTTTTCTGATTGGTTGATTTCTAAAAAATCTTCTTCTCTGAAACCGCTTTGCCAAATGAATCGAAACTTGGTAGGAAGCATCCTTGGAAGGTCATCTATAAAAATTGCTCATTTCGTTCTGATCCGTTAATAAACATGGCCACCACAGGCCATTCTTGTTTCTGATTGATCGATTTCTAAATATCTTCTTCTCTGTAACTGCTTAGCCAAATGACAAAAACTTGGTGGAAAACACCTATGGGAGGTTCTGTATTAAGTTTCCTCAAAGCAGAATGAAAGGTGATCGACACAGGCTCAGCCCACTGAGCCTCTAGTTTAAGTGATTGTACTGAAAGCTTCTAGTGGTATGCTGACAGATTTCCTCTATCTCGTACAGTTTCAGAGATAAATTTTACACAGAGACAAACAGTGCCAATTCCAAAATTTTTAACATTATTTTTCATCCAGTTTTAATATAGTGTTTATTGTAGGGTACTCTTTTAAATTATTAATGAGTCAATGAACTAAATTACTTTTTCTTTTTTTTTTGGAAAATGGACAGAAATTGAGAAATTCCACATATTTTGAAGTATACATATTTTTATTTTGCATACAATTTTGATACTTTTTTTGTGTTTGAATTTACTGTGTTAAAGACCTTGTGATGGTAGTGAATGGATGTTCTGTATATCTTACATTATCAAGATAAGCTTGACCAGGAGTGGCCAAGTAGCTCATAATTCAAAAATTCAAACTTTTTTATTTTTCATCCTGTATAAATGCATTTAAAAAAAGTTTTTAAACCAATTTAGAAAATGAGCTTTCTTTATTATTGAAAATGGTCTAAAATGAGCCCAAATTTAGAATTTTCTCATTTTCTTTGAATTTATTGTTCAGGTAGTATTACAGCATATTTTCTATAGCAGTTATGGTTTTTGAGTTGAGCATAATTGCAGTAAGACCGGTACAGAATGCTGCATCCAGTGTAACCTTTATTTTATGCTATTTATTCATGAGATTTTTTACAGTTAATTGTTTATTTTTTTATAGAATTTAGAAACAAGAATCAATGCCTGTGAAGACGAATCTACTAGGGAACGATATAATGTCATCAAAGTCACAGCTGAGGTTAGGTGTTATATACCTTTAACTGTTTTCTGTTTTTATTATTATTTGCACAGAAGACTCCAACGATTGTGTAACTTGCAAATTTATGATAATTTATACTTCTGCTAACTCGCTGATATTTCTGTCCAATATTTTCTGACCCCTCGATACAAGCTCACCGCCCCCATCATCCCCCACCCACTCCTTTTCTGTGATTTAATGAAGTCATAATTTATCAGTGATGTTATCACTTTGATTAACATGCAAAAAGGAGCTAGGCCTTCACCAGACACAGCACCACTATGGTCTACAATTAGGCTTTCTATATTTTATAACCTGACAGCCCCCAGCAAGAGGGTATCCCCATCACCGCCTGAGGATGTTTTGAACAGCTCTGTAGGTTGAGCCCAGGTAACCACCACCAATACCCAAATATATATATATACTGCAATAAAACTAAGTTTATATAAAAAAAAGATTACATTTATATATGTACAAAAATAAAAAGGAAGATAAATGGTTAAAAACCTATATTTACTGTATATATATATGTCTCTGTATCCATATATGTAATTTCATACTCACTTTATAATATATTACAGGCAACAATAGAAGCTATAAAGCATGCTATAGTGATGCTACAGATATCTAAGGTAAGATTCTAGCGAGACTAGTAGGTCACAGTTCTGATACCTCAGCTATTTATGTACATGTATGAGACTAGTAGGTCACAGTTCTGATACCTCAGCTATTTATGTACATGTATGAGACTAGTAGGTCACAGTTCTGATACCTCAGCTATTTATGTACATGTATGAGACTAGTAGGTCACAGTTCTGATACCTCAGCTATTTATGTACATGTATGAGACTAGTAGGTCACAGTTCTGATACCTCAGCTATTTATGTACATGTATGAGACTAGTAGGTCACCGTTTTGATACCTCAGCTATTTATGTACATGTATGAGGCTAGTAGGTCACAGTTTTTATACCTCAGCTATTTATAATCCATGTATACAGTCAAACCTGCTTTAGTGACGACCTCTATTAAGTTACAGTCAAACCTGCTTCAGTGACCACCTCTATTAAGTTACAGTCAAACCTGCTTTAGAGACAACCTCTATTAAGTTACAGTCAAACCTGCTTCAGTGACCACTTCTATTAAATTACAGTCAAACCTGCTTTAGTGACAACCTCTATTAAGTTACAGTCAAACCTGCTTTAGAGACAACCTCTATTAAGTTATAGTCAAACCTGCTTTAGTGACCACCTCTATTAAGTTACAGTCAAACCTGCTTTAGTGACCACTTCTATTAAATTAGTCAAACCTGCTTTAGTGACCACCTCTATTAAGTTACAGTCAAACCTGCTTTAGTGACAACCTCTATTAAGCTACAGTCAAACCTGCTTTAGTGACCACCTCTATTAAGTTACAGTTAAACCTGCTTTAGTGACAACCTCTATTAAGTTACAGTCAAACATGCTTTAGGGACAACCTCTATTAAGTTACAGTCAAACCTGCTTTAGAAACAACCTCTATTAAGTTAGTCAAACATGCTTTAGTGACCACCTCTATTAAGCTACAGTCAAACCTGCTTTAGTGACCACCTCTATTAAGTTACAGTCAAACCTGCTTTAGTGACAACCTCTATTAAGTTACAGTCAAACCTGCTTTAGAGACAACCTCTATTAAGTTAGTCAAACCTGCTTTAGTGACAACCTCTATTAAGTTACAGTCAAACCTGCTTTAGTGACAACCTCTTAAGTTAGTCAAACATGCTTTAGTGACAACCTCTATTAAGTTACAGTCAAACCTGCTTTAGAGACAACCTCTATTTAGTTACAGTCAAACATGCTTTAGTGACCACCTCTATTAAGCTACAGTCAAACCTGCTTTAGTGACCACCTCTATTAAGTTACAGTCAAACCTGCTTTAGTGACAACCTCTATTAAGTTACAGTCAAACCTGCTTTAGTGACAACCTCTATTAAGTTATAGTCAAACCTGTTTTAGTGACCACCTCTATTAAGTTACAGTCAAACCTGCTTTAGTGACCACTTCTATTAAATTAGTCAAACCTGCTTTAGTGACCACCTCTATTAAGTTACAGTCAAACCTGCTTTAGTGACAACCTCTATTAAGCTACAGTCAAACCTGCTTTAGTGACCACCTCTATTAAGTTACAGTGAAACCTGCTTTAGTGACAACCTCTATTAAGTTAGTCAAACCTGCTTTAGTGACAACCTCTTAAGTTACAGTCAAACCTGCTTTAGTGACAACCTCTATTAAGTTACAGTTAAACCTGCTTTAGTGACAACCTCTATTAAGTTACAGTCAAACATGCTTTAGTGACAACCTCTATTAAGTTACAGTCAAACCTGCTTTAGAAACAACCTCCATTAAGTTAGTCAAACATGCTTTAGTGACCACCTCTATTAAGCTACAGTCAAACCTGCTTTAGTGACCACCTCTATTAAGTTACAGTCAAACCTGCTTTAGTGACAACCTCTATTAAGTTACAGTCAAACCTGCTTTAGAGACAACCTCTATTAAGTTACAGTCAAACCTGCTTTAGTGACAACCTCTATTAAGTTACAGTCAAACCTGCTTTAGTGACAACCTCTATTAAGCAGCAAGTTGTATTATTTGACCTTAATTAGAAATTCCCTTCAACATTTCATAATAATTACACCTGTATATAGTGATCACCTGTCTTATATGACGATATTTCAATGTTCTGTTACAATGTCAGATTACAGGTTTAAACATATTTTATTAAATCCATATGACTCTATGGTGTGTATGAGGTAGCTTTTAAGGCATCCCTATTTAACTGAATAAATTTGTAAAGTTTCTTTCTACAACTCTACTCATTAATGGTCTGATTTAAAATAATATGTTAATTATTATTGATAGAAAGTTTAAATGTTATGTTTCCTGAACATTTTCATCAAAGATTCTCAGGAAAACATGAGATACTTGTTACTTTGCCAATGAATGCTAGATAATAGGTTTTTTCCACTCTGGAAAATAGATAATACCATTATTAATGTGCCTATACCATTTCATTACCAATTAATTAAAGATTGATTAATTGATGTTTGACTAAAGAATACAATGAAGCTATCAGAGAGCTCAAGAGACTGACTTTAAATCAAATGAAAACTTTGTACATTGTTGATATTGTATGTCATATTGTGTCATATTGATATACTGTATTTACTTCAGTTAATTATTAATAATGATTGTATTTATTAAAGGAAAGTTTAAAAGGACCTGTGATGAATGGTTCGATGCATGAGAGTATCTTGACCCATGATGCCGACTTTGATTACTTTGGACCAGGTAGAAAACATGGTGTGTACTAATATCACTCAGTTTTTTTTCCCTCACTATAATATTAATTAACACAATTTAGTATCTAATATATGCATATCTTATTTTTGCACCATTTTGACATAAAAGACTAGTGTATATTTGATTAAGGATACATTCCTACTTTATTTGTAGTCCATCTTTGTAAAATCTAAATCATCATTGAAGGGACAAATGTACAGTCTTCGCGCTAACCCATTTCCCCTAAGCCTGGGACAGGTAAAACTGGATTCGATCAAGTGAAAATTATGAAAGAATTTGTTTGAATAAATAGATTTTTTTTCTGAATTTGGCTTTTGGGCAAGTAGGTGAAAAACATTAAGGCAAAGACTGAATGTATCTTTGGACTTTTGACACCTAATGTAATGAATGTAATGAATGGAAAGTAGTGCAAAATAATATCAGAATTTGTATAGTATATTTTATCCATTTATTGCCTTTTAGTATTTACAATTATCTTTGAATACCTTGTTTTTGTCCAAAATTAATTAGAAATGAAATTGATAAAAGCCATTTTCCTTTGCCGAACAAAAGTATGTATAATTTTCCTTTTGTTATCTCCCCTGACTCAAAGATCATGTGAGTTATTGTCATGACTTTGTATCTGTTGTTATAGTTTGTAAAAATTTTACACATTACAAACTTATCTGAAATCATCTGGCAAATTTGAACCAAGCTTGGCAGGATTGTTCATTTCTGTCGAAGTTGGAGTTTTTGGTGAAGGTAAAAAAATCAACATGGTTGCCAGTCTAATAATGCATTCTGATTGGTTTAAGTATAAAAAGTCTTATTCTCAGAAAATACTGGACAAATTGGATTGTTATATTGTAAAAATGTTCATTAGATAGTCCTCTATTAATGTTATTTTTAATGTTGATTGAAAAACCAAAATGGTCACCACAACTGAAATTCAGCAACTTATGGGGAAAATATTTCAAAATTGTTCTTATCTGATATCTCTAATCAATTTGACAGCCAACTCCTTGAAAGGTCTTCTACTAAATGTCTGGGTTTTTTTTATTGAACGAAAATCCAAGATGGTGATCACTGTGGAGCAAATTTATTACATAGGACCCAATAGGAAAATGTAAAAAAAAAAAAAAAAAAAATCAAGCACAAAAAATAGATTGAATCCAAACAGTGCCTAAAAATGTTAAAGTTGTTCAAAATACAACAATCTTGGACAGCTATTTAACAATCAATAGTGTTTACTTGACATTGTAGTGACACTGATGCATTACTTGGTTATTTGATAGTATTTTATATCCCAGAATGGAAAATTGGTAAAAACTAGGTAACTAAATATTGATAATATGTTTCAGTGGTGAAATTAAATGCTATAAATGTTATACCTTCTCTCTCAATAAAAGATACAAAGATGGGATGTAGCACATATAAATTTAGTGTTGAATTATGTACTTTATTCATGTTATACACTAACATATATTGCCCATGTTTTATGATACATAGTGCACTCATCTAATTTGTCTTTAATTAACATTTTGTTGCAGGTCACCATCATCATCATTCTTCAACTTCTTCCAGCTTTAGGCGCAGCACTGTTTTGAGTGTAAATAATTCATCTATGCAGGCTTTGCCCCGTGGTAGGTCACATGGTTGTCACATGTCTTGAATGTTGGACTTCAAGAGCTTTCAGAAAGCTAGACTCTAAAGATTGCCTGTTTTTGTGCATGGAAGCATGCTTGAAATTTTGTTGTTGTAGTTTTCAACTGTTTGTTAGTATGCATGGCTGTATTAGAAAATAGTACATGTATGAACTGCTTCTGTCTTTGATTTTAAAACCTGATCAAATCTTGCAAAGGGAATTAACTGTTGGATTGGAAGAATTTATTGTTTGATTTTTAGTTTGTTTAGAGAAAGTATATTATGTACTACATGATATATTACCAAGATACAATGTACATAATAAATTCAATCCAATTTTGAGAATGTTCTGTTATCGAGAAGTATAAAACAATTATAATTGAAACAATGTGATCAGTGTTGGGGATCTCATTTCGATTTGCATAGAATCTATTAACAAAAACATTACATGTATTTTACAATAAGTGATACACTCATCTAAATTTAGCATTATGCTAATATTATTTTTCAGTGCACATTCTATCTTCAGCTTCTTATAACTTAAGCCACAATAATATTATTGGTGTAAATAAATAGTCTCGGAAGACTTTGTCCTTTGTAGGTCACATGATTATCAAGTGGCTTGAAAGTTGTCTGTTTTATCATTTGCTTAAGTTTCATTTTTTTTCATTTTTGAAAGTATGATTCTAAGCTACAAGACTTACCTGTTTCTTTGTTTGGAACTGCCTGTCTAAAAAGTTTATGTTTTTTTTGGGGAATTTGACATGGAAAATTTAATACCAAGCAGTTTGAATGTACCTGAACTTGTTGACATATTGTTTTGACAGACACTGTCCAGTTAAGATCAATTAATTATTTATTAAATGATATATTCTTGTACTTGATACAACTATGTACAGTACAGAAAGGGACATGCCGTGATCAATCACCGTGATAGTGGTCATGTCTAGGAGAGTGATGGGGATTAAAAATTTTAATTCATGTCGGTGATCAGGGGGCAATAAAACACCAGGTGTTAATCTGTTAATCTTGTAATCAAGTGTGTCGTTTTACAGGTAAACTAGTCAGATAAGATGTACAGGTGAAATTACGTTTTTAAATCGCCTATTTTTTTTTTCAGGTACTGTCTCCGATTCCCCTCAGAATTAAAAAAAAAACATTTTTATTTCTTTCCTCAAAACGTAAAACATCCTTGAATGAAATCCCGAGATCGAGAAAATAGCACGAGAACGGAGAGTTCATTTGAATTGATGAATAAAATGTAAATAATAAATGATTATTCAACTTCAATTCAGTGAAATCATGGGTTGTGCAAATATGTTTCAAAATGTTTTAACCTTGGCTGTGTATTGCGTATCTACACCTAGTATTTTATTGACACGTGTACACGTGACCTGGCTTGTGCACAAATGAAGTTGCATAAACACATGCGCGATATGCGTGATTTGTTACGTTTTAAAGCGTATTTCCAGTTCAACATTACATTTTAGTTCACTAATATTTTACGTTTTAAAACGTATTTCCAGTTCAATATTACATTTTAGTTCACTAATATTTTTTATACGTTCAGTAATTTTTTTTATTTTAATCTTCGTAGAAAACCCAGTTAAAACCCTTTTCGTTGTAGAAATACGTACTAAATAATTTTTATACCTGTATACGGTCATTGAAGAATTTGATTAAAAATTATCGAAACAAATATTTATAAACAGATCGTTCAAAGAAGTACTACATGTCCAAAAGTCACTAAATTTACGGATATATTTTGGAAATTAGCGGCTAATCTGCAGAAAGTTTAGAAACGTGAAAGGAAATAAGGAATTAACCTTCATCATGATTTTACCCCTACAAATGTTTGACATTACACAGTATCTGACCAAAATCAAATGTCACCAGTTTATTTATTTATTTATTCAAATTCAAATCTTAATTGGCTTTCAACCCAATAGATTTATGACAAAATACAGTAAAAAAAACTCAAAGTTTATGGAACAAATTAAAAGCATGCTCATAGTTTTCCGCTTTTTGTTCATTTTGTAGCCATTGGGCTACGTAAATTTGGATTGTTATAGGTTTTTGTTTGCAATTTTAAAGAAAATTAGTTTCATCTATAACGAAATTATGTAACAAGCCATGTGTGTAAAACAGTTTACTTGAATTGTTAATTTTTGTTCAATACGAAAGGTAAAAGTCCAAAGCACAAAATAAACCAATAATCAATTTTAAGTCTGCTCTTTACCAACTAAACACTAAAATCCCGCGCTTGCAAAGTCCGTGCTTCAAAAACCCACGACTGCGGTTTAACTTATAAACAAAAAATACATTGATGAAGTAGCCCGTATTTACGAATATTTCAATACATACTGAATACAACCCAACAGTAGAAAAAAAATGAGAAATTAAAATTAAACAAGATAAAGTTCAGTTGCGGTTTCAACAAAATTCTTAATATAGAACTCGAGGTCATAAAGTAGAACTTTCTAAAACAAACGAAAACGATAACAAGACAGACATTCTTTGGCAATGAAAAGCAACAAACAGTCAAATATTAACAGCAAGAGGATACAAAATTAATTGTCAAAAATACATCCTTCAGTAGCAATAATTACGGCTTACGATATTAAAAGTCAACAGGTAGAACAGGTAACGCTAATCTCTTAATTGGCGGTAAAATATCAATCGGCGCACAGGTGACCGAGAGCCATAAAATTTAATCCCCACCACCTTGTTTTATGGTCCTTTTTAGGTCTATCACAGTGGGTTTATGTCCGTGATGATATGTCTAAAGGATTAAAAATTATGTCTCTCGGAGTGATCAATCACGGTATGTCGCTTTCTGTACTGTAATAGAACTTTCCAGTGACTTTTGGAAGGTCAGTGGTGTTATTGGTCTACTCGTGAGTTAATAGAACTTGACAGTGACTTTTGGAAGGTCAGTGGTGTTATTGGTCTACTCGTCAGTTAATAGAACTTTCCAGTGACTTTTGGAAGATCAGTGGTGTTATTGGTCTACTCGTGAGTTAATAGAACTTGCCAGTGACTTTTGGAAGGTCAGTGATGTTATTGGTCTACTCGTGAGTTAATAGAACTTGCTAGTGACTTTTGGAAGGTCGATGGTGTTATTGGTCTACTCGTGAGTTAATAGAACTTGCTAGTGACTTTTGGAAGGTCGGTGGTGTTATTGGTCTACTCGTGAGTTAATAGAACTTGCTAGTGACTTTTGGAAGGTCGGTGGTGTTATTGGTCTACTCGTGAGTTAATAGAACTTGCTAGTGACTTTTGGAAGGTCGGTGGTGTTATTGGTCTACTCGTGAGTTAATAGAACTTGCTAGTGACTTTTGGAAGGTCGGTGGTGTTATTGGTCTACTCGTGAGTTAATAGAACTTGCTAGTGACTTTTGGAAGGTCGGTGGTGTTATTGGTCTACTCGTGAGTTAATAGAACTTGCTAGTGACTTTTGGAAGGTCGGTGGTGTTATTGGTCTACTCGTGAGTTAATAGAACTTGCCAGTGACTTTTGGAAGATCAGTGGTGTTATTGATCTACTCGTGAGTTAATAGAACTTGCTAGTGACTTTTGGAAGGTCGGTGGTGTTATTGATCTACTCGTGAGTTAATAGAACTTGCTAGTGACTTTTGGAAGGTCGGTGGTGTTATTGATCTACTCGTGAGTTAATAGAACTTGCCAGTGACTTTTGGAAGATCAGTGGTGTTATTGGTCTACTCATGAGTTAATAGAACTTGCCAGTGACTTTTGGAAGGTCGGTGGTGTTATTGATCTACTCATGAGTTAATAGAACTTGCCAGTGACTTTTGGAAGGTCGGTGGTGTTATTGATCTACTCATGAGTTAATAGAACTTGCCAGTGACTTTTGGAAGGTCGGTGGTGTTATTGATCTACTCGTGAGTTAATAGAACTTGCCAGTGACTTTTGGAAGGTCGATGGTGTTATTGGTCCACTCGTGAGTTAATAGAACTTGCCAGTGACTTTTGGAAGGTCGGTGGTGTAATTGGTCTACTCGTGAGTTTATAGAACTTGCTAGTGACTTTTGGAAGGTCGGTGGTGTTATTGATCTACTCGTGAATTAATAGAACTTGCTAGTGACTTTTGGAAGGTCGGTGGTGTTATTGGTCTACTCATGAGTTAATAGAACTTGCCAGTGACTTTTGGAAGGTCGGTGGTGTTATTGGTCTACTCGTGAATTAATAGAACTTGCCAGTGACTTTTGGAAGGTCGGTGGTGTTATAGGTCTACTCGTGAGTTAATAGAACTTGCCAGTGACTTTTGGAAGATCAGTGGTGTTATTGGTCTACTCGTGAGTTAATAGAACTTGCCAGTGACTTTTGGAAGGTCGGTGGTGTTATTGATCTACTCGTGAGTTAATAGAACTTGCCAGTGACTTTTGGAAGGTTGGTGGTGTTATTGATCTACTCGTGAGTTAATAGAACTTGCTAGTGACTTTTGGAAGGTCGGTGGTGTTATTGGTTTACTCGTGAGTTAATAGAACTTGCCAGTGACTTTTGGAAGATCATTGGTGTTATTGATCTACTCATGAGTTAATAGAACTTGCTAGTGACTTTTGGAAGGTCGGTGGTGTTATTGATCTACTCGTGAGTTAATAGAACTTGCTAGTGACTTTTGGAAGGTCGGTGGTGTTATTGATCTACTCGTGAGTTAATAGAACTTGCCAGTGACTTTTGGAAGATCAGTGGTGTTATTGGTCTACTCGTGAGTTAATAGAACTTGCCAGTGACTTTTGGAAGGTCGGTGGTGTTATTGATCTACTCATGAGTTAATAGAACTTGCTAGTGACTTTTGGAAGGTCGGTGGTGTTATTGATCTACTCATGAGTTAATAGAACTTGCCAGTGACTTTTGGAAGGTCGGTGGTGTTATTGATCTACTCGTGAGTTAATAGAACTTGCCAGTGACTTTTGGAAGGTCGGTGGTGTTATTGGTCTACTCGTGAGTTAATAGAACTTGCCAGTGACTTTTGGAAGGTCGATGGTGTTATTGGTCCACTCGTGAGTTAATAGAACTTGCCAGTGACTTTTGGAAGGTCGGTGGTGTTATTGGTCTACTCGTGAGTTAATAGAACTTGCTAGTGACTTTTGGAAGGTCGGTGGTGTTATTGATCTACTCGTGAGTTAATAGAACTTGCCAGTGACTTTTGGAAGGTCGGTGGTATTATTGGTCTACTTGTGAGTTAATAGAACTTGCCAGTGACTTTTGGAAGGTCGGTGGTGTTATTGGTCTACTCGTGAGTTTTCTCCTAATAATACAGACAGCCACAACATAACTGCTATAATGTTGAAAGTGACATAAAACAAAACAAAGTCATACGTCATGTAGTCTAATTCTCTTTTATCCTTTTGACTGTGGAAAATACTAGCCATAATTCATCTGACCAAGCACCTTTTTCTTGACATATTGTTTTGACAAACATCGTTAGATCAAAACCAATCATAATAAATCTTGTCCATTGGTCAGTAAATTATTAGAGAACTTGCGTGGAATAAAATAAGATTATGTATTTTTCATTGTAACCTGAATATTCCAATTCAAATAATTCAATTAATGCATGCTTTTGAAAATATAAGGAAAAATGTTGGGTCATGCTAATTATTAGCTCACCTGAAGGATCAGGTGAGCAATTGCTATCACTTGGCGTCCGTCGTCCGTCTGTAAACATTTCAATCTTCTTCTAGAGAACCACTGAAGTAAATGGGACCAAACGTGGCAGGAATGTTCATTTGCATGGTCTAACCAAGTGTTGTTACTTTCGTTGCGATCGGTTTTCCAACATGGCTGCCAGGGGCCAAAAAAGCCTCTGATTGGCTGAAATTTTTAATGATCTTCTTCTCCGATACTACATGGAGGATGGAATTGAAAATTGGCATGAATGATCATTGCAAGCTGCTAACCAAGTGTTGTTACTTTTTGGACTGATTGAAAATCCAAGATGGCCACCAGCGGAGGACATAATTTAACATAGCGACCCTATGGGAAATATGTAAATCAAACTTCTTCTCAAGAACCACTGGATGGATTGGAACCATACTTGGCAGGAATGTTCATTGCAAAGTTCTTATTAAGTGTTGTTACTTTTTGTTCCGACAGTCCTCCGTTCAAGATGGCTGCTGTTACTAAAAATAGAAATTTCTTCAATTGTCCATTGCTGCTTTAGTATAAGTCAAAATGAGCTCAAATTTTAACTGCAGCTACATGGCAGTGTGTAGTTTAGCATATATTCCAGGTTTTTCTGTGAAATTTTTCTTTCAGCCGATTTATACCAATTATGCAAATTAGGAATATTTTGATAAAAGATCACATTTAAATCTTCTCCTCTGAAACCGCTGAACCAAGTTAAAGCAGATTTGGCTGGGATGGTCGCTGGGTGGTCCCTTTTCAATATTGTGTCCGACAGCGCCGCCCTCCATTCAAAATGGTTGCTATTACCAAAAATAGAAATTTCTTTAGTTGTCTATTTCTGCTTTATTACAAATCAAAATGAACTCAAATTTTAACTGCAGCTACATGGCAATGAGTAGTTTAACATATATTCTGGGTTTTTCTGTGAGATTTTTTTCAGCCAGTTTATTCCGTTTAGGAATATGAGATAAAAATCACATCTAAATCTTTTGCTTAGAAATTTGAGTTAAAATGATCTTTGGATGGCCCACTTTCAAAATTATGTGTAACACTCATATTTTCTATCAACTTTCGATGTCAAATTGAAAACCAGGTGAGCGATTACAAGCTCCTGGGAGCCTCTAGTTTTTGAAAATCATGGTTTCGAAGCATGCTTGGATTTTGGTTATAATCATTTCAATTGCTTGTTAGTTTGCATGACTGATATATTTATTAGTACATGTATGTGATGTATATATTGAGATATTGTGTACATTTGATTTCTCACTGTAAGCAGCACTAGTTGTTTTAATTTTAATAGTAGTTTGATGTATTTTTAGCTCACCAGATTCAAAGGTACATGTGAGGTATTCTCATCATTTTTTGTCCTTTATTGTCGGTCATCCTTAATCTTTTCACATTTCATTTTTTTTCTAACAAACCCCTGGACCAAATTGAACCAATCTTGACAGAAGTAATGAATGGTTCCTAACATTTTATATGATTTTTGTTCCATTTGGAAATTCAACATGGCTGCTAGCTAGGGTTTGTTATGTTTTCTGATTTTTTGAAATTTTCAAATGTCTTCTTCTCAGAAACCAGACATGGTGAAATTTTACATTGTAGGAATGTTCCTTATATGATCCTCATCAGAAATCCAAGATGGCTGTAATCACATTATGACCGTATGGGAAAATGAATAAATAATTGTTCTCTGATACTATAAACTTGACTGAAACTAAACTGTATAAGTCATTTACTGGTTCTTTACATAGTCATTGGATAGTTCTTCACACATAGTTTTCATTTTTTGTGTGGATAAGAAATCCAAGATGGCCACCACATTGTTTAATATAAAACCTTATGAGAATATACATAAAAGGTTTTTTTCTCAGTATCTTCAAACACTGAATTCAAAAACTGTATGAATAAACAGATGAGTGAAATAGGCTCAGGTGAACTTCAAGTTCAATATTATTTCAGTAATTTCACGGTCAAACATTGACTTGTATTTATCAATTAAATGTCTGAGTTATAACACAGAGGCAAGTTGCAACAAAGGCTTACCTTTTAAATTTTGAAAATAAAAATAAAATTAAAACAAAGAAAGAAAAAAAAGTGAGAGAATATATAATAGTATGACTTGACAATTGTGAATATATTTTCATTTTTCTTCTTTTTTTGGATTAAATTGTATTGGTACAGAAACAAGATGATAATTAAACATATACATAGAGATAATTTTGTTTTAATCTTTTGAGAAAGACATTTACAATTAGTAGTATTTAGTTTTATACTATTAATGTTTTATTTCAGGACGCATTTGTTCTTCAGCTTCTTCCAACATAAGTCACAACAACATTATTGGTGTAAATAAATTGTCTAAACAGACTTTGCCCCTTGGTAGGTCACATGATTATCATGTGTCTTGAAAGTTTTTGATTTCTGTTTTTAAAATTGCTTAATTAATTTGATTAATTATTTTTGTTCTCTTTTGGAAAGCATGATTCTAAACTACAAGACTTACCTGTTTCTGTGATTGGAACTGCCTGTTTGAAATGTTCTTGCCTGTTTATTTTGGTATTATACAAGAAAAGTTTAATATCCAGCAGTTTTTCTGCAAATATATAATTTAAATGAAGAAAATATGACAATATGTCTTTGGACTTTTTCTTGGACAGCTACCATTTGTGAAGATCAAAAACATTATCCATTTACTTTGTACAAGGTATATATCATTGTACAAAGGTCTATTCTGATTCACATTTCAATTAATCTATGCTTATGAATAAACAGTGAAACTTGTCTAAACAGAACCTTTAATAAAACAGAATCCTGTATGAACCAAACTTTAAACTTGTCTAAACAGATCCCTTAATAAAACAGAATCCTGTATGAACCAAACTTTATTCTGGAGATACAAACTGGCCCTAAGGAGGGGTCTATTCTGGAGGTACACACTGGCCCTAAGGAGGGGGTCTATTCTGGAGATACAAACTGGCCCTAAGGAGGGGTCTATTCTGGAGGTACAAACTGGCCCTAAGGAGGGGTCTATTCTGGAGATACAAACTGGCCCTAAGGAGGGGTCTATTCTGGAGATACAAACTGACCCTAAGGAGGGGTCTATTCTGGAGATACAAACTGGCCCTAAGGAGGGGTCTATTCTGGAGATACAAGCTGGCCCTAAGGAGGGGTCTATTCTGGAGATACAAACTGGCCCTAAGGAGGGGTCTATTCTGGAGATACAAACTGGCCCTAAGGAGGGGTCTATTCTGGAGATACAAACTGGCCCTAAGGAGGGGTCTATTCTGGGGATACAAACTGGCCCTAAGGAGGGGTCTATTCTGGAGATACAAACTGGCCCTAAGGAGGGGTCTATTCTGGAGATACAAACTGGCCCTAAGGAGGGGTCTATTCTGGAGATACAAACTGGCCCTAAGGAGGGGTCTATTCTAGAGATACAAACTGGCCCTAAGGAGGGGTCTATTCTGGAGATACAAACTGGCCCTAAGGAAGGGTCTATTCTGGAGATACAAACTGGCCCTAAGGAGGGGTCTATTCTGGAGATACAAACTGGCTCTAAGGAAAGGTCTATTCTGGAGATACAAACTAAGGAGGGTCAGTTAAGACAGGTTTCACTGTATTAGAACAAACAATGTGGGCATCCTAATTATTATTTAAATACCTGGACTAGGTTGCACAAACCTCAATTAAATTTAAGTGTCATTTAAAACTTAATTGACACTTGAGTTTACTTGGAATGTTCATGAAATTAATTTACACTTAAGGTTTAATTGAGACTTAAATTTAATTGAGATTTGTGTAACCCAGTCCTAGTTTGGAAGCATGCTTGAATTTTGATTGTAGTGATTTTCAATTAGTTGTTGGTATGCATAGAAAATATTGCATGAATACTCTATATGTCAGAAGTAAATTAAAAAAATAATTATTCTAATATACATGTGTATACAGGAAGTTTGAAGTTTTTATTGCTGTTT
Source organism: Bathymodiolus septemdierum (assembly GCA_963383655.1). Taxonomy (NCBI): domain Eukaryota; kingdom Metazoa; phylum Mollusca; class Bivalvia; order Mytilida; family Modiolidae; genus Bathymodiolus; species Bathymodiolus septemdierum. Next base: position 119,392,025 of record OY726518.1, on the reverse strand, counting down.
CTCTCTACTTTTAATTTACTTAGAGGAAGTATATTTGTACTACATGATATATTCCAAAGATACTTTACATTGGCATTGAAACTTCTGTAATATACTAACATACCACACGTCTGAATTTTCTATAACATATTATAGCATAACTGGCCTGAATTTTTCTGTAATACATGTGTTCTCATAACAATAAAATTATAACTTTTTAGGAAAGAATATCAAACAAGATTCAAATTATACTCAACAACAAAAGTTAAAGGCTACATTTTTACAGGAATATTAAGTTATTGTTTATATTTGAAAATTTTCCTATTACTTGATCCTCCATAAATCCATAATTAATGTTAAGTTCATCTTTTTTTGGTCTAAAGTGTTGTGCTGTTTATTTTCTGCAATTTCAAATGTGGTCTACAGACAGTAAATTTTGCCAAACAGCTGTAGGGAAATGTTTTCTTGGTAAATTTGTATAAATTTAACACTTTGTTTTATTACAACATGCCAATTAAAAGGTATTTGACAGAAGAGGAGGCCTGGAGAGTAATAGGTTTTCTGCAAAATTGTCTTTCACAACTAAAAGTGAGTGCACAGTTTGCTATTAGCCAAACAATAATCAGATGTTTATGGACAAGTTATGCACAGACTAACAGTATTAATCAGAGACAAAAAGGTGGTGAACTAAAAGTAAGACAACCTGTGAAGACTTCAAATAACATACCTAGTACAACAAAATGGAATGCCATCACATTGAACATAGAGTTTTGTGATGTCTAATCAGGAGAAAACTGACTTCATGCATCTGGTTTGAAAGTCAACTACTGGCCAGCAAAGTCTCTGGATGTTAATATGATAGAACATCCTTGGGATTTCTTTCATCGTCGGATTTCAAGTCGACACAATATACTAAATTCCCTACAAGTGTTGTCAGATGTACTTCTTGAAGAATAATCAAGTATTTCTCAGGTTGAATTTAGAATGCAAATTTGCAGCTTCCAAAACTGTTGTAGAATGGTTATTCGAGTACAAGGCGGACATATTCAATATAGATATTTTAGCTGTTGACATTCTATGACATTGCTTAGTACTTTTTTCCAGAATCACTGAATCATTGTCAAAAAGCAAAATTAAGTGTAATAGTTTTTTTGACCAGCACTGTGTTCCATATGGAATGTTAGAATAGTTTGAAATGATATTTTACTTTACCTTAATGACTTTCTCAAATATTTTATTATCCATGTTTTTAAAATTATTTATTATTAATAAATTGAAATAATTTGTTTCCAGAGGGATTATAGTATAATTGTATTTATATAATTACAGAAGAAGACAATGCTCCCTCTCAGACAGATACTGTTCCAGAAAGATCTTATTCCAGCAGTGAAGAAGAAGATTTTTATGATGCTGAAGACTATAAGTCAGCAACATCAACACCACAGTAAGTATAATTATAATGGTTCATTGAACACACTATGTAGAATGGCTATGAATAGATAAACTCATTAACACCATGTAATGGCTCAGTGAACACACTATAGAATGGCTGTTAATAGATAAACTCATTAACACCATGTAATGGCTCAGTGAACACACTATGTAGAATGGCTATGAATAGATAAACTCATTAACACCATGTAATGGCTCAGTGAACACACTATATAGAATGGCTATGAATAGATAAACTCATTAACACCATGTAATGGCTCAGTGAACACACTATAGAATGGCTATGAATAGATAAACTCATTAACACCATGTAATGGCTCAGTGAACACACTATATAGAATGGCTGTTAATAGATAACCTCATTAACACTATGTAATGGTACAGTGAACACACTATACAGAATGGCTGTTAATAGATAAACTCATTAACATCATGTAATGGTTCATTGAACACACTATAGAATGGCTGTTAATATATAAACTCATTAACACTATGTAATGGTTCATTGAACACACTATTCAGAATGGCTGTTATTAGATAACCTCATTAACACTATGTAATTAAGAAATAAATCATGGAAACCAGAATGTGTTGGGAGTTTTAACATGGATTGGCGGATATTAGTATTTTATACCGAGCCAGAAGCTTCCATGATTTATTTCGAATCTGATATGTCTAAGAGTACAAATACGGTAGTATACTTTGACTGGAAGACAGTAATTTATATTTACATTTGCAGAAAATGTTGTACACAATTTATGCTGCCAATGGAAAAGTCAGTCACATTCACCGGTGCATGTGCTAATGAGATTATACCGAATTGATAACTCGCTCGTTTGTTAACAAAGCGAAAGAAGGAAGCCATGTTAGAATGGTTCATTGAACACACTATATAGAATGGCTGTTAATAGATAACCTCATTATTAACACCATGTAATGGTTCATTGAACACACCATATAGAATGGCTGTTAATAGATAAGCTCATTAACACCATGTAATGGTTCATTGAACACACTATGTAGAATGGCTATGAATAGATAAACTCATTAACATCATGTAATGGTTCAGTGAACATACTATATAGAATGGCTGTTAATAGATAACCTCATTAACACTATGTAATGGTACAGTGAACACACTATAGAATGGCTGTTAATAGATAAACTCATTAACCTCATGTAATGGTTCATTGAACACACTATAGAATGGCTGTTAATATATAAACTCATTAACACTATGTAATGGTTCATTGAACACACTATTCAGAATGGCTGTTATTAGATAACCTCATTAACACTATGTAATTAAGAAATAAATCATGGAAACCAGAATGTGTTGGGAGTTTTAACATGGATTGGCGGATATTAGTATTTTATACCGAGCCAGAAGCTTCCATGATTTATTTCAAATCTGATATGTCTTAAGAGTACAAATACGGTAGTATACTTTGATTGGAAGACAGTAATTTATATTTACATTTGCAGAAAATGTTGTACACAATTTATGCTGCCAATGGAAAAGTCAGTCACATTCACCGGTGCACGTGCTAATGAGATTATACCGAATTGATAACTCGCTCGTTTGTTAACAAAGCGAAAGAAGGAAGCCATGTTAGAATGGTTCATTGAACACACTATATAGAATGGCTGTTAATAGATAACCTCATTATTAACACCATGTAATGGTTCATTGAACACACCATATAGAATGGCTGTTAATAGATAAGCTCATTAACACCATGTAATGGTTCATTGAACACACTATATAGAATGGCTATTGATACGCTCCCTTTTTGGGAGCGTTAATAGTAGAAGTATGAATAGGTACTATGGCACTTCAAAATCTTCAACAATATGGCTGCCCAACCGGAAATAAATTAAAAGTAAAATCATGTGACCTAAACTGGAACTCTAGTCGATTTTTTTTCAAATAAAAATGAAACAATGTTCGGTAGCGGATACGAAAACTGTTTGGAGTTTTAGATGGTGTTATTTTTAAGCTTGATATTTTGTAAACAGGAAGAAAAATGACTGTTCTTTGGGAGCGTTTCAGGTTGCACCTGCCTCATATTAGATAACCTCATTAACACCATGTAATGGTTCATTGAACACACTCTATATAATGGCTGTTAATAGATAAACTCATTAACACTATGTAATGGTTCATTGAACACACTATATAGAATGACTGTTAATAGATAACCTCATTAACACTATGTAATGGTTCATTGAACACACTATATAGAATGACTGTTAATAGATAATCTCATTAACACTATGTAATGGTTCATTGAACACACTATATAGAATGGCTGTTAATAGATAAACTCATTAACTCCATGTAATGGTTCATTGAACATGCTATATGACATGGATGATAATACCTGAACTCACAATGAAGTTAAAACATAATGATTATTAAATACAAAGTTTACTTTCTGTTTAATAGGAAAGGTAACACCCCAGTGACAACTCCTACCTCAGAGGAAGATAAAACAATAGAACAGCCACAAGTAATAGCTTCAGATGATGACTATTATGATGGTCAGTATATTTCATTCTTACACATACAAACTAAAGGATTAGGGTTAAGGTTTGGGTTAGGGTGTTTAACTCCACTTTCACCAATATTTCAGTTATATGGTGGCAATCAGTTTTATTGGTGGAGGAAACCAGAGTACCCCGAAAAAAACCACTGACTTGCCACAAGTCTCTGACAAACTTTATCATATAATGTTGTATCGAGTATACCTCGTCTGAGCGGGATTCGTTAGTGGTGATAGGCACTGATTGCATAGGTAGTTGTAAATCCAACTACCATGTGATCATGACCATGACGTCCCCCAAAGTATTATTATTAGATGTATAGTGACATTTAGTGTTTCCTGATATAAGTTGGAGTAATGTTAATTTCTTCATTTTGACCAAGCAAAAAAATATATTGTTATATACTTTTAACCTGTAATTAAACAAACGCTAGAAAATACTGACCACACCAATAAAATATGGGTGAACCCAGGTAATTGCGAAGGGTAAACTGTATTATTGTAAAATATTGACAATATACAGATATTAATTTTAGATCAAGTAATATTGTACCTATTGATAATGTGTTGTAAATTTAGACAAAAGTCATTGCATTATTATTTTCTGTATTTTCAGAGCTTTATGATGAATTAGACAATGAGAATTGTAAGTAGAATGTTGTCACTTTGAAATCTGACTTGTATAGATTAATGTTATAATGATCACATACAGTTCTGGTCCCTAGTTTCACACTGCTACTTTTTATTGAAGTGTATGTACTAAACCAGGATAGTGTCATGTTTATATTTATATTTGTTAGAGGTATCAATTTTACCTGTTTCTATGATTTTTCAGGTTGATTTTGGAAATGTTCTGATGGTGTGGTATTTTTTGTTTTTCCATTTTAATACAGGCTCTATATATTTCAATGTTACACAATTCTAAATATCTGGTAATGTTTACTGTCAGCTCTTTAAGACATAAACAAGAGAATAACATAAGATAATTGATATCTAACAAGCACTATAATGTTGTAAATTATACCAGATATTGGGATCATACTCATCTTGATATTTAGACTTCTAGTGCCAGAACAAATGTAAATAATAGTATTAGTAAAACCAGGACCTGCATTTTCATCAGCAAATATAGTATTTATTGTATTCAATTTTTTTATGTGAGAGGCAGCTGTTCACTTTGTTGATATTGATGGAATTGTCGATCATCATTGTTTAGAGGCAGTTGTTCACTTTGTTGATATTGATGGAATTGTCGATCATCATTGTTTAGAGGTAGTTGTTCACTTTGTTGATATTGATGGAATTGTCGATCATCATTGTTTAGAGGCAGTTGTTCACTTTGTTGATATTGATGGAATTGTCGATCATCATTGTTTAGAGGTAGTTGTTCACTTTGTTGATATTGATGGAATTGTCGATCATCATTGTTTAGAGGCAGTTGTTCACTTTGTTGATATTGGTGGAATTGTCGATCATCATTGTTTAGAGGTAGTTGTTCACTTTGTTGATATTGATGGAATTGTCGATCATCATTGTTTAGAGGCAGTTGTTCACTTTGTTGATATTGATGAAATTGTCGATCATCATTGTTTAGAGGTAGTTGTTCACTTTGTTGATATTGATGGAATTGTCGATCATCATTGTTTAGAGGTAGTTGTTCACTTTGTTGATATTGATGGAATTGTCGATCATCATTGTTTAGAGGTAGTTGTTCACTTTGTTGATATTGGTGGAATTGTCGATCATCATTGTTTAGAGGTAGTTGTTCACTTTGTTGATATTGATGGAATTGTCGATCATCATTGTTTAGAGGCAGTTGTTCACTTTGTTGATATTGATGGAATTGTCGATCATCATTGTTTAGAGGCAGTTGTTCACTTTGTTGATATTGATGGAATTGTCGATCATCATTGTTTAGAGGCAGTTGTTCACTTTGTTGATATTGGTGGAATTGTCGATCATCATTGTTTAGAGGTAGTTGTTCACTTTGTTGATATTGATGGAATTGTCGATCATCATTGTTTAGAGGTAGTTGTTCACTTTGTTGATATTGGTGGAATTGTCGATCATCATTGTTTAGAGGCAGTTGTTCACTTTGTTGATATTGGTGGAATTGTCGATCATCATTGTTTAGAGGCAGTTGTTCACTTTGTTGATATTGGTGGAATTGTCGATCATCATTGTTTAGAGGTAGTTGTTCACTTTGTTGATATTGGTGGAATTGTCGATCATCATTGTTTAGAGGTAGTTGTTCACTTTGTTGATATTGATGGAATTGTCGATCATCATTGTTTAGAGGTAGTTGTTCACTTTGTTGATATTGGTGGAATTGTCGATCATCATTGTTTAGAGGCAGTTGTTCACTTTGTTGATATTGATGGAATTGTCGATCATCATTGTTTAGAGGCAGTTGTTCACTTTGTTGATATTGATGGAATTGTCGATCATCATTGTTTAGAGGCAGTTGTTCACTTTGTTGATATTGGTGGAATTGTCGATCATCATTGTTTAGAGGTAGTTGTTCACTTTGTTGATATTGATGGAATTGTCGATCATCATTGTTTAGAGGTAGTTGTTCACTTTGTTGATATTGGTGGAATTGTCGATCATCATTGTTTAGAGGTAGTTGTTCACTTTGTTGATATTGGTGGAATTGTCGATCATCATTGTTTAGAGGTAGTTGTTCACTTTGTTGATATTGATGGAATTGTCGATCATCATTGTTTAGAGGCAGTTGTTCACTTTGTTGATATTGATGGAATTGTCGATCATCATTGTTTAGAGGTAGTTGTTCACTTTGTTGATATTGATGGAATTGTCGATCATCATTGTTTAGAGGTAGTTGTTCACTTTGTTGATATTGATGGAATTGTCGATCATCATTGTTTAGAGGTAGTTGTTCACTTTGTTGATATTGGTGGAATTGTCGATCATCATTGTTTAGAGGTAGTTGTTCACTTTGTTGATATTGATGGAATTGTCGATCATCATTGTTTAGAGGTAGTTGTTCACTTTGTTGATATTGATGGAATTGTCGATCATCATTGTTTAGAGGTAGTTGTTCACTTTGTTGATATTGGTGGAATTGTCGATCATCATTGTTTAGAGGTAGTTGTTCACTTTGTTGATATTGGTGGAATTGTCGATCATCATTGTTTAGAGGTAGTTGTTCACTATGTTGATATTGATGGAATTGTCGATCATCATTGTTTAGAGGCAGTTGTTCACTTTGTTGATATTGATGGAATTGTCGATCATCATTGTTTAGAGGTAGTTGTTCACTTTGTTGATATTGATGGAATTGTCGATCGTCATTGTTTAGAGGTAGTTGTTCACTTTGTTGATATTGATGGAATTGTCGATCGTCATTGTTTAGAGGTAGTTGTTCACTTTGTTGATATTGGTGGAATTGTCGATCGTCATTGTTTAGAGGTAGTTGTTCACTTTGTTGATATTGGTGGAATTGTCGATCGTCATTGTTTAGAGGTAGTTGTTCACTTTGTTGATATTGATGGAATTGTCGATCGTCATTGTTTAGAGGTAGTTGTTCACTTTGTTGATATTGGTGGAATTGTCGATCATCATTGTTTAGAGGCAGTTGTTCACTTTGTTGATATTGATGGAATTGTCGATCATCATTGTTTAGAGGTAGTTGTTCACTTTGTTGATATTGATGGAATTGTCGATCATCATTGTTTAGAGGTAGTTGTTCACTTTGTTGATATTGGTGGAATTGTCGATCATCATTGTTTAGAGGCAGTTGTTCACTTTGTTGATATTGGTGGAATTGTCGATCATCATTGTTTAGAGGCAGTTGTTCACTTTGTTGATATTGGTGGAATTGTCGATCGTCATTGTTTAGAGGCAGTTGTTCACTTTGTTGATATTGATGGAATTGTCGATCGTCATTGTTTAGAGGTAGTTGTTCACTTTGTTGATATTGGTGGAATTGTCGATCGTCATTGTTTAGAGGTAGTTGTTCACTTTGTTGATATTGGTGGAATTGTCGATCGTCATTGTTTAGAGGTAGTTGTTCACTTTGTTGATATTGATGGAATTGTCGATCATCATTGTTTAGAGGTAGTTGTTCACTTTGTTGATATTGGTGGAATTGTCGATCATCATTGTTTAGAGGCAGTTGTTCACTTTGTTGATATTGATGGAATTGTCGATCATCATTGTTTAGAGGTAGTTGTTCACTTTGTTGATATTGATGGAATTGTCGATCATCATTGTTTAGAGGTAGTTGTTCACTTTGTTGATATTGGTGGAATTGTCGATCATCATTGTTTAGAGGCAGTTGTTCACTTTGTTGATATTGGTGGAATTGTCGATCATCATTGTTTAGAGGTAGTTGTTCACTTTGTTGATATTGGTGGAATTGTCGATCATCATTGTTTAGAGGTAGTTGTTCACTTTGTTGATATTGGTGGAATTGTCGATCATCATTGTTTAGAGGTAGTTGTTCACTTTGTTGATATTGATGGAATTGTCGATCATCATTGTTTAGAGGTAGTTGTTCACTTTGTTGATATTGATGGAATTGTCGATCATCATTGTTTAGAGGTAGTTGTTCACTTTGTTGATATTGATGGAATTGTCGATCATCATTGTTTAGAGGTAGTTGTTCACTTTGTTGATATTGATGGAATTGTCGATCATCATTGTTTAGAGGCAGTTGTTCACTTTGTTGATATTGATGGAATTGTCGATCATCATTGTTTAGAGGCAGTTGTTCACTTTGTTGATATTGATGGAATTGTCGATCATCATTGTTTAGAGGTAGTTGTTCACTTTGTTGATATTGATGGAATTGTCGATCATCATTGTTTAGAGGTAGTTGTTCACTTTGTTGATATTGATGGAATTGTCGATCATCATTGTTTAGAGGTAGTTGTTCACTTTGTTGATATTGATGGAATTGTCGATCATCATTGTTTAGAGGTAGTTGTTCACTTTGTTGATATTGATGGAATTGTCGATCATCATTGTTTAGAGGCAGTTGTTCACTTTGTTGATATTGATGGAATTGTCGATCATCATTGTTTAGAGGTAGTTGTTCACTTTGTTGATATTGATGGAATTGTCGATCATCATTGTTTAGAGGTAGTTGTTCACTTTGTTGATATTGGTGGAATTGTCGATCATCATTGTTTAGAGGCAGTTGTTCACTTTGTTGATATTGGTGGAATTGTCGATCATCATTGTTTAGAGGTAGTTGTTCACTTTGTTGATATTGGTGGAATTGTCGATCATCATTGTTTAGAGGTAGTTGTTCACTTTGTTGATATTGATGGAATTGTCGATCATCATTGTTTAGAGGTAGTTGTTCACTTTGTTGATATTGGTGGAATTGTCGATCATCATTGTTTAGAGGTAGTTGTTCACTTTGTTGATATTGATGGAATTGTCGATCATCATTGTTTAGAGGTAGTTGTTCACTTTGTTGATATTGATGGAATTGTCGATCATCATTGTTTAGAGGCAGTTGTTCACTTTGTTGATATTGATGGAATTGTCGATCATCATTGTTTAGAGGCAGTTGTTCACTTTGTTGATATTGATGGAATTGTCGATCATCATTGTTTAGAGGCAGTTGTTCACTTTGTTGATATTGATGGAATTGTCGATCATCATTGTTTAGAGGTAGTTGTTCACTTTGTTGATATTGATGGAATTGTCGATCATCATTGTTTAGAGGTAGTTGTTCACTTTGTTGATATTGATGGAATTGTCGATCATCATTGTTTAGAGGCAGTTGTTCACTTTGTTGATATTGATGGAATTGTCGATCATCATTGTTTAGAGGCAGTTGTTCACTTTGTTGATATTGGTGGAATTGTCGATCATCATTGTTTAGAGGCAGTTGTTCACTTTGTTGATATTGATGGAATTGTCGATCATCATTGTTTAGAGGTAGTTGTTCACTTTGTTGATATTGATGGAATTGTCGATCATCATTGTTTAGAGGCAGTTGTTCACTTTGTTGATATTGATGGAATTGTCGATCATCATTGTTTAGAGGTAGTTGTTCACTTTGTTGATATTGGTGGAATTGTCGATCATCATTGTTTAGAGGCAGTTGTTCACTTTGTTGATATTGGTGGAATTGTCGATCATCATTGTTTAAACCTTAATTTTAATAATTGATTTCTTTTAACTAAAATAAAACCAAATAATATCACCAAATTGATAACTGGAACAACATAAATGATACAAATTAAGTCAGTCAGTGAATGCTTGTTTGATTTTTATTATACCCTAGATGTATAGTCTTGGGGCAATTAAGTTTTACCTGTGGCTATGTCTGTAGATCAGTCCTGCATTTGAGTACCATTCAATAACTTCAGTTTCCCTTAAGCAAATTATTTGAAATTTTTACACACAAGATCAGGGACCATATAAAAGGCAGACCATGATCAACTTTCATTTTCATTCACCTATCATGAAGTTTGATTTCTGAAAGCTGCTTCTCTTTAAAAAATAGGATATCTTATATACACTTCCTCTCAATCACCTCAGCCATAATTTATTCTTGTGGTGAGTTATATCCCTTGATTTCCTGACATTGTTTCCTTATCTTATTTTGGAGCAGTGGCAGCTGTATCCCATGGATAATTTTTTCTCTACATTTTGAAAGTTTTGAGAATATGTAGATAAGTCAAGTCTTAAAGTTTAATAAAAAATGTATTATATTTCAGTGGGATCATTAGAAAAGCATGGTAGCATAATTGCCCATTTGTTGTCACAAGTTAGAATAGGAATGGATTTAACTAAAGTAGTTTTGCCAACATTTATCTTGGAGAGAAGATCTCTGTTAGAAATGTATGCTGACTTTTTTGCTCACCCAGATTTATTTTTGAAGTAAGTACCCCATATTGAATCATTTACTGAACATTACTTATTAAGTTTCAATGCATACCGGTAATGATTTTCTGTTTCATAGCTAAAGATATATAACATAATTATGTTGATATGATGATTGTGAGTTCTTTTATATAAATAGGGGCATGAGGATTACTGTAATTTAGCATTGTTATTGCTGTTCTATATCCTGAGCAGAAACAAAATATATAAACTATTTGTAACAGTTTTATCATTCTGATCATTGTAAACTTAATTTTTAGATTAATTTATATATTTATAAATAAATAATGGTTTGGGGGGGAATAGGGTGGTAATTACAATCACAATTGATTTCAGAAAAAAAGTTGTTATGTGTTGAGCACACAAATAGCAATAACTGTCATTTACACTTATAATATGTTTGTCTTGTTCTGTGCATGTGATGTGATGTGATGGAATTGTCGATCATCATTGTTTAGAGGTAGTTGTTCACTTTGTTGATATTGATGGAATTGTCGATCATCATTGTTTAGAGGTAGTTGTTCACTTTGTTGATATTGATGGAATTGTCGATCATCATTGTTTAGAGGCAGTTGTTCACTTTGTTGATATTGATGGAATTGTCGATCATCATTGTTTAGAGGCAGTTGTTAAAAAAAATGTGAAAATTTACACACAAAAAAAAAAAAAAAAAAATGAAATAAATAGGGGCTGCCGTGATCATGTGGTAGTTGGATTTACAATTACCTATGCAATCAGTGCCTATTACCACTAAAGTTGTGAGTTCAAATCCTGCTCATGGCTAGGTGTACTTGATACAGCATATGATAAAGTTTGTCAGTGACTTGCGGCAGGTTGGTGGTTTTGGTTTCCTCCACCAATAAAACTGACTACCAAGATATAGCTGAAATATTGTTGAAAGTGTTGTTAAACACCATAACCCTAACTTTAACCATTAATATAGATATAGTACATGATAATATTTTTCTTTGGACAGCTTTTGTTTTTGTAAATTTTAACTGTCGAAAAAATAAAAAAAATAAAAATTTGACTTCATTTTTTAAACATTAGCTGGTAATTTACATTTGAGAAAAGAGAGACAGGTTATTGTCCTGACTACAATTTTTAGACAGCTACAAACATTTTACTGTCGTATTATGTTATGGGTCTATCATTGTCATATTGTGCATCTGTAGACACAATGGTTTCTGTGCTATAACTTTTGTTCTAGTTTATAACTTATCCTTCTGTATTTGTAAAACAAAGAAATTTGGCAGAGAATAAAGGTTGGTATTGATATTTCAGAATTCCTGATATGGAAACTCCTAAAGACAGAATGGTACAATTAGTACGATGGTACTTATCAGCATTCCATGCCGGCAGAAATAGTGAAATAGCCAAAAAACCATATAACCCTATCTTAGGAGAAACATTTACATGTTTCTGGAAATTACCAGGAAATGAAAACAGTGGTGTTAGTGAAAACAGTGTTGTAAGTTTATCCTGGAGATTTAGTTTTAGCTTTATATTTTTCACTGGTGTTAATTTTTGTGTTATTTGTATTCTAAGCTTTTCCTTTCGTGAACTTGTGTCATTGTCTAACATATCCTTGTTGTTAGACCTATATGTCTAACATATCCTTGTTGTTAGACCTATATGTCTAACATATCCTTGTTGTTAGACCTATATGTCTAACATATCCTTGTTGTTAGACCTATATGTCTAACATATCCTTGTTGTTAGACCTATATGTCTAACATATCCTTGTTGTTAGACCTATATGTCTAACATATCCTTGTTGTTAGACCTATATGTCTAACATATCCTTGTTAGACCTATATGTCTAACATATCCTTGTTGTTAGACCTATATGTCTAACATATCCTTGTTGTTAGACCTATATGTCTAACATATCCTTGTTGTTAGACCTATATGTCTAACATATCCTTGTTGTTAGACCTATATGTCTAACATATCCTTGTTGTTAGACCTATATGTCTAACATATCCTTGTTGTTAGACCTATATGTCTAACATATCCTTGTTGTTAGACCTATATGTCTAACATATCCTTGTTGTTAGACCTATATGTCTAACATATCCTTGTTGTTAGACCTATATGTCTAACATATCCTTGTTGTTAGACCTATATGTCTAACATATCCTTGTTGTTAGACCTATATGTCTAACATATCCTTGTTGTTAGACCTATATGTCTTTACACGTCTAGTACTCTACATTATTGTGTAAGATACTTCATATAGGAATCAATCATTACAGATACACAGTTGAACAAGTCTGGTATAATATAGATATAGATACATAGGTGGATTTATACAAGTAGGTGTGGGTTATTATTTAAGCTGTACAACAGTCCCTCTTTTATAAGACCACTCCCACCAAAGGTCATCCTCTATGCTCTTATTAGACCAGACTTCAGATTGACTTAGATATTAAAATACTACTAAAGTGCCCCCTTAAAAAGAGTCGACCCTTCTTATCGAGCCACTTTTTCATTGCAGAGTGGGTAACCTTATAAAAGGGAAACTACTGAATTACTGTAATTATATACATGTATATTTTTTTAATTGTAAATAAAAGCAATCAATTATTTTTCTGTCTATATATGGCAGTAAAGATTTTATAATATATTATGTTATAGCAAAAAAAATAAAACAAAACATGAAGTATCAGTGTTTGGGAGAAATTATTTGAACTTAAAATATATCCTCTACATTTACATGGTAATCTAATTTATATGGTAAAAAATTATTTTATATTATAGGAAATAACAGAAGAAGGGCCTGTACCTTGGGCAGGTAAAGATAATCTGGCATTTGTTGCTGAACAAGTATCTCATCATCCTCCAAGTAAGTACGGATAGAGTCCTTGATCTCCCCCTCAAAATAAAATTCAAGGTTCCATGTAATTGCTATTTGCATCTGATCATTAGTCCAAAACAAGTGGTTTTTGGGTGTTTTGCTATTTTGACATGCACTATGGTAATAATTCATAATAAAAGACAGGTCAAGACTGATATTGATTGTGAGAATGTTTATCGTTCTTTACTGGGTAGGGTCCTTAAAAATATTAAAAATAACAAAATATTTTGTTTCTGGATGATATCATAAAGTTGCTTATTTATGGACATAATTTTTTGTGGTTTTAATAATTATTATAACAAAAGATAGGTCGACTCCGACTTTAATAGCAATGCTATTTACTGTTGCAGAATTATATCCATTGAAAATGTTTAAAAAAATGTATATATTTTATTTTCAAATGATTTCTAGACAAACGTCCAAACATTTAAAACAATAGAAAACAACAGAAGTCTATTTCTAGTCTTTATATTGGCATTCAAATATGGTGGGGGTTAAGATTGTTAATACATCCCAACCCTCCTCTCTTGATTGCCAATCCCTTGTGGACAAACAGACATAAACCAAAAAACAACAATGACAGTGATAATTTAGAGCACATGTACTTGTGTTCCAAACAAGGAAAATAATACCTGTATATGAAACTGTGTGCTGGATAGGACAATTACATGTATAATACTACTACTTTTGAATTAGTTTTAGACAAGTTACATGTATAACATGACTACTTTTGAATTAGTTTCAGCATTTTATGCAGAACATTTTAATAAAAAGATATCATTAGATGGTTATATATGGACTAAATCAAAGTTTCTGGGGCTGTCTATTGGTGTACACTTGATAGGACAAGCTGTAATATCTGTGATAGATTATGATGAAGAATATACTATAACATTCCCTAATGGTTATGGAAGGTAGGTTTATAATATTTATTAAATTGTTTTCATATCATGAGTAGACATTGTAATCCTGTAAACATGAATTACAAGATGTGTCATGGAGATAGCTCTTTCAAAGAGAATTGTTGTTAAATGTCATTGAAGAATAAGTTACATTTTGATGAGATGATGATGATCTCTGTTTTGCCCGGGTTGCTCAATGAGTTAGGTAGTTGGATTACCTAACAACTCATACAAGTTTATCACCAATACGGCGTGGGTACGCACCCGGCTTTGTAAATTACAAAAAAGGGTACACTCGACTTGCAGCAGCACGTGATAAAGTTTACCAGTTGCTTGCCCATGGTCGGTGGTTCTCTCTGGGTACTCCGGTTTCTTCCACCACTAAAACTGGTCGCCATGATATTGCTGAAAATGGTGCTAAACACCAAAAATCAATCAATCAATCATGCACTAAACCAATATGCTAAGTTGGATTTTACAGTTCTAGCTCATTTTTAACGATAGTCCACAGATAGACAGGTCGGCTGGGACTGTGTGCTTAGCAAAGAGTCCACAGATAGACAGGTCAGCTGGGACTGTGTGCTTAGCAAAGAAGCAACATATACCAATTATATAGTCTTTGGTTTGATCTGATTTAAGATCGAACCCATGATCTACTACAGTTGAGGCCAACATGATAGCAATTACACCACTGATGTGGTTCTTCCAGACTCCCTAGATCATCCACATGATTTCACAATGTAGACACCTGATATTTGACAATTTGATTGATTGATTATTGCTTAATGTCCAGCAAGCAATATTTCATCTATTTTCAGTACGAGAACTAGTTCAATAATATATAAAAACTACTGTTTTTGTTTTGTTTTTTTTTATTTTCAGATCAATTTTAACTGTTCCGTGGATAGAATTGGGTGGCAAAATAATTATTAATTGTGCTAAAACAGGTTACAGTGCTAATATAGAATTTCATACTAAGGTACGTTATAATATCTCAGTGGTAATATACAAATAGAAAGTATGAAAATAAAAATAAAACTTTAGAACAGTAATGGTTGACAATATAATCAACCACATCAAAATAAACTACTCCTTTGTCAAACCTTGAACTTTTAAATACAGAAATGATGACAAAAGCTGGTGAAAATCTTCGTTATGCAAGAGATGATTAAGATAGAAATTGTTTTTTTTAGAAAGAGATGATAAATAGATGAAGTACATTATATCCAACAAACAGGACATAAAGATCAAATAAGCCTGACTGCTTTTGAATAATTTACTAAACTTTCAAGATGTTTTAACTTCTAGAAGTCTCTCTACTTCCCTCAGTTGTTTTTCTTTTCCCCACCAGTCCCATAAAAAACACATTTCTCTGTCAAATTTGAAAATAAAGAGCCCAGAAAATTATATTGATTTTAAAAAGTGATTTTAATTTTAGTTTTGTCTTAACTGTTGGATAAAAATAATTTTTGGAGAGGGGGTTCTGTGTGAAAAGTTGGGACAGATGATAAATTTTATTATGGAGATTTCACTATAGAGAAAGGGTCAGAAAGGCCAACTTGATATGTATGGTAGGTAAAACATATGAGAGCATTTTTCTGTAATTGCATTTTTGTATGAAACAATATTTTAGTTGATGAATCAGTTAATAGTCTGTTTGACCAGCCTAAAACAGGACTAAAATATTAATTAAAAATCAACAGTTCAACTTATTGATTTTTTTTCTTCACACATTTACTCATATATCATCTACCTACTCTGACAAATAATTTCAGAATTTTGACACTATTTTCAAAAAAGTTGCCCATTAGGTCTCTATGTTAAATATTTGTACCAATTGTGGATATGTGCAGAGGGAGTTAGTATGCTTGTTGTTACCAACTTCCAGTGTAAACAATAACAACAACTCATGTGATTTTATTTACATTTCACTGTCATGTGATTACCTAATTTAAATGTCACCAGAACCCAAGCATGCATGAGATGTTCATTTTATTGGAAATTATTTTAGAAATTTAAAAGTAAAAAGTATAAATGAAAGCCTTTGAATTTTAAATCTTTTTCTTTAAATTCTAAATAAAATCACTTTTGTTTTGGTGTTTTCTAAAGCCCAGTATTTGAACTCAAAGAACATGGTTATAAAGTAAGCCTATGTGTATTGACCAGATATACCATGCATTGCATGCTTTGTGTATACTTTTAGAAAATGAAAGCAAGTTTTATGTATGGTATTTAAGCATAATAAAAAAAACAAGTAATTAATATATATATTTTTTAAATATAATAGAAAAAATATAAAATAAAGGTAGAAAAAAACAACATTTTTTTTGTCTTTTCATAAATGAATATTTACAAATTAAAAATTATCTGCCCTTATTTAGAACTCTACCAATGCTTATATAGAAAAGATAGTCATGCCTCTCAAAACTTCAGATGAAAAACAGTATTTAATACTAAAAGTGTTTGATTATTTTGAAGCCGAATCAAAATTGTCACTTGGTGAAAGTGAAATGAACATCTCATGCATGCTTGGGTTCTGGTGACATATTCAAATTAGGTAATCACATAACAGTGAAATGTAAATAAAATCACATGTGTTGTTGTTATTGTTTACACTGGAAGTTTGTAACAACAAGCATACTAACTCCCTCTGCACATATCCACATTTGGTACAAATATTTAACATAGAGACCTAATGGGCAACTTTTTTGAAAATAGTGTCAAAATTCTGAAATTATTTGTCAGAGTAGGTAGATGATATATGAGTAAATGTGTGAAGAAAAAAAAATCAATAAGTTGAACTGTTGATTTTTAATTAATTTTTTAGTCCTGTTTTAGGCTGGTCAAACGGACTATACTCATAAATTTTTAAAAAATCATGTAATTTCCATTGTAACCAAATTAAATATATCAGGCTGAAGAACATGAATATTCACTTATACAGTTATGTAGATACTGCAGTAGTAATGTTTTTAGACCTATCTTATTTTATAGCCATTTTATGGAGGAAAGAAACACAGAGTGACATCAGAAATTTATGAACCAAATGAAAAGAAACCTTTTGTTAATATAGATGGTGAATGGAATGGAGTGATGTATGCTAAATATACAACTGGTGTAAGTTAATTGTAAATTCTGATGCAGAATAAAAATTTGATATTGGATAGAAATTGGAATTATGTAAGAAAAAATAACATTGTATGACAATGTAAAATAGAGTGTTGATTTGCCAAGAATGCTACATGATTGTCAGTCTGTATAATCTTTAGTCGTGAATATCACACTGAGAAGTGAACTGAAAGGGATATCCTTTTTATTTATATTTCCATTGATTTGGATGAGTACGTTTCAGGGATATTATAATAATTAGGTTTTATATGTTAAAGTTTTTATTTCAAGATGAAACTGGAAAAATTAGTTATACACCTGAATCTGATTCATGACAAAGGCCTTTTAAGAGTTTTCAAATGTTTGATTATGTAAAACAATTTCAATTAGAAAGATTCTGATGACTAATGCTAATCAGTGGCAAAAATATAAGTTTTAGAAATTATGTTCGTATTGTAAGTTTGAACCACCTCAAAGTGGTTATAACTATCATGCTTCCTGTAGTACAGGGGATAGGAAGTTCAATCACGGTCGAGTCAAACCAAAGACTATTTTGTATTTGCCACTAAGCATGCAGTATTGAGGAATAAGAACAAAGACTGGGTGACTTGGTATAATGTGTCTGATTTGAGTAACATACCTGTCTACCTGTAGAAGGTTTTTTTTTATTGAGTTAGCACTATAAAAATCCATTTCAGTGTAGGCCTAGTACACAGTAGGCATCATCATTATTTTGTCAAAACTTGTTATCACCATGATATAGTGTTTGAAACATTGCTCACTTGTCATTAGAAAACAATCACTTACTCTCTCAATTAGTCAGGTCATACAAAAATTGAGCCAGCTTTTAGAGATTTCAGGAAGGAGTGATTTTCATTGAGTAAGAAATAATTGTGTAAGGTAACATTTTCACCTCTTTAGTTTTATCTTGTAGAGCTAGTTCTATAGGTTGATTATAGAAAAAACCGAACAGGTAATGTGCATGCATGTGGAAAGCCAGAATAAGCTTAAAAGTATGACACATATTAAATTGAATGTGTCAGGGTACCAAAAGTGTTGTCTTGTTAAATGTCATTTAATTTTTTGATTGACAGATGAATGAAGTATTTGTAGACACAAAGAAAATGCCAATAATGAAGAAATTAGTAAAGCCAACAGACCAACAGACAGAATTTGAATCTAGAAGGTACATGTTTTATATAAGTATAACATTAGAAGGTACATGTTTTATATAAGTATAACATTAGAAGGTACATGTTTTATATAAGTATAACATTAGAAGGTACATGTTTTATATAAGTATAACATTAGAAGGTACATGTTTTATTTAAGTATAACATTAGAAGGTACATGTTTTATATAAGTATAACATTAGAAGGTACATGTTTTATATAAGTACATTAGAAGGTACATGTTTTATATAAGTATAACATTAGAAGGTACATGTTTTATATAAGTATAACATTAGAAGGTACATGTTTTATATAAGTATAACATTAGAAGGTACATGTTTTATATAAGTATAACATTAGAAGGTACATGTTTTATATAAGTATAACATTAGAAGGTACATGTTTTATATAAGTATTACATTAGAAGGTACATGTTTTATATAAGTATAACATTAGAAGGTACATGTTTTATTTAAGTATAACATTAGAAGGTACATGTTTTATATAAGTATAACATTAGAAGGTACATGTTTTATATAAGTATAACATTAGAAGGTACATGTTTTATTTAAGTATAACATTAGAAGGTACATGTTTTATATAAGTATAACATTAGAAGGTACATGTTTTATATAAGTATAACATTAGAAGGTACATGTTTTATATAAGTATAACAGAAGGTACATGTTTTATATAAGTATAACATTAGAAGGTACATGTTTTATATAAGTATAACATTAGAAGGTACATGTTTTATATAAGTATAACATTAGAAGGTACATGTTTTATATAAGTATTACATTAGAAGGTACATGTTTTATATAAGTATAACATTAGAAGGTACATGTTTTATTTAAGTATAACATTAGAAGGTACATGTTTTATATAAGTATAACATTAGAAGGTACATGTTTTATATAAGTATAACATTAGAAGGTACATGTTTTATATAAGTATAACAGAAGGTACATGTTTTATATAAGTATAACATTAGAAGGTACATGTTTTATATAAGTATAACATTAGAAGGTACATGTTTTATATAAGTATAACATTAGAAGGTACATGTTTTATATAAGTATTACATTAGAAGGTACATGTTTTATATAAGTATTACATTAGAAGGTACATGTTTTATATAAGTATTACATTAGAAGGTACATGTTTTATATAAGTATAACAAGGTACATGTTTTATATAAGTATAACAGAAGGTACATGTTTTATATAAGTATTACATTAGAAGGTACATGTTTTATTTAAGTATAACATTAGAAGGTACATGTTTTATATAAGTATAACATTAGAAGGTACATGTTTTATATAAGTATTACATTAGAAGGTACATGTTTTATATAAGTATAACAGAAGGTACATGTTTTATATAAGTATAACATTAGAAGGTACATGTTTTATATAAGTATAACAGAAGGTACATGTTTTATATAAGTATAACATTGAATCTAGAAGGTACATGTTTTATATAAGTATAACATTAGAAGGTACATGTTTTATATAAGTATAACATTAGAAGGTACATGTTTTATATAAGTATAACATTAGAAGGTACATGTTTTATATAAGTATAACATTAGAAGGTACATGTTTTATATAAGTATAACATTAGAAGGTACATGTTTTATATAAGTATAACAGAAGGTACATGTTTTATATAAGTATAACATTAGAAGGTACATGTTTTATATAAGTATAACATTAGAAGGTACATGTTTTATATAAGTATAACATTAGAAGGTACATGTTTTATATAAGTATAACAGAAGGTACATGTTTTATATAAGTATAACATTAGAAGGTACATGTTTTATATAAGTATAACAGAAGGTACATGTTTTATATAAGTATAACATTAGAAGGTACATGTTTTATATAAGTATAACAGAAGGTACATGTTTTATATAAGTATAACATTAGAAGGTACATGTTTTATATAAGTATAACAGAAGGTACATGTTTTATTTAAGTATAACATTAGAAGGTACATGTTTTATATAAGTATAACAGAAGGTACATGTTTTATATAAGTATAACAAGGTACATGTTTTATATAAGTATAACAGAAGGTACATGTTTTATATAAGTATTACATTAGAAGGTACATGTTTTATATAAGTATAACAGAAGGTACATGTTTTATATAAGTATTACATTAGAAGGTACATGTTTTATATAAGTATAACAGAAGGTACATGTTTTATTTAAGTATAACATTGAATCTAGAAGGTACATGTTTGATATAAGTATAACAGAAGGTACATGTTTTATATAAGTATTACATTAGAAGATACATGTTTTATATAAGTATAACATTAGAAGGTACATGTTTTATATAAGTATAACAGAAGGTACATGTTTTATTTAAGTATAACATTGAATCTAGAAGGTACATGTTTTATATAAGTATAACATACTTGTAGACATTTTATTCTGATTTTCTAGTTTTGTTTCACATTTAGCAAGTAAAGTTATCATTAATTCATGAATGTTAATTAAATGCCTGTGGAATTAATCTATAAAACTAAAACTAGTTTAACCGCGATGATTTTTATTGAAGTGTCTATACCAAGACAGGAAAGTGAGTGGTCATGTGTTTGTGTGTGTCATGTGTTTGTGTGTTAGTGGTATCGGTTTTACCTCTGTCTGGGATTTTGATATTTTATTTTGGAATTGTTCCGGCAGTGCTTTATTTTTTGCTTTTAATCATAGCATTATAATTATGTGTAATATTTGGCTTAGAATTATTTGAAGAAGTTTATTATGCCCTCACAGACATGATGTGGTTTCACCCTATGTGTATGTATCACTTTTTTGATACCCAATGTTGATTTATTTTTTATATTTAGAATGCAAGGTTATTTATTCTGTAAATTACATTGATTTTACACTTTAGAGTACGTTAATATGACGTTCCAAAAAAGGAAGTTCTTTTTCATTGTCTGACACTCAATGAGATTTTCAATTATGACGACATTGGTACTTGTGAATTATCGTAATGAAATAAATGATTTATTTCACTGACTGTAATAACAACATGTCTTTCAGTTGGAAATTTATGTATGTCACAGGCATACATGTAATAAGTTGTTTTTCTATCAAAAATTCAAATTATTTCACATGAAAAGTTAATGTTTTTTTTTTTTCATCTTACAGGTTATGGAAAGAGGTAACTTATAACCTTAAATACAAGAATATTGAGGAGGCAACAAACCATAAACAGAGGTTAGAACAACGACAGAGGAATGAAGCAAAGGAAAGAAAAGAGAAGGGACTGAAAGTTGAAACAAAGGTAATATAGACATAATAAATGTTGTGGATAAAGTAATTAGATCTGTTTTTAAAAACCAAATTGTAATTTATATTGAATATACATCGTATCAAATCAAAGGACAATAAAGGAATATACAGTCAAATCTATTTTAGTGACCACCTCTATTAAACAATAACTTGTATTATGTCACCTTAATTTTAGTTTCCCATCACAGCACATTTCATATTAATTATGTCCCCCAAATGAAGTTTGGGAGACATATTGTGTTTGCTCCGTTTCTTATTATTCTTCTTCTTTCTTTCTTTCTTTCTTTCTTCCGTCAAAAGTTTGTCCGACACATTTCTCGGAGATGCCTTGATCAAACTTTATGAAAACTTGTAGGAATATTATATGCCATGTGAAGTTGTGCCTTTAAGGGTTGATTTTTCCAAAATGGCTGCCGTTGCCATGGAAACGGCCAAAATGCTAAAAAAATGAAAAACACAAAAAAGATCATAGCAGGTTACTCGCCAAACAGAAATTGATGAAACTTGATAGGAACAACATCCATATCTAGTGGAACGAGATAAGCCAAAAAAATCGGAATCGGTTGGACAAACTTTGCCGCAGTTGCCATGGAAACAAAAAAGGGGGGATTTAAAAAAAAATTGGATTCCTTTCATCAAACTTCATGAAACTTTGTAGGAATATCCACCGTAGTGTATGGCAGCTTTTGAGGGGTTGAAAAAATTCAAAATGACAGCCGTTGCCAAGGTAACCAAGATGCAAAAAATGTTAAATTCACTCCAAACAGCAGATGCTTTTGAAACTTGACACAAAAATAGATCATCACTCAAAGTTGTGCTCTTTGTTTTTAAAATTTTCAAAATGGCTGCCATTTCAAAATGGTCACCAATATAAAAATTAAAAAAATCGTTAAAAATTAAAAAATTAAAATATTTCAATGGAAATGGATATTTACAGGGAGTAAGACATGCTGCACCATATTGCGACCATTTCGGTTTGCTATGGTGGCCATTTTGAATCCAATCTAACATGACCGCCAAAATACAAAAATCCTCCGATTTGAGCGAAATTTGGTACTACTATAGACATGATAGAGTCAAAAACTGGGCTCTAATTATTTCTTGCTATGTTCTCACACTATTCTTCATTCATACCACTAGTACTTGTATTGTTCGTTTGGGGGGCATTTGTAACACTCTGCGTTACAGTAGCCAATATTTAAACCTGTATTTAGGTACCACCTGTCTTATGTGACCCTGTTTCAATGTTCCCTTGGAAGGTCACATAAGACAGGTTTGACTATGTGTATTGGAAGTTAATTATGTTATGAGTGGAAATATACTCGTCAAAGTTGACATCAAACTTTATAATTTGTCAAAACTGCATGACAGTAGTATTACCTATTGTTTGTATCTATTAACTTGTTCTCTTTCACAGACAAATCTTGAAATATATTGAATCAATTATAAAAAAAAAAAACTTGTTATTAGTGATATTTTATTGATTGATTGATTGTTGGAATTTGTTTATATTGACAAAATGATATATAGATTATACCACATACAATGAAACCTGTCTAAACTGAACCTCGACCAGCTGTTGTGTGTGTAATAGACAGATGTTCAGTTTATACAGGTTAAATTACCATCATAAAGATTCCTACAATGGCATTTTATTTAAAGTTCTGTAAAAAATACAGGATTCTGTTTATTCAGAGTTTGGTTTTGACACATTTCACTGTACTTATATAAATTTATTATATAGATAGGTGTGAATTATGGGAATTTATCCGTGAAATAAATTCTGGTATCTCACATGTGAGATATCAGTTTTTTCCTGCCGGAACTACTTTTACACAACTACAAGTGTGGTGGTTACGTCCCTTGTTGTGTTACGGTGAATACACATACGATTGTAAACTGAAAAAATTCTGCAAAATGGTATTGACGACTTTGGCACATAACCAACATGACGTCATATGAATACTTCCAGTTTGAAACGTATTTGGCTTCGTGTATGCTTCAATTTTGATCAAATTTAACTACAGAATACACATTAATGATTAAACTCGTGGACAGAACAAGTTCCGCCCACTCGTTTAATCCTTATGCGTACTTCGGTCACTCGTGGTCTTATTTTGATATTCAAAATCTACGATTAGTTATACTATATATATTTTGCTGCTTTATAGGAAAAACTTTCTGATGTATTTATAAATTTTGATCTTTGATTAACATATTAATACAATAATTATGATCTATGTTTCAGTGTTTTCATGAGGAAGGAGAACATTGGGTATATGATAGACCATTATTAAAGAGAGTCAAAAGTACTCTGTGATTATATGTAAACATTGTATACAGACTGTGAGGACAACATGCTCCAACATGCTACTCACTGATTTAGATCTGAATATTTCTCTTTTTAACAACATTGATAGATATGCAGATTTAGATTAGAATTATTATTTCCTGAGATTTTCTTTATTGAACAAGATGAATGACATTGTAAACAATTTTATACTATATGATATGCTTGTTTTTATTTGTAGGGTTTGAAAAATAATTACATTTCTTGGTACTTTTCTCATGTTTTATAAGAAAAACAATTTTGGGTTCTGAAATTGATAGATTCCAAAGTTTGATTTGATATGAAATAATATAATTTTTTGTTCAAGAAATCTTTTTATTTGCATGATTTAGTATTATACACAAGAAATTAAAATATTATTGCTTTTATTTTTATTAATTGTTTAATGAATCAAAGAAAGGATGAGTCTTATATCAGTGCTTAATATACACTTCTAATCATGGTAAACTAGGCTTATTATACATATCCAATTATGGTAAACAGTTTTAAACTAAGTCAGTGCTTGCTATGCACTTCTAATTATGGTAAACTACAGAAGTAACATGTGTAGATCGTGTATGCCATTTTTTGTTATTATTTAAAGTTGTCATAATGCCAAAATTTATTGATGTATAAAGAAGGTCTTTAAATCAGTGATTATTAAATTTGTAGATTGATTGTTCCACAAAATCATGAAAACTAGTACCCTAGTAAATCACAATTATTTACCATTTTGGATATTTATTTTTTTTAAATCCAGAACACTTATTTTTATTCCCCAACTATTATTTTATTTAATATTATGGACAATTCTTGAGTTATGGTAATAAATTATTAATGCTGGCATTATCAAGCTGGTTAAATTTAATTTTCAGAGCTATATTCTTCACCACAAGAAAACATATTCAGTATTAAGATGTATTTAATGCATATTTATTAGCTTTAGCCAAAATGTGTACGAGTGTATGTATGTCAAGGATAATTCTACTTACTCTGTAGTCAAGTTTGTAAACAAATATTGGCATGACATTTCAAATTAAACAAGTTTAAAAGGGGCCTTAACTCTGATGGGTATGTGGCAGCCTAAAAATATAAATTTCAGTGAATATAAAATTGGAGGTAGACATCAGTGAGAAGGAAAGTGGTATAAATTTACCAATGACCACAGATGACACAATTATCATACAAATGTTATTTGTGTACAATCATTAAAGTAGATATTGCTGCTAAATATTGATGTTAAATATTGCTACTAATAAGGTTATAATGATCTTGTGTATAACCAAGAATAAATGTCAATTAGAAGTTTTAAATGTACAGCATAATTTTGTTTCAAATTTAATTTGAGCATTGAGCATTGTATGTTAATGATAATCATAGCAAAATTTGCTGCATTAAATGTTTGTTTATTTGGTAATCATCATTGAATCAATGTCATTACACATTATATAGGATTCTAATATGACGTCCTTCAAACGCTTTTGAGTCCAAACCCGTGGTAAAAATAATATTAATCTATGACCGATTAAATTTATGACGTCATCGACAATTTATAACGATATTTTACCAATTTTTACATATTAGAATCGAATAATTCATGGAAGCCATAACGCTCGGGGTAAAGCTTCGTGACATAAAGGCCTACCCGTGGTAAAAACAATATATACATATGGCTTCCATGAAATATTTCTTAAACATAGTACACCATCATTATGCTGCCACCTTTTGGACTTCTATAATTTTGGTGATAAGCGAGGGTTGCTATATATTGAGGGAGAAAACTACATGAATTTTGAAATTTGGACTTTGCCCTTTGAGGGTGGCAGATTAAAGAGGGGCAGTGTAATAAGGGTACACTACCAGAATAAACAGTCATTACATTACACCAATTAGGATATACTACTGTGATATCAGTTGCATTGGTTTTGATAAAGATGTCATGTTATTATTCATTACTATGCAAAATATATTTATTTATCAACCATCCATCAAGGTTCATACATTATGTTACACAAGGTCACAATCACATTGGTGTAAGAGTTGTGCAAGACTGCTTTATATATACCTTGTATAGTTATTATGAACTGTGATAATATAATAAATTATAAAATGTCGAGTTGTTTATTATTTTTTGATATTTATTTTCTTGACTGTATGCTGATGTCTTTACTGCAAAGTGTTAGAATATTGTCATGGATTTGTCATCTATTAATTTTCTTATTTCAAGCCCTTTCTCACAAACCACTACACCAAATGGAACCAAACTTATCAAAATTGTTACTTAGATGATCCTGAACATTTTATATAATTTTCATTCCATTTTTGGAAATTCAACATGGCTGCTAGGGCCAATTATGCTTTCTGATTGGCTGATATAAAAAAATTCTTTATTAGAAATCAGATATGTGATGAAATTGTTACATGGAAGGAATATTCCTTGAATTACCCTATATAAAGATCCAAGATGGCAACCACCACAGATGAAAGTTTTAGCATGGAACTCTGTATGGAAATATGAATAAATAATGTTTCACAATGATTTGATTGGACCCAAACTGTACATGAATAATCATTGGATGGTTCCTAACAAAGTTTTATTTTTTCTGTGGATCAGCAATCTGAGATGGCAGTCAAAGTATGTTTAATAAGAAAAGAAACAATTTACTACAATCTTCTCTGAAAGCACTGAGTCAACTTAATCATACAGGACCAAATATGACCAGACATGCCAGGAATATTCCTTTGATGGTTCTCATTCAGTGTGAGAACCATTCTTTTCATCAATCAAAATTCTACAAGGTTCCATTGAATCATGCTACTTCCTCTTGAATGAAATTTCAATATACAATTATGGCCATCTTTTGAGGTACACATCCAGATTTGTCAACCAGAGATTATTATCCCCATAGGAAACAACCCCTGAAGGATTGCTAACTCTGGTGTCTACCTCCAATGAGTTGGGTTATTGTGTTTGAACACCTCTTTCAACAATAGTTCAGTTATATCATGGCAGTCAGTTTTATTAGTGGAGAAAACCGGTGTACTCTGAGAAAATCTGCAGCAAGTAACTGACAAACTTGATCACATAATATTGTATCAAGTACACCTCACTATAAGCAGGATTCAAACTCTCAATGTTAGTAGTGATAGGCACTGATTACAAAGGTAGTTGTATATCCAACTACCTTACAATCATGACCGTGACTACCTCTTCCAATGAGGGCAATAATTGTTTATGTTTATAAATGTAACTCTTACACATTAAAGAAGCTTTACGTTGATATAAAGTGATATATTTAATATGAAGGTTTAAAATCATCTGTTCTCGCTCGCTATTTTATGCAGGAGAGTATAAGAAACATCCACTTACTGGAAAATAATACCTCAACAACTGCCAACTCTGAAACTTGATAAATGTTTATCACAGCACATAAAAACCAACCCATCCAAAGATTAAAACTAACAAATATCAAAACCACATAAACCATTCTGTTAGGTGGATAACAATAGAGATGTTGTCGGTGAATGTTTATCTCAATTGTAACATGCATTCAATTTGTTTTAACCATGCGATTGTTTTCATTCACTGACAGTATATCAATGAAGAAAAGACAATAATATGCTTTACTAATTGTTTTTAGTGGAGTTCGTGTTACTCAATCTTTAGTTTTCTGTGTGTAATGTTTTGTAGATTGTTGTTTGTCCTTTTTTTTTTTGGCCATTGTGTTGTCTGTCCTTTGATTTATGGTTTCTGATTACCCCTTTGGTATCTTCAAACTCTTCTTCCAAAGTAATACATGTGGAAAACCAGATACTTAGTAGTTGTTTTTTGCTTGGTTGTTTTCTTTAAACCTTTGTATACGACCTCTCAACTCAACTGAAAGAGATCAAAAATGAACTTTCTTATTTTTCATCAAATTTTATGGAATTTTTTATTCAAAATGCTACTCTTTACGAGTCCATTAAGAAAATTGGCTATTTTGCTTCTAGAAAGGGGGCCTAAATTCCATAATTTTGCATATTTGGAAGTTACACCCAATTTTACTCTTTGAAGTTGTCTTTTGCATACAAGAAGTGTTAGTCAACAGAACCTAGGAGGAGTGTTGGACTATAAATACAAGGCTTATTCCATGGAATTATCTTATACATATAAAAATATCAATATTTTTGCTCAATATGATTATAATCCCCCAATATTATTATAATGAAGAGAAATTTAAAACAGTGAGGGTAAGCAATTCCACCAATATCAACAAAATGAACAATTAGCTCTCACCTAACATCATTAAACATGAAAGAGACCAGGACATCTGATGTTGAAAATCCAGGACCTGGCTTGGGACAGGTACAAAATTATGGTGGGGTTAAACCAATTAGTGGAATGCTAATCCTCCACCTCTTGAAGTGGATCTCCAAAGGCAATACAGATATGAACAAACGTTAAAAAGCCTGCACAGATTCACTTCAGCTCAAAAAGACCATACACTAACATAAAAATGAATGACAACATAGACATGTACAGTACAATAAAGCTGAGCCATGTCTGGGTGTTGATTAACAACAAAACATTGGCTGTAACATACAACAAACAAAGAAATGTACATGATATTTAATAGTTTTATCAATGAAATCAGCAAGCATAACACTGACTTTTAATAACAAGCTATAATCTAATTCTAACAAGGTTAAAATCTAGAACAACCTATGAGACAACTAAAATTATCAATATACAAAGTAATATGTATTTATTGGATTTTTTTTGTGTGTAAAATTTTCTTTTTATTTCATGAGAAAAATAAGGATATATTTGCAATTCATGTTGATTTACTAACCATTATAATTTTATGATAGGCATTTTGTTTTGTGTTACAAATTGCAAATCAGATCTTTAAATTATAATTTAACCAGCAGGCTTGTCTGAGGGTATTCGTAATTTATCTACAAAATCATAATCCCATAAGTTGGGTGTAAAAAGATGAATATATCCCTTCTTGAGAAAGTAGAATTATACAATAAAATATAAGTGAAATCTATTGAAATCAAAATTTAAATCAACAATGGAATGATAAAAATATACTTTTCACAACAAAATATCACATTATTCATCACAACCATAGGTAAATATTAGAAGCACAGGTAAATAATAGAACCAAAGGTAAATATATCAACCACAGGTAAATATTACATGTTAATCTGTTTATATATGGAACACATTATGCTGTAATTACAATAGCACATTTGCCCAGCTTGGAAATATATATTATTTAAAGTAAATAATGTTTAGTGGATGAAGATTACCAAAAACTTTAAACAATATGTATGTACTGTATGAATGTCCTGGAAGAAAATGTTTCTGTTTGATGTCAACTTTATGAAGCACTATTTAGTTCTTCACACTGTTATGTGATTTCTTTAAAATGAAATGTTACATAATTATATAGCACCTAAAATGAACTTGAATAACAAGATAAACTGTGAGCTAATGCTCGCCTATGATACCCCCGCTCTTCGGCAAACAGGAAGTAGGAATCTGACGGATCAAAAAACGCTTCCCACGATATAGGGTACCTATATGAAGCTTGTGACCAAATATCAGATTTCTGCCATCAATAGTTGCTGAGAAAAACGCAACGAAAAATGAGCATATATGTTCAATGTGTATAAAAATCAACAAAGTCGGCAAACAGGAAGTAGGAATCTGATGGGTCCAAAAACACTTCCCACGATATGGGGTACCTATATGAAGCTTGTGACCAAATATCAGATCTCTGCCATCAATAGTTGCTGAGAAAAATGTGACGAAAAATGTGCATATATGTTCAATGTGTATAAAAATCAACAAAGTCGGCAAACAGGAAGTAGGAATTTGACGGGTCCAAAAACGCTACCCACAATATGGTATACCTATATGATGCTTGTGACCAAATATCAAATTTCTGCCATCGACAGTTACTGAGAAAAATGCGACGAAAAATATCTTGGACGGACGGAAGGACGGACAGAGGTAAAACAGTATACCCCCCTCCCCCTTCGGGGAGCGGGGGTATAAAAATCTAAAGATAAATTTGATAGATTCTTAACTAAGTAACTGGTTTACATAATGGGAAATAATACATATAGATTATTGTATAGATAGGTGTGAATTATGGGGATTTATCCGTGAAATAAATTCCGATATTTTCACATGTGAAAATATCAGTTTTTTCCTGCCGGAACTACTTTTACATATTAAACTATAAGTGTGGTGGTTACATCCCTTGTTGTGTTACAGTGAATTATACAATTGTAAACTTAAAAAATTCGCGCACATAATGACGTCATATGAAGACTTCCAGTTTGAAACGTAAAGATTATACGTTATTTGGCTTCGTGTATGCTTCAATTTTGATCAAATTTAACTAAAATAAGTTTTCAAGGTCAGCATTTTAATTATTGTTGTGTATTGTTGTAAATATGACATGTAGAATTTCATATTTTCAAGATGGCAGACCCTTCCAGCTGAACCCCTTAGTATCATTGCTCGTAGATTCACACGCGTGGAATGAAATATACAAATAACAAAAATAATATATCAGAAATTTTGAAAGTCTATATAATAAACAGTATAACTAAATCATACATTTTGAATGTCAAAATAAGACCACTCGTGACCGAATACGCATTAACAATTAAACTCGTGGACGGAACTTGTTTAATCCCTATGCATACTTCGGTCACTCATGGTCTTATTTTGATATTCAAAATTTACGATTAATTATACTATATTTATTACATGGCATTTTTCATATCATACCCTTTATCAGCCAGAGGTCATGATATCAGCCCGAGAGCCGATAGGCTCAAGGGATGATATATGAACTAGGGCTAATAAAGGGTATGATATGAAAAATGACATGTTATGATGTTTATCATATACTTCAACAGAGGAAATAACTGATTTGTACCAAAATGCTTAGTCATTTTGGCTAGAATTAAATACATGACTGTATATATAGTTATACAACAAGAAAATTATTGTTTTTATATACAAATCCAACAAATGCAAATTTTTTAAGCACTTTCAATATCATACGAGAGAAATTGGTAGTTAATAATTTTTTGTGCAAATATTTTATATAACAGTTGAATCCACTGTGTCTGTAAACACAGTTTTCTGGAAATTCACGAAGTAAGACTGACGGAAAGGCATGTAATAACATTCCGGAAGCAGTTAATAAATTTGCTTTATCAGCCCACTTGGACCATTCTAGTGAAATTGGTTGAAATAAACATGATTCCTCTTATTATTCTAAGCAAAACTTTTATTACAGGAAATTTATTTTTAGCTTTATCATCTACAAGTATATGATAAATTAGATTATCATATGTGAAATACTGATATTTCCCAGTGATAGAAAACAAACAGTATTTCACCTAGTGAATAAATGCATTCATTTCACAATGTGACATCACAGTTCCAACGTCGTAACATTCCCAATTTAAAAAATAAATCACTTGTTACCTACTGATGATAATTCACTAATTCCCTGATGCACATACATGAATTACTGCATTGTTCGGCATCTTGTGATTTATTTTATACCATAGCAAAAATTCTTGCAATCATATTATGGTATGCCGCTGTCTGTTATTTAGACACAATGGTCTCTGTGTGATAACTTTAGTTCTAGATGACAGATCCTTCTGAATTTTAAACACGTGAAGATCCTTGGCACAGAATTAAGTTTGGAATTGATTTTGGTATTTAACATAAAAGGGAATATTTTTGCAACATTCTCTCATGTCCTATCTTTTTTTTTAGCTAAAAAAATTATTTGAGTGCAAAAATACAGATGCCTACAAAATATTTTCTTTAGTTATCTAACTATATTCCCATTTTTTAAAGTTTGAAGATAAAAAAATATATTGAATACAATTTTGATTAATTAAGTACCATTGTTTGTAAGTTTACTTGATATGTTTGTTACTTGCTAGAAATATACATTTTATTCTCTTCATCAGACACAGGGTAGAAAGCCTTCTTCTGATATACAGTATAAATATCTTATAAATCTTTCATGTACCAGTGCAACTTAAAAACTTTCAACATTTCTGGACTACCCTATAAAAAAAAAAGCTGAAATATTTTCAGGATCTTTTTCATTTTATTTCCATCTTTATTGTTTCAATTTAATTCAATGGTTGCTTAAATAATCTGCCTTGCAGAAATGAGAAGGAAATAATAATAAAAAAAAAAAATATATATATTTGTTTGATAAACACCCTCAGCCTATAAAACATTGGATGTATTCTTCTACATTAAATTTTGATTAAATTTTCAAATCAAAGATTTGAATTATTCACAACTAAAACTTTGAATAGTTTAATTAATCTAATAATGTCTTTCTTTTCAAAGAAGAAAATCATATAACATATAGAATTAGACTGAAAATTTTCTATAAACAAATAAAAAAATATATGTATGAATAAATTCATAAAATAATGTAAGAATGTACAAAACATTAACATTTCTACAAGTTTTAATACTGTTTTAGAACATTTAGAAAATACAACTATTAAGTAATTCTCTCCACTGATAAAATAGTGGTCAAATAAATAACATACAGGAAGCTTACTGTACACTTGTTTATGAATTGTCTATATAATATATATAAAGTATCAGTTTTGTCTTTGTTTAAGATACAGGTTAATATGTAGGCCATATAAAATATATTGTTTGTTTCTTAGAAAATCAGACTAAATTTGTTCTGTACCAAAAAAAATATCAAGGAAACATTCCTTTTATTATTCCATTGAACTTTTAATACAGTCTTTAACTAAAATCTAAATATTATGTTATTATAAATGAAGGTTTTGTTTTAATAAATGACAGTCAAATAAAACTGGTTTAATAGAATACTTGGTTGCTCTATTAAGTGTACAGTTAGTTGTGTTTGTGTAAGAAGTTAATTATAACATATACCACAGAAGTACATATAAACACAATCAATGTGTCAATCAGATTCTTGGTTCCTCCATTAAATAAAGGTACTACGCCTGCATTATGACAAATTTTTTTTAATCTAATCAAAATTCTTGAGAAGTTTGATTAATTACTGAAAAAAACCCCCAACACTTTAGAAACAAAACTGCTGTATGTAAACATAGGTGCAGCATACTTATAAAATAAAGACACATGTCATTTCATATGGTTTTTACATCTAGTGTTATTCATATAAAAGGTTGTTAAAATGAGTATATAACATGAATCTGAACACTTGTAAGTATAATATATAATAAACTATGGAATGATAATAAAACAAAAATAAACACATATAAAGCAATATGGCGTTGTATATTATAACAAAGGGAATGTTAATACAAGCATGGTCATAATAGTATAATGTATAATAGTATCTACATAAATACTTTCAATATACCAAGGGAAAAAATCATTCAAAACTTATGTTTTATCAATACAGAAAACATATTTATCTTTGACTTCATCAAATTGCATATCTTTACCATGATGTTTCAAATCAAAGTTCAAAATGTCTTCAAACATATTACACTTTTCAAAGTTAACAAATACCAAATAAAACCATATTATCTTATATTTATACCATGGCTTTCCGAGTTAAACGGTTAACCAATCGAATGCAAAGTTTGATATTGCTTAACCGTTTAACTCAGAAAACTGTGGTATAAATTATTTGTAACATAAGCCATGCAATATCACATCTAGCTATATAGGTCATTGATTATTGCACGGCTCTCTGAGAGTAATAAAACTACAGTCCAGATTTAAAGTGTGCAATATCCCGTATCTGTGTGTATTATTACATAGCTCTTAGCTGTTGTTTACATTCAGGTATATAAACCATAAAAACATCAAAGGAAAAGAATGCATTTATGTTACAATTGTTTATAAGATCTCAATTTGAACAGTACCAAATAAATACCAGTATTATTTGTTTATAAGATCTCAATTTGAACATTAGGCAATATACAAACAAATATCATTCAACTAGAAAGACTTGACAATATAATGCTGTAAAACTATAACAAATCTGGTTGCTATACAAACTCTGAATAAAATTTGATTTACAATATATTTCATATTGATAACTGTATCTATACATATTTACAAAGTAAACAACAATGTTCAAAATCAACAACCTTACAAAAATATACTTTGGCAACTCTTAACCTGATTTTGATTTCAGCATTTCTATCTTTGGTTTTAAACATCAGATCTAGGTCAAAGGTTATTGTGGAGGCTGTAAATATAACTCTGCCATCTTGTAACAGAACTGGTATTGTTCCTGGAAACAAGGAGGAAATTTATTTCATTTATATAGATGCTATACAGTTTGACATACCATATAAAAAATGCCTTAAAATCTATGACGCTTGTTCCAGTGGCAAATAAAACTCCTGTGGAGCATGAACTACTTACTCTTCTGGAAAACCTGAGTTCAACCCACATTTTAGATGACGTCTGTGTTGTTCATCTTAAAATTTTTGTGTTCGTTTACATTGTTTGTTTTTGTCTCTATTTTTATTTTTTGGCCAAGTGTTTGTCATTCAATATTGATTTACGATTTGTTTTATAATGCCTTAATCATCTGAAATTTGTATTAATAAAAAAAACATTATGAATATTTCTTGGAGATCTAGTGTCATCACATGACACGAAAATGCAATAATCCTTTATGTATGTTAAAGACTAAATGCAACAAATGCCATACCTTATCCTCTATGAACTGAGGTCTGTTATTTCTTATTGTTTTAACTGTCTGGAAGACATCCACCTCCCCATCTTGTTCTATACGCTCTAATAATAAAGTAAAAGCACAAAACAATCCACTTCTACTGGCTCCATTCCTGTCAGAAATTAATGAAATGGAAATTTTATTTCAATTTTTATAAAATAATTAAAATAATAGCAATGTTTTCAGGTCTTGTCAAAATTCAAAAGTTTTAAACATAAGACAAAAACATTGTTTTCTATCGTAACTTTCAGTGTTAATAGTAAATATATACTTTTAGATTTGTCATATTTTTGTTATTGCTTATTTTTTTATTTAAAAATGTACAAATGCTAAACTTACATGCAGTGTACTGTGATTGGTCCCTTTCCACTTTGTTTTGTCCAATCATCTATCTCGGCCAATAGATCAAGTAATGATTTGGCAGTTGATGGAATATTTTTCTCTCCCCAATTAAATTCAAACTGTTTTACAGCACGATCTTCATTCTACAAAGGGAATTAAAAAAAGATAATTGCTTCCAGCTTTATCATTATCATCAGAGCATCATCATTGATTAAACACAAAAACTTGATTACATACAATTGTTATTGCCTTTGATTGGTTTGGTTTTATGATGTTTAATACCACTTTCAACAATATTTCAATTATATCATGGTGGTCAGTTTTATTGGTGGAGAAAACCTGAAGATCCAGAGAAAACCACTGACCTGTCGCAAGTCACTGACAAACTTTATCACATAATGTTGTACACCTCGCCCTAATCGAGACTCGAACTCACAACATCAGAGGTGATAGGCACTGATTGATAAGAATTTGTAAATCATGATCATGGTCACGACGGACTCTTCTTGCCTTTGAAATCTTTATAAAAACATAGAGTTGTCACACTTGACATTTTTTTTAAATACCCATGACACATTATTTTGAGCAGAAAATGGAGTTCTGTGGTAACATGTAGTCTGTGTTTAATCTATATATATATTTGTATACTAACTTTCAGCCTCTATTTCAGAAAAGAATCTATATTTTTTTAGACAACAACTAGAAGTTAAAATGTTTATTTTGACCTTGTGTCTCAGTTTGAATGTTTTATCTTGACCTTATTTGAATGTTTACCTCAACCTTGTTACTTGGATTGAATGTTTACCGTGAACTTGTTACTTAGTTTGAATGATTACCTTGACTTTGTTACTTAGTTTAAATGATTACCATGACCTTGTTACTTGGTTTGAATGCTTTACCTTGACCTTGTTACTTGGATTGAATGTTTACCATGACCTTGTTACTTAGTTAAATGTTTACCTTGACCTTGTTACTTAGTTTAAATATCCTTTCTGTAATATTTCTGTTGGATTCTGTAGATGACAATAGCTCAATACTAAGAGGATCATAGGATACAGTATATCCATGTTCTTCTGGCCAATATAAGGCACAAGTCTACAAAACATTAAATAAAGTTATCTTCCCATGAACATTACCACATAGGAATCTTAAATCTGGTTTTCAATATGGACCTTGTAATTGTATGTTCTTGATTGTCCAAAAAGAATCTCGTTATCTTGAACTTGAACAAGTCTTTTCATTGAATAAATTTGAAATTATTTTGTTTTGTTGAAAAAAGAATATTTTAGCATAATCTTATACATTAAAGATACAAAATGTTGGGTACAGTGATAAAATTGTGTTTTCCATCAGATTTAAGTAGACAAATCTTCATGGAATCCTATTCATGGTTCTGTATTAGATACTAGAGAATTACCACAAACCTTATCATTTCTGTCAAACTCATTAAGCATAATAACTGTGTTAGAATTATAATCATATAACATCCTCCAGAAATCTGCTACAGTTTTAGGTAAAGGCATCTGTGTTACGATAAATCTATCTCTGTGTGTATAACCCTGTAATAATGTAGATTTTGTAAACATTTTAAATTCATTTAATGTAACAAATTAAATATCTAATTTTCAAAGTTTAGTGCAATGATCCCAGGGTTCACCCAACCAGGTGAAGTGGACAACATTTTCCCCTGGTTTTCATGAAAAATTCCATACTTCCACCTTTAAAGAAAAGTTTTCCTAGCTCTGTCAGTTTTTAGAAGTCAGTATGTTTTCACCAATAATCATACTTTTTCTTCCATATTCACACATAAGGAACTCCAATGTTCCTGAAATTTTACCTATACAGGGTTTGATATTTAATACTTTATTCCAAACTTGTTGATTGCATAAATTTGTTAAGATCATTGAGCAGCACATTTGTATTGTGAAAGCTAGGAGGACATGCAGTAGAGGGGAAAGAAACATTAAGATAGCTGCAAGCTCTTCAGAAGTCTCCCTGATTTTTCCTCAACTCCACTTAAGTAAACTGAAAGAGAAGTTATGTCACCCTGATCTTACTAAGTGTGGTGAGCCCTGTGATCCATTAGAAAAAATAATAAATTTTTATGTTAAATATTGGTTCTAACATAATATCTCAAGCAATAAGCCATTGTGACTGAAGAATGAAATACAGTATAAATAACACTGTA
Source organism: Bathymodiolus septemdierum (assembly GCA_963383655.1). Taxonomy (NCBI): domain Eukaryota; kingdom Metazoa; phylum Mollusca; class Bivalvia; order Mytilida; family Modiolidae; genus Bathymodiolus; species Bathymodiolus septemdierum. Next base: position 119,354,212 of record OY726518.1, on the reverse strand, counting down.
TGTCTACTTTGTTTCATAAAATAAGATCTTCTCATTTGATATTGTATCTTCTTATTTTTTTGGTAAATTCATTAGATTCTGAAAAGATGCAATTGAAATAATTTAGTCGAAGAAACCCAAGTATTGGGAGAAAATCATTGACTTGGTAAGTTCCTGATAAATTTATTACACATGGTTGTATCCAGTAAATCAAACTACAGGTAGGAGCAAAACTCACGAACTTTCATGGTAATAGATACTGAGTGCATAGGTTAACAAATTCTACCTCTGTAAGACTAAAATCATGGATGACCCCTTTCACTAAGACACCTTTCACTAAGACAGTAGTAGTCTAATTAACAACAGTTCATCATAAATTGTCATTAGTTTGTAAAATCTGACAGTTAGAAGACACTTAATAACTAAACACTTTAATTCAACATTACTGATAAGTAAAACTTACTGGTATGAAGACAGCATTAATATAGTCATTGGATCCTTCTACTTGTGTGTACAGGTGTGGTCTATATCTGTTAGCTGTAAAAATATAATAATTAGTATGATATTATAAACAAGCCAGGTAATTATTATAATGGCTGCCTTTCAACCATCTTGACATTATCAAATATATATATATATATTTTGAGTGCATCAGCCGTCCTTTATGAATTACTGCACTACAAATTATAATGATCTGAAACACCTACATGTGGTAACGTACAAAAACATAAAATATTATCATCTTGTTTTCTCTCTCAAAACTATTATATTTAGTGTACATCATTTTGCGCTATTTCACAACAAATTTCAAGTCACAGGTGTTAACAAATCTGAAGGACAGACATATTGATAGATGGATGGACTGCAATTCTCTAGTCCCTCTAGAGAATTATTAATGAGGCCATCGCAATATTCCAGCAAGCAAAAAAGAAGCTCAGTGGGCTGAGCCTGTGTCACTCACCTTTCATTCTGTTTTGAAGAAACTTAATACAGAACCTTTCATAGGTGCTTCCCACCAAGTTTCGGTTCATTTGGCTAAGCAGTTTCAGAGAAGAAGATTCTTAGAAATCGACCAACCAGAAACAAGAATTGCCTTTGGCAGCCATGTTTGTTAACAGAACGGGATGACATTTTTTTTAGCAATCTTTATAGAGGACCTTCCATAGATGCTTCCTACCAAGTTTCAGTTAATTTGGTCAAGCAGTTTCAGAGGAGAAGATTTTTAGAAATCGACCAATCAGAAACAAGAATTGCCTGTGGCGGCCTTGCTTGTTAACGGATCGACACAAAATGAGCATTCTATATAGAGGATCTTCCATAGATGATTCCTCCCAAGTTTCGGTTTATTTGGCAAATTGGTTTCAAAGGAGAAGATTTTTAGAAATCGACCAATCAGAAACAAGAATTGCCTGTGGTGGCCATGTTTGTTAACGAATCGGGACCAAATGAGCAATTTTTATAGAGGACCTTCCATAGATGCTTTCTACCAAATTTCAGTTCATTTGGAAAAGCAGTTTCGGGGGAGAAGATTTTTTTAGAAATCAACCAATCAGAAAAAACAATGGCCTGTGGTGGCCATGTTTGTTAACGGATCAGAACTAAATGAGCAATCTTTATAGAGGATCTTCCAAGGATGCTTCCTACCAAGTTTCGGTTCATTTGGCCAAGCGGTTTCAGAGGAAAAGATTTTTTAGAAATTGACCAATCAGAAACAAGAATTGCCTATGGCGGCCATGTTTGTTAACGGATCGGGACGAAATGAGCAATCTTTATAGAGGACCCTCCATAGAAGCTTTCTACCAAGTTTCGGTTCATTTGGCCAGGCAGTTTCAGAGGAGAAGATTTAAAAAAATCGGGCAATCAGAAACAAGAATTGCCTGTGGCGGCCATGTTTTTTAATGGATCGGGACAAAATGAGCAATCTTTGTAGGGGTCCTTCCATAGATGCTTCCTATCAAGTTTCAGTTCATTTGGCTATGGGGTTTCAGAGGAGAAGACTAAAATGTTAAAAGTTAATGGACGACGGATGCCAAGTGATGGCAAAAGCTCACATTGCCTTTGGCAAAGTGAGCTAAAAAGATCATTTACAGCTTTAATTAACATTTGTCTACCATGATTCAGGTTTGTCTAAATAGGTTACCTGGCAAGACATTTTTCACTCGGTTTTTGTCTATATTTTCTGGAGCCAAAGCAGCTTTAAACTCTGTATTTTCTATATTTGGTAACAGCTTCTTTGAAACCTAAAAGAGAAGAAAACAATTTCAAATATGCTGCAAAAATAACAGAAGAAAGAAACTGAAAGACAATTATACAACAGATGTGTGCATGTATGCAAACTAGGGGGGGGGGGCCATCTCACAATTACTTTTAGATAAGAATTATATTCATCACTAGTATTTACAGCGACTGGGAATTGACAAATAGCAATAAAATCATGGTTCCTTGACTTTCCATATTTATCTCATTGTTGATAGGCCAGTTCATCCTCTTGGGATAACGGTAATTGTGGACTAGACCTGACATATCATCTCGAATAAAATATCTAATTGTGAAACAATTAAATTAAGCTTAAATACCACCAGTAATAAATACATACTTCATACTGTTTATCTAATGCTGATGTGGTAAATCCAGACTTCCGTATACACATTTCTTGATAACGAGATTCAAATTCTCCTATAGGAAGAGTTGTTTCCCCTGCTAATACTGCTTCTAATAAGGCATCATATAAAAACATATATTGTTCCTGAAAAATAGGTCAATTTATTGTAAAACATATAATAAATGGGAATGTAATCGTACAGGAAATAACAATAGCTAATTATCTCCCTTTACATACTAGTAGCAGAGTAGTTAATATTATAAACCATATCAATACACATTTTCTAGTGTTAGGGATGTGGTGCTTAACACCACTTTCAACAATATTTCAGCCATATCGTGGCAGTCAGTTTTATTGGTGGAGGAACCGGAATACTTGGGAGAAAACCACGACCTGCCACAAGTCACTGACAAACTTGATCACATAATGTTGTATCGAGAACACCCCATTTGAGTAGGATTCGAACTCACAACTTTTCTACTTTATATCAAACATTAAGTTGTTTAATTAGTCATCATATATTTATAAGTCATTCTATAAATAGATATGATTTCTGCTACAGACCCTTTAATATTAAGTCATGAAATGTTTAAATGTGTTTGGTTCTGACATCATATTACAGGTGTGTACAACTGATTGTTGTTCAATAAACCGGGGCTGTCGTGATCATGATCATATGGTAGTTGGATTTACTACTACCTATGCAATCAGTCCCTATCACCACTGACATTGTGAGTTTGAATCCTGCTCATGGTGAGGTGTACACAACATTATGTGATACAGTTTGTCAGTGACTTGCAGCAGGTCAGTGGTTTTCTCAGGGTACTTCGGTTTTGTAATATGAAATGTCACATACATAGAAGTGATAGCAAAAAATTGTATCAGATTTGGTCTGGTCTATGTACTGTATTTTATTTTCCTCCTAACATCTAGAATTCTATATAAATCAACAACATACCCAGGTTTGTATCATGTTTGTTCTATTAGCCCTCATTAACTGAGCACACTTTAATACATCAACAAATCCTTCTGCTTTGGCTTGCTCATTGACATAATCTAAACCAACATAGGTACCAGTCCTTCCAATACCAGCACTGAAAAAAAAATGCCCCTTTGAAACTTTTTTTTTAATGGAAGTTAGCACAATTTAAGTATATTTTAATTGGAATATAAGTTTTATAATAAAAAAAAATATTCATGATAATAAAATCGTGTTAAGATTTGAATGTACAGAGAGGACAATGACAATACAATTTAGTAATGTAAATACACAATATATTTGTTTGGTTTCTTATTATTTCTTTATATGATCTTATGTACTTGATAAAACTGTCTAGAGCAGATTTCCATATAAAGTTCCTATTTTACAATTAAAACTGTAGCCTTTGTGGACATAATTGTACGGTAGTTAGATTTACATCTAACTAAACAATAAATATCTATTACTGTAAAATTGTGATAGTTTAGATCATACCTGCAGTGAACAACAACAGGAGCTGTACTTTCCCTGTTGTACATGTCTACTTTATGTTTAAAACATAACAAAGGTGTAGACGATGTTAATGTTCCATGGTCAGACCAACTGGTAAAATGATACTGTCTAACTTCTCTACTTTGTCCATTCTATAAAAGTCACATTACACATAATTATTAACTATATCAAATATTAAAACTAGATGCTAACAATTTCCTGTAAAAAAAATATATTTTATTGCCTAACGTAAAATTTGTTTATTCTCCCAGATTTTGAACCCAATAGATCCAGGGACATTAACTGATACAAACTTAATAAAAAAAAATTACAATTAGATTTCCTTTACTGCCTTTTAAGAAAAAATATTTGCTAAAAGTTTCAAATTGTGGTTAGTGTTAACCTTTGCACCCCATAGACCATTTAGTCTTCATTTGCACAAGCTTGATTCTGCATACAACAATGAGGATTCATGCTATTTATAATAGTATTTACAAATCTGGTTCATGTGAAAAATGGTAAATGGTTTTTTCAAACATTTTCTTTGTAGCCTCTGTTACATTTTGGCCCCTTAGGGATCAGACCCCATATACATTTGGCCATTCATCTGAACAAAGTTTAATCTCCACTTCACAAAGATAGTTCATGTCAAATGCCATTTAATTTCCCTCGCTGGTCCGTGAGACTACAATCTATTGAATTGTTTTCCATTGTAGCCTATGTATAAGAATTACAGTCCATGGATTTAGACCCAATACTATATATATTTGCATTTAATATGGGTTCTGAAGAATATTTATTTTAGTTTCCCTATTGAAGCCAATATTAAACTTTGTACCCTGGGGGATCAGGCCTAATAGACCTCGAGACCTTTTCCGTAAAAATCTAAATCTATTTATTAATATCACAATGATGATGCATTACAAATATTGTAGAATTTTTACTGCTGGTTCTCAAAATTCACTTCAGTATCACTCTATATCAAGTCAACACACTTGATATTTAATCTCTTCCATTTTAATTACTTACACATGACATTTTAAATGTTCTGATGGTAAAATCTGTATAAACTTTACTTTGTATCATTTCAACAGAAATGTTCCCATAACAAATAGAATCTTCATCTGGCCAGTATTGTTCACATTTAGTCTGAAAATATACAAAATGTTTTATGTATTTAATCTTAATATTTTACATATTAATGACAGCCACGATACAAATGTACATGACTATAATAAATATAAACATCAAGTAAATTGACATAGCGAAATAAAACAGATGTAAATATAATAGGGATTATTGGGTCTTCACAATTTAACACCAGGAATAGATTTTGATCTTTTCATACCATTTTCCAGTTCTTGGATCCTGCTAAGTGTTCAAGTGTTGTATTAGATCTGAAGAACTGATGATTTTAATTGTTTTAAAATATAAATAGCCCAGTATTTGAGATAATAAAAAAGAAAAAAAAGAAAATGTACTGCGCATTCGTAGACTTCGAAAAAGCATTCGACAATATTTGGAGGGTAGCATTGTGGTATAAGTTGTTATTAAATAAAATAAATGGAAAAATGTATAATTTTATAGTAAATATGTATAATAGTATTAAATCATGTATTGTTTATAATGATAACGAGTCAGATTTCTTTTCAAGTGAAGTGGGCGTTAGACAAGGTGAAAACTTGTCCCCTTTCTTATTTGCAGTATTTTTAAATGACCTTGAACAGTTTATGGAAGACAAGAATATTACAGGTTTAGAAAGTATTTCTAGCGAACTAGAAGCACAACTGGAAATATATTTAAAATTTTTCGCCCTTTTATACGCAGATGACACTGTTCTAATGTCAGAGACTTCTGATGGGTTACAAACTTTAATAAATAATTTTTATGAATACAATAAATTGTGGAAACTTAAAGTAAACATTGACAAAACAAAAATTATGGTTTTTTCCATGAGCCGAACTGCAGAAAATGTACACTTCCTGTATAATGAAAAAGAAATTGAAACTGTGACCGAATTTAATTATTTAGGTGTTACTTTTACAAAAAACGGAAAGCAAAACAAAAAAATATTGAAAAAGCTACAAAAGCCATGTATGAAGTTATCAGAAGGGGAAAAAGACATAATCTATCAATCGAATGCTTGTTAGATTTATTTGACAAAATTGTAAAACCTATATTACTATATGGCTGTGAAGTTTGGGGATTTAGTGATAATTATGTAATTGAAAAAATTCATTTGAAATTCTGCAAATTAATACTTCACTTGAAGCAAAGCACGCCAAATTTTATGATATACGGCGAGCTTGGTCGCTTTCCAGTTTACATAGATATAAAAACTAGAGTAATATCTTATTGGTGCAAATTACTTACTGGAAAAGCTTCCAAGCTGTTGGCCATATCTTATAAACTTTTGCATAGTTTTTTTTGTAATGGAAATATATCTGCTCCTTGGGTAAAATTTGCAAAAGATATATTGGATAATTGTGGCTTATCAAATGTATGGACATTTCAGAATATAAACTTTAATACTGAGTGGGTGATCGCTTATGTGAAATTACGTCTCCGAGATAATTTTTTACAAGAATGGAATAGCAATTTAAAAAATTTCCCAAAGGCATTGAACTACAGACTTTATAAACAAATATTCGAATTTGAAAACTATTTTAATATTTTAGAAAATAAAGACATTTTCACTTTTTGCAAATTTAGAACCACCAATACAAAATTACCCATAGAAACTGGAAGATGGAATAATATCGCAAGGGAAAATAGAAAATGTCAACTCTGTCAAGAAAATCAAATTGGGGACGAATTTCATTATATAATGCAATGCAGTTATTTCCATGACAAAAGAGAATCATGCATTGAAAAGCGGTACTTAACTAGAATTAATGTTTTGAATTTTAAAGAAATAATAAGTAGTAAAACACAATCAAAATTAAGGAAACTCTGTCAGTTGATCAGAAACATTAATTCTAGTTTACTACCTCCTGGGTAATTACTATTGTTATTATTGTATTTATTGTTTTTATTTATTTTCTGTATATATTGTATCTCTATACCAATGTATTACGATGGTTTATGAGAATAAAGATTGTAGGTAGGAGAAATGAAGCTAAGAGTTACCATGAATGAACAAAATGTTTACTTTAAGTTATATAAGTAAACGATTTATCAGAATCTGAGATACAGAGGTAACACTGTATACAGATATTTTATTCAATGTAAACTACAATATTTAAGAGTAATGTTGGGGTTTTTTCTTCAAATTTTAAAATGTTAATCAGAAGAATTATAAAAGTGAGTGGTGTGTATAAATTCATTCAATATATTTAAGTGTTGTATTAATTTAATGTTTGTGTGTTGTGTTTATTTAATATGTTTGTGTGTTGTATTTAATATCTAATATGTTTGTGTGTTGTATTTATCTAATATGTTTGTGTGTTGTATTTAATATCTAATATGTTTGTGTGTTGTGTTTATTTATCTAATATGTTTGTGTGTTGTATTTATCTAATATATTTGTGTGTTGTATTTAATATTTAATATGTTTGTGTGTTGTATTTATCTAATATGTTTGTGTGTTGTATTTAATATTTAATATGTTTGTGTGTTGTATTTAATATTTAATATGTTTGTGTGTTGTATTTATCTAATATGTTTGTGTGTTGTATTTATTTATATAATATGTTTGTGTGTTGTATTTATCTAATATGTTTGTGTGTTGTATTTAATATTTAATATGTTTGTGTGTTGTATTTAATATTTAATATGTTTGCGTGTTGTATTTAATATTTAATATGTTTGTGTGTTGTATTTAATATTTAATATGTTTGTGTGTTGTATTTATCTAATATGTTTGTGTGTTGTATTTATTTATCTAATATGTTTGTGTGTTGTATTTAATATTTAATATGTTTGTGTGTTGTATTTATCTAATATGTTGGGGGGGGGGGGGGTTGTATTTAATATTTAATATGTTTGTGTGTTGTATTTATTTATCTAATATGTTTGTGTGTTGTATTTATCTAATATGTTTGTGTGTTGTATTTAATATTTAATATGTTTGTGTGTTGTATTTAATATTTAATATGTTTGTGTGTTGTATTTAATATTTAATATGTTTGTGTGTTGTATTTAATATCTAATATGTTTGTGTGTTGTATTTAATATTTAATATGTTTGTGTGTTGTTATTTATCTAATATGTTTGTGTGTTGTATTTATTTATCTAATATGTTTGTGTGTTGTATTTAATATTTAATATGTTTGTGTGTTGTATTTAATATTTAATATGTTTGTGTGTTGTATTTATTTATCTAATATGTTTGTGTGTTGTATTTATCTAATATGTTTGTGTGTTGTATTTAATATTTAATATGTTTGTGTGTTGTATTTAATATTTAATATGTTTGTGTGTTGTATTTAATATCTAATATGTTTGTGTGTTGTATTTAATATTTAATATGTTTGTGTGTTGTATTTATCTAATATGTTTGTGTGTTGTATTTATTTATCTAATATGTTTGTGTGTTGTATTTAATATTTAATATGTTTGTGTGTTGTATTTATCTAATATGTTTGTGTGTTGTATTTAATATTTAATATGTTTGTGTGTTGTATTTAATATTTAATATGTTTGTGTGTTGTATTTATTTATCTAATATGTTTGTGTGTTGTATTTATCTAATATGTTTGTGTGTTGTATTTAATATTTAATATGTTTGTGTGTTGTATTTATCTAATATGTTTGTGTGTTGTATTTAATATTTAATATGTTTGTGTGTTGTATTTAATATTTAATATGTTTGTGTGTTGTATTTAATATCTAATATGTTTGTGTGTTGTATTTAATATCTAATATGTTTGTGTGTTGTATTTATCTAATATGTTTGTCTGTTGTATTTATTTATCTAATATGTTTGTGTGTTGTATTTATCTAATATGTTTGTGTGTTGTATTTAATATTTAATATGTTTGTGTGTTGTATTTAATATTTAATTTGTTTGTGTGTTGTATTTAATATTTAATATGCTTGTGTGTTGTATTTAATATTTAATATGTTTGTGTGTTGTATTTAATATTTAATATGTTTGTGTGTTGTATTTAATATCTAATATGTTTGTGTGTTGTATTTAATATTTAATATGTTTGTGTGTTGTATTTATCTAATATATTTGTGTGTTGTATTTATTTATCTAATATGTTTGTGTTGTATTTAATATTTAATATGTTTGTGTGTTGTATTTATCTAATATGTTTGTGTGTTGTATTTAATATTTAATATGCTTGTGTGTTGTATTTAATATTTAATATGTTTGTGTGTTGCATTTATTTATCTAATATGTTTGTGTGTTGTATTTAATATTTAATATGTTTGTGTGTTGTATTTAATATTTAATATGCTTGTGTGTTGTATTTAATATCTAATATGTTTGTGTGTTGTATTTAATATCTAATATGTTTGTGTGTTGTATTTATCTAATATGTTTGTGTGTTGTATTTATTTATCTAATATGTTTGTGTGTTGTATTTATCTAATATGCTTGTGTGTTGTATTTAATATTTAATATGTTTGTGTGTTGTATTTATCTAATCTGTTTGTGTGTTGTATTTATTTATCTAATATGTTTGTGTGTTGTATTTATCTAATATGTTTGTGTGTTGTATTTAATATGCTTGTGTGTTGTATTTATTTAATATGTTTGTATGTTGTATTTAATATTTAATATGTTTGTGTGTTGTATTTAATATTTAATATGTTTGTGTGTTTTATTTAATATCTAATATGTTTGTGTGTTGTATTTAATATTTAATATGTTTGTGTGCTGTATTTAATATTTAATATGTTTGTGTGTTGTATTTAATATGTTTGTGTGTTGTATTTATTTAATATGTTTGTATGTTGTATTTAATATTTAATATGTTTGTGTGTTGTATTTAATATTTAATATGTTTGTGTGTTGTATTTATTTATCTAATATGTTTGTGTGTTGTATTTATCTAATATGTTTGTGTGTTGTATTTAATATTTAATATGTTTGTGTGTTGTATTTAATATTTAATATGTTTGTGTGTTGTATTTAATATTTAATATGTTTGTGTGTTGTATTTAATATCTAATATGTTTGTGTGTTGTATTTAATATTTAATATGTTTGTGTGTTGTTATTTATCTAATATGTTTGTGTGTTGTATTTATTTATCTAATATGTTTGTGTGTTGTATTTAATATTTAATATGTTTGTGTGTTGTATTTAATATTTAATATGTTTGTGTGTTGTATTTATTTATCTAATATGTTTGTGTGTTGTATTTATCTAATATGTTTGTGTGTTGTATTTAATATTTAATATGTTTGTGTGTTGTATTTAATATTTAATATGTTTGTGTGTTGTATTTATCTAATATGTTTGTGTGTTGTATTTAATATTTAATATGTTTGTGTGTTGTATTTAATATTTAATATGTTTGTGTGTTGTATTTATTTATCTAATATGTTTGTGTGTTGTATTTATCTAATATGTTTGTGTGTTGTATTTAATATTTAATATGTTTGTGTGTTGTATTTATCTAATATGTTTGTGTGTTGTATTTAATATTTAATATGTTTGTGTGTTGTATTTAATATTTAATATGTTTGTGTGTTGTATTTAATATCTAATATGTTTGTGTGTTGTATTTAATATCTAATATGTTTGTGTGTTGTATTTATCTAATATGTTTGTCTGTTGTATTTATTTATCTAATATGTTTGTGTGTTGTATTTATCTAATATGCTTGTGTGTTGTATTTAATATTTAATATGTTTGTGTGTTGTATTTAATATTTAATATGTTTGTGTGTTGTATTTAATATCTAATATGTTTGTGTGTTGTATTTAATATTTAATATGTTTGTGTGTTGTATTTATCTAATATATTTGTGTGTTGTATTTATTTATCTAATATGTTTGTGTTGTATTTAATATTTAATATGTTTGTGTGTTGTATTTATCTAATATGTTTGTGTGTTGTATTTAATATTTAATATGCTTGTGTGTTGTATTTAATATTTAATATTTAATATGTTTGTGTGTTGTATTTAATATTTAATATGCTTGTGTGTTGTATTTAATATCTAATATGTTTGTGTGTTGTATTTAATATCTAATATGTTTGTGTGTTGTATTTATCTAATATGTTTGTGTGTTGTATTTATTTATCTAATATGTTTGTGTTGTATTTATCTAATATGCTTGTGTGTTGTATTTAATATTTAATATGTTTGTGTGTTGTATTTATCTAATCTGTTTGTGTGTTGTATTTATTTATCTAATATGTTTGTGTGTTGTATTTATCTAATATGTTTGTGTGTTGTATTTAATATGTTTGTGTGTTGTATTTATTTAATATGTTTGTATGTTGTATTTAATATTTAATATGTTTGTGTGTTGTATTTAATATTTAATATGTTTGTGTGTTTTATTTAATATCTAATATGTTTGTGTGTTGTATTTAATATTTAATATGTTTGTGTGCTGTATTTAATATTTAATATGTTTGTGTGTTGTATTTATTATGTTTGTGTGTTGTATTTATTTAATATGTTTGTATGTTGTATTTAATATTTAATATGTTTGTGTGTTGTATTTAATATTTAATATGTTTGTGTGTTGTATTTAATATTTAATATGTTTGTGTGTTGTATTTATTTAATATGTTTGTATTTTTTACTTACCTTACATGCTTCCATTAGATTGGTCAACATGACAATTTTACAGCATTGTTTCTGCCAAATCATCCTCCAGAAATCTCTAAACATTACCTTCATAGGCCCTGAACAAAACAACAATCAAATTGATTCACCCCATTTTTCGTTAAATGAAACATATGCATATTCAATAAAAAACATGAAAGTTAGTTTATAAAGACAGAATATCGTTTTTTTCCAAATTTTCATTAAAATTCAATAATTAACAGAAAGCATATTGGTCAATTAAGTGACCAAGTAAAGAAATCAACACAATATTTTCAAAATAAGAAGTTTCACTTTTGAAGTAAAGTAATTCTTCTCAAATAATTACAATTAAAAATAAATAAACAATGATATATAATATACCTTGTGAAGCTATATAAGCATTCTTCCTTTTGTATCCCTATAAAATAAGGTAAAACATAAATAAAATCTTCAACAATTTATTGTACATATATACAATGCATTTTAAAATCATCACACATCAGAATGCAAAGCATCATCTTATATAAATATTACTTTGTAAATATTATATCTAGACACAATGTCATTATGGCCAATACTTTTCCAATATATCTACAATTTGTAAGATGATCTATAAAACACTACATTTTGGTCTAATTCTCATGTCATTTCTACCTTTCTTGTCCTGTATGATACTAACCATTTTAATCAACTTCAATCTCAATGTGTTTTTATAAACTGATTATTTATTGAATATGTTATGACGACATCAGAATTCTTAAGCATATTGGCATGATTTTATTAAGATGTCATGTAAAACAAGAGTTCATGTATGATGATATTACTTAACAGTGAAAACAACAGGTACAATTTTATCATTATTATTTATCAATGTTTTGTAACTGTAAATTATTAAATTTAGTCAAACAAAAGAATCAAATTACAATATTCTTAAGATTGCTAAAGCTCACTAAAATATTGTAATTTACAGAATGGAATATCTAAAAATGCCACTGACATACCAACATTTGTTTGTGGGACCACTTTGAAATGCCATAGCTCTATATCTATAACATGTGTTTTCATTACATACAAATCTTTTCAGAGACTGCCTGTTGTGAAGAAGCATATTTTGTTGTCAGAAGGGATGACATTTCAGATGGAAGTTTAACTGTGATTGAACATTTGTAAGATAATTTTCCATATTTTGTTTTCTTGTTGATATCTTCACATTTGGGAAATAAAATTGTATACACTAAATAAAATTGTATACAATAAATAAAATTGTATACACTAAATAAAATTGTATACAATAAATAAAATTGTATACACTAAATAAAATTGTATACACTAAATAAAATTGTATTCACTAAATAAAATTGTATACACTAAATAAAATTGTATACAATAAATAAAATTGTATACACTAAATAAAATTGTATACACTAAATAAAATCAAAACAACAAAGATACCCAGATGTAGTCAGCAGAAGTAAAGAGTGCCATTCAGGTGCAGTCTAGGGGTCTAGACAGAAGTAAAGAGTGCCATTCAGGTGCAGTCTAGGGGCCTAGACAGAAGTAAAGAGTGACATTCAGGTGCAGTCTAGGGGTCTAGACAGAAGTAAAGAGTGCCATTCAGGTGCAGTCTAGGGGTCTAGACAGAAGTAAAGAGTGCCATTCAGGTGCAGTCTAGGGGCCTAGACAGAAGTAAAGAGTGCCATTCAGGTGCAGTCTAGGGGCCTAGACAGAAGTAAAGAGTGCCATTCAGGTGCAGTCTAGGGGTCTAGACAGAAGTAAAGAGTGCCATTCAGGTGCAGTCTAGGGTCCTAGACAGAAGTAAAGAGTGCCATTCAGGTACAGTCTAGGGGTCTAGACAGAAGTAAAGAGTGCCATTCAGGTGCAGTCTAGGGTCCTAGACAGAAGTAAAGAGTGCCATTTAGGTACAGTCTAGGGGTCTAGACAGAAGTAAAGAGTGCCATTCAGGTACAGTCTAGGGGTCTAGACAGAAGTAAAGAGTGCCATTCAGGTGCAGTCTAGGGGCCTAGACAGAAGTAAAGAGTGCCATTCAGGTGCAGTCTAGGGGCCTTGACAGAAGTAAAGAGTGCCATTCAGGTGCATTCTAGGGGTCTAGACAGAAGTAAAGAGTGCCATTCAGGTGCAGTCTAGGGGCCTAGACAGAAGTAAAGAGTGCCATTCAGGTACAGTCTAGGGGTCTAGACAGAAGTAAAGAGTGCCATTCAGGTGCAGTCTAGGGGTCTAGACAGAAGTAAAGAGTGCCATTCAGGTGCAGTCTAGGGGTCTAGACAGAAGTAAAGAGTGCCATTCAGGTGCAGTCTAGGGGTCTAGACAGAAGTAAAGAGTGCCATTCAGGTGCAGTCTAGGGGTCTAGACAGAAGTAAAGAGTGCCATTCAGGTGCAGTCTAGGGGTCTAGACAGAAGTAAAGAGTGCCATTCAGGTACAGTCTAGGGGTCTAGAGAGAAGTAAAGAGTGCCATTCAGGTGCAGTCTAGGGGTCTAGACAGAAGTAAAGAGTGCCATTCAGGTGCAGTCTAGGGGTCTAGACAGAAGTAAAGAGTGCCATTCAGGTGCAGTCTAGGGGTCTAGACAGAAGTAAAGAGTGCCTTTCAGGTGCAGTCTAGGGGCCTAGACAGAAGTAAAGAGTGCCATTCAGGTGCAGTCTAGGGTTCTAGACAGAAGTAAAGAGTGCCATTCAGGTGCAGTCTAGGGGCCTACACAGAAGTAAAGAGTGCCATTCAGGTACAGTCTAGGGGCCAAGACAGAAGTAAAGAGTGCCATTCAGGTGCAGTCTAGGGGCCTAGACAGAAGTAAAGAGTGCCATTCAGGTACAGTCTAGGGGCCTAGACAGAAGTAAAGAGTGCCATTCAGGTGCAGTCTAGGGGTCTAGACAGAAGTAAAGAGTGCCATTCAGGTGCAGTCTAGGGACCTAGACAGAAGTAAAGAGTGCCATTCAGGCGCAGTCTAGGGGCCTAGACAGAAGTAAAGAGTGCCATTCAGGTGCAGTCTAGGGGCCTAGACAGAAGTAAAGAGTGCCATTCAGGTACAGTCTAGGGGCCTAGACAGAAGTAAAGAGTGCCATTCAGGTGCAGTCTAGGGGTCTAGACAGAAGTAGAGTGCCATTCAGGTGCAGTCTAGGGACCTAGACAGAAGTAAAGAGTGCCATTCAGGTGCAGTCTAGGGGCCTAGACAGAAGTAAAGAGTACCATTCAGGTGCAGTCTAGGGGCCTAGACAGAAGTAAAGAGTGCCATTCAGGTGCAGTCTAGGGGCCTAGACAGAAGTAAAGAGTGCCATTCAGGTGCAGTCTATGGGCCTAGACAGAAGTAAAGAGTGCCATTCAGGTACAGTCTAGGGGCCTAGACAGAAGTAAAGAGTGCCATTCAGGTGCAGTCTAGGGGTCTAGACAGAAGTAAAGAGTGCCATTCAGGTACAGTCTAGGGGCCTATACAGAAGTAAAGAGTGCCATTCAGGTGCAGTCTAGGGGTCTAGACAGAAGTAAAGAGTGCCATTCAGGTGCAGTCTAGGGGTCTAGACAGAAGTAAAGAGTGCCATTCAGGTGCAGTCTAGGGGTCTAGACAGAAGTAAAGAGTGCCATTCAGGTGCAGTCTAGGGGCCTAGACAGAAGTAAAGAGTGCCATTCAGGTGCAGTCTAGGGGCCTAGACAGAAGTAAAGAGTGCCATTCAGGTACAGTCTAGGGGTCTAGACAGAAGTAAAGAGTGCCATTCAGGTGCAGTCTAGGGGCCTAGACAGAAGTAAAGAGTGCAATTCAGGTACAGACTAGGAGCCTAGACAGAAGTAAAGAGTGCCATTCAGGTACAGTCTAGGGGCCTAGACAGAAGTAAAGAGTGCCATTCAGGTACAGTCTAGGGGTCTAGACAGAAGTAAAGAGTGCAATTCAGGTACAGTCTAGGGGCCTAGACAGAAGTAAAGAGTACCATTCAGGTGCAGTCTAGGGGTCTAGACAGAAGTAAAGAGTGCAATTCAGGTACAGTCTAGGAGCCTAGACAGAAGTAAAGAGTACCATTCAGGTGCAGTCTAGGGGTCTAGACAGAAGTAAAGAGTGCCATTCAGGTGCAGTCTAGGGGCCTAGACAGAAGTAAAGAGTGCCATTCAGGTACAGTCTAGGGGCCTAGACAGAAGTAAAGAGTGCCATTCAGGTACAGTCTAGGGGCCTAGACAGAAGTAAAGAGTGCCATTCAGGTACAGACTAGGAGCCTAGACAGAAGTAAAGAGTGCCATTCAGGTACAGTCTAGGGGCCTAGACAGAAGTAAAGAGTGCCATTCAGGTACAGTCTAGGGGTCTAGACAGAAGTAAAGAGTGCAATTCAGGTACAGTCTAGGGGCCTAGACAGAAGTAAAGAGTACCATTCAGGTGCAGTCTAGGGGTCTAGACAGAAGTAAAGAGTGCAATTCAGGTACAGTCTAGGAGCCTAGACAGAAGTAAAGAGTACCATTCAGGTGCAGTCTAGGGGTCTAGACAGAAGTAAAGAGTGCCATTCAGGTGCAGTCTAGGGGTCTAGACAGAAGTAAAGAGTACCATTCAGGTACAGTCTAGGGGCCTAGACAGAAGTAAAGAGTGCCATTCAGGTACAGTCTAGGGGTCTAGACAGAAGTAAAGAGTGCCATTCAGGTGCAGTCTAGGGGCCTAGACAGAAGTGAAGAGTACCATTCAGGTGCAGTCTAGG
Organism: Bathymodiolus septemdierum; assembly: GCA_963383655.1. Lineage (NCBI taxonomy): Eukaryota > Metazoa > Mollusca > Bivalvia > Mytilida > Modiolidae > Bathymodiolus > Bathymodiolus septemdierum. Next base: position 119,337,759 of record OY726518.1, on the reverse strand, counting down.
GGTCTAGACAGAAGTAAAGAATGCCATTCAGGTGCAGTCTAGGGGTCTAGACAGAAGTAAAGAATGCCATTCAGGTGCAGTCTAGGGGCCTAGACAGAAGTAAAGAGTGCCATTCAGGTGCAGTCTAGGGGTCTACACAGAAGTAAAAAGTGCCATTCAGGTGCAGTCTAGGGGCCTAGACAGAAGTAAAGAGTGCCATTCAGGTGCAGTCTAGGGGTCTAGACAGAAGTAAAGAGTGCCATTCAGGTGCAGTCTAGGGTCCTAGACAGAAGTAAAGAGTGCCATTCAGGTGCAGTCTAGGGGCCTAGACAGAAGTAAAGAGTGCCATTCAGGTGCAGTCTAGGGGCCTTGACAGAAGTAAAGAGTGCCATTCAGGTGCAGTCTAGGGGCCTAGACAGAAGTAAAGAGTGCCATTCAGATACAGTCTAGGGGTCTAGACAGAAGTAAAGAGTGCCATTCAGGTGCAGTCTAGGGGTCTAGACAGAAGTAAAGAGTGCCATTCAGGTGCAGTCTAGGGGTCTAGACAGAAGTAAAGAGTGCCATTCAGGTGCAGTCTAGGGGTCTAGACAGAAGTAAAGAGTGCCATTCAGGTGCAGTCTAGGGGTCTAGACAGAAGTAAAGAGTGCCATTCAGGTACAGTCTAGGGGCCTAGACAGAAGTAAAGAGTGCCATTCAGGTGCAGTCTAGGGGTCTAGACAGAAGTAAAGAGTGCCATTCAGGTGCAGTCTAGGGGTCTAGACAGAAGTAAAGAGTGCCATTCAGGTGCAGTCTAGGGGTCTAGACAGAAGTAAAGAGTGCCATTCAGGTGCAGTCTAGGGGCCTAGACAGAAGTAAAGAGTGCCATTCAGGTGCAGTCTAGGGGCCTAGACAGAAGTAAAGAGTGCCATTCAAGTGCAGTCTAGGGGTCTAGACAGAAGTAAAGAGTGCCATTCAGGTGCAGTCTAGGGGTCTAGACAGAAGTAAAGAGTGCCATTCAGGTGCAGTCTAGGGGTCTAGACAGAAGTAAAGAGTGCCATTCAGGTGCAGTCTAGGGGCCTAGACAGAAGTAAAGAGTGCCATTCAGGTGCAGTCTAGGGGCCTAGACAGAAGTAAAGAGTGCCATTCAGGTACAGTCTAGGGGTCTAGACAGAAGTAAAGAGTGCCATTCAGGTGCAGTCTAAGGGCCTAGACAGAAGTAAAGAGTGCAATTCAGGTACAGACTAGGAGCCTAGACAGAAGTAAAGAGTGCCATTCAGGTACAGTCTAGGGGCCTAGACAGAAGTAAAGAGTGCCATTCAGGTGCAGTCTAGGGGTCTAGACAGAAGTAAAGAGTGCAATTCAGGTACAGTCTAGGGGCCTAGACAGAAGTAAAGAGTACCATTCAGGTGCAGTCTAGGGGTCTAGACAGAAGTAAAGAGTGCCATTCAGGTGCAGTCTAGGGGCCTAGACAGAAGTAAAGAGTGCCATTCAGGTGCAGTCTAGGGGTCTAGACAGAAGTAAAGAGTGCCATTCAGGTGCAGTCTAGGGGTCTAGACAGAAGTAAAGAGTGCCATTCAGGTGCAGTCTAGGGGCCTAGACAGAAGTAAAGAGTGCCATTCAGGTGCAGTCTAGGGGCCTAGACAGAAGTAAAGAGTGCCATTCAGGTGCAGTCTAGGGGCCTAGACAGAAGTAAAGAGTGCCATTCAGGTGCAGTCTAGGGGTCTAGACAGAAGTAAAGAGTGCCATTCAGGTGCAGTCTAGGGGTCTAGACAGAAGTAAAGAGTGCCATTCAGGTGCAGTCTAGGGGCCTAGACAGAAGTAAAGAGTGCCATTCAGGTGCAGTCTAGGGGCCTAGACAGAAGTAAAGAGTGCCATTCAAGTGCAGTCTAGGGGTCTAGACAGAAGGAAAGAGTGCCATTCAGGTACAGTCTAGGGGTCTAGACAGAAGTAAAGAGTGCCATTCAGGTACAGTCTAGGGGTCTAGACAGAAGTAAAGAGTGCCATTCAGGTGCAGTCTAGGGGTCTAGACAGAAGTAAAGAGTGCCATTCAGGTGCAGTCTAGGGGCCTAGACAGAAGTAAAGAGTGTCATTGAGGTGCAGTCTAGGGGTCTAGACAGAAGTAAAGAGTGCCATTCAGGTGCAGTCTAGGGGCCTAGACAGAAGTAAAGAGTGCCATTCAGGTGCAGTCTAGGGGTCTAGACAGAAGTAAAGAGTGCCATTCAGGTGCAGTCTAGGGGTCTAGACAGAAGTAAAGAGTGCCATTCAGGTGCATTCTAGGGGTCTAGACAGAAGTAAAGATTGCCATTCAGGTGCAGTCTAGGGGCCTAGACAGAAGTAAAGAGTGCCATTCAGGTGCAGTCTAGGGGTCTAGACAGAAGTAAAGAGTACCATTCAGGTGCAGTCTAGGGGCCTAGACAGAAGTAAAGAGTGCCATTCAGGTGCAGTTTAGGGGCTGTTTCACACCAATTTCAGGGTATGAGTAATGCTCATTGTTGAAGATCCTACTGTGACTGTCAAAATGTAGAACACTAATAAAAGCAGTGTTCTTTTACTTTAATTTGTGTCTAAATGTAATGTTGGATAATTTCTAATTCTCATCTACATCCATATTCTTTTGTTATCTCTGTAAATACTTACGTCTAGATAGTTAGCATTGATGTAATCAGAGTTAGGCTCAGATGATATAGGTGTCAGAACAACTCTTGAATGGTCATCTGAAGAAAATATGGATTATTATATCAGACAAATAATAACACTTTACATCTTGTGTTAGAAACAATTTGTCAGTAGTTTTATTGATTTAATACTGTAAAAGATACAATAACTACTCCCCTATCTGTATTAGATAAGAACATATTATAGAAACTTTACACAAACTTATCATTTAATTTTTTTTTAAATAAATTCAATTCACAGACATTTTTTTCAAATTCAGTTTATGGTTATGTCTTTGTCTTTTTTATCTTGCTATCACAGACTGCCATAGCACATCTTTACAGTTGCATGTGCTATTTTCAGGTGACAAATGACATCAGTAACCAATGAAATTAGATTACAAGGTCAACAGTTCAAAATTTTTAAACAGGCAACAGTTTCATTAACAGGAATGGCCTAAAGATAATCAAAAGATGAAAATGTAGAGTTTTTTTTTATAATACATTTATATATTAACAATATTAAGGTATAACAATAAACAATTAAGGCCTTCATGATAAATTAATATCCATAATTATCAAGTTGAGTTGTTTCCCACTGCCAGAAGGGCTGAGTGAGATAACTCTTTCGAAATTTGATAATTATGGATATTTACTTTTCATGCAGGACATAATGGTATTATTATAATGCATTAGACTCAAAATGAAAATAGCAGTTTTTGTACGACATGCAGTTATGCACTAGATACAAACAGTTATTTCTCGCCATGAACATATACCCTAATTGTTATTAGCACCGTGTGCATCATGCCGCAAAAATAATTAGTTATTGCTTGAAACCAACAAGAAAAACAGTCAAATAACACAAGTTATTTCTTACTCTGTTACTGTAATAAAGGACAATAATAGCTGTTGTTATATACATGTAGCACCTGACTTACAGATTTACATGTAGCACCTGACTTACAGATTTACATGTAGCACCTGACTTACAGATTTACATGCAACACCTGACTTACAGATTTACATGTAACACCTGACTTACAGATTTACATGTAGCACCTGACTTACAGATTTACATGTAGCACCTGACTTACAGATTTACATGTAGCACCTGACTTACAGATTTACATGCAACACCTGACTTACAGATTTACATGTAACACCTGACTTACAGATTTACATGTAGCACCTGACTTACAGATTTACATGTAGCACCTGACTTACAGATTTACATGTAGCACCTGACTTACAGATTTACATGTAACACCTGACTTACAGATTTACATGTAGCACCTGACTTACAGATTTACATGTAGCACCTGACTTACAGATTTACATGTAGCACCTGACTTACAGATTTACATGTAGCATATGACTTACAGATTTACATGTAACACCTGACTTACAGACTTACATGTAGCACCTGACATACAGATTTACATGTAGCACCTGACTTACAGATTTACATGTAGCACCTGACTTACAAATTTACATGTAACACCTGACTTACAAATTTACATGTAGCACCTGACTTACAGATTTACATGTAGCACCTGACTTACAGATTTACATGTAACATGACTTTTACAGACTTACATGTAGCACCTCACTTACAGATTTACATGTAACATATGACTTTTACAGACTTACATGTAGCACCTGACTTACAGATTTACATGTAACATATGACTTTTACAGACTTACATGTAGCACCTGACTTACAGATTTACATGTAACATATGACTTTTACAGACTTACATGTAGCACCTGACTTACAAATTTACATGTAGCACCTGACTTACAGATTTACATGTAGCACCTGACTTACAGATTTACATGTAGCACCTGACTTACAAATTTACATGTAACACCTGACTTACAAATTTACATGTAGCACCTGACTTACAGATTTACATGTAGCACCTGACTTACAGATTTACATGTAACATGACTTTTACAGACTTACATGTAGCACCTCACTTACAGATTTACATGTAACATATGACTTTTACAGACTTACATGTAGCACCTGACTTACAGATTTACATGCAACATATGACTTTTACAGACTTACATGTAGCACCTGACTTACAGATTTACATGTAACATATGACTTTTACAGACTTACATGTAGCACCTGACTTACAGATTTACATGTAACATATGACTTTTACAGACTTACATGTAGCACCTGACTTACAAATTTACATGTAACACCTGACTTACAAATTTACATGTAGCACCTGACTTACAGATTTACATGTAGCACCTGACTTACAGATTTACATGTAACATGACTTTTACAGACTTACATGTAGCACCTCACTTACAGATTTACATGTAACATATGACTTTTACAGACTTACATGTAGCACCTGACTTACAGATTTACATGTAACATATGACTTTTACAGACTTACATGTAGCACCTGACTTACAAATTTACATGTAGCACCTGACTTACAGATTTACATGTAGCACCTGACTTACAGATTTACATGTAGCACCTGACTTACAAATTTACATGTAACACCTGACTTACAAATTTACATGTAGCACCTGACTTACAGATTTACATGTAACACCTGACTTACAGACTTACATGTAGCACCTGACTTACAAATTTACATGTAGCACCTGACTTACAGATTTACATGTAGCACCTGACTTACAGATTTACATGTAGCACCTGACTTACAAATTTACATGTAACACCTGACTTACAAATTTACATGTAGCACCTGACTTACAGATTTACATGTAGCACCTGACTTACAGATTTACATGTAACATGACTTTTACAGACTTACATGTAGCACCTCACTTACAGATTTACATGTAACATATGACTTTTACAGACTTACATGCAGCACCTGACTTACAGATTTACATGTAACATATGACTTTTACAGACTTACATGTAGCACCTGACTTACAGATTTACATGTAACATATGACTTTTACAGACTTACATGTAGCACCTGACTTACAAATTTACATGTAGCACCTGACTTACAGATTTACATGTAGCACCTGACTTACAGATTTACATGTAGCACCTGACTTACAAATTTACATGTAACACCTGACTTACAAATTTACATGTAGCACCTGACTTACAGATTTACATGTAGCACCTGACTTACAGATTTACATGTAACATGACTTTTACAGACTTACATGTAGCACCTCACTTACAGATTTACATGTAACATATGACTTTTACAGACTTACATGTAGCACCTGACTTACAGATTTACATGTAACATATGACTTTTACAGACTTACATGTAGCACCTGACTTACAGATTTACATGTAACATATGACTTTTACAGACTTACATGTAGCACCTGACTTACAGATTTACATGTAACATATGACTTTTACAGACTTACATGTAGCACCTGACTTACAAATTTACATGTAGCACCTGACTTACAGATTTACATGTAGCACCTGACTTACAGATTTACATGTAGCACCTGACTTACAAATTTACATGTAACACCTGACTTACAAATTTACATGTAGCACCTGACTTACAGATTTACATGTAGCACCTGACTTACAGATTTACATGTAACATGACTTTTACAGACTTACATGTAGCACCTCACTTACAGATTTACATGTAACATATGACTTTTACAGACTTACATGTAGCACCTGACTTACAGATTTACATGTAACATATGACTTTTACAGACTTACATGTAGCACCTGACTTACAGATTTACATGTAACATATGACTTTTACAGACTTACATGTAGCACCTGACTTACAAATTTACATGTAGCACCTGACTTACAGATTTACATGTAGCACCTGACTTACAGATTTACATGTAGCACCTGACTTACAAATTTACATGTAACACCTGACTTACAAATTTACATGTAGCACCTGACTTACAGATTTACATGTAGCACCTGACTTACAGATTTACATGTAACATGACTTTTACAGACTTACATGTAGCACCTCACTTACAGATTTACATGTAACATATGACTTTTACAGACTTACATGTAGCACCTGACTTACAGATTTACATGTAACATATGACTTTTACAGACTTACATGTAGCACCTGACTTACAGATTTACATGTAACATATGACTTTTACAGACTTACATGTAGCACCTGACTTACAGATTTACATGTAACATATGACTTTTACAGACTTACATGTAGCACCTGACTTACAAATTTACATGTAACACCTGACTTACAAATTTACATGTAGCACCTGACTTACAGATTTACATGTAGCACCTGACTTACAGATTTACATGTAACATGACTTTTACAGACTTACATGTAGCACCTCACTTACAGATTTACATGTAACATATGACTTTTACAGACTTACATGTAGCACCTGACTTACAGATTTACATGTAACATATGACTTTTACAGACTTACATGTAGCACCTGACTTACAAATTTACATGTAGCACCTGACTTACAGATTTACATGTAGCACCTGACTTACAGATTTACATGTAGCACCTGACTTACAAATTTACATGTAACACCTGACTTACAAATTTACATGTAGCACCTGACTTACAGATTTACATGTAACACCTGACTTACAGACTTACATGTAGCACCTGACTTACAAATTTACATGTAGCACCTGACTTACAGATTTACATGTAGCACCTGACTTACAGATTTACATGTAGCACCTGACTTACAAATTTACATGTAACACCTGACTTACAAATTTACATGTAGCACCTGACTTACAGATTTACATGTAGCACCTGACTTACAGATTTACATGTAACATGACTTTTACAGACTTACATGTAGCACCTCACTTACAGATTTACATGTAACATATGACTTTTACAGACTTACATGTAGCACCTGACTTACAGATTTACATGTAACATATGACTTTTACAGACTTACATGTAGCACCTGACTTACAGATTTACATGTAACATATGACTTTTACAGACTTACATGTAGCACCTGACTTACAAATTTACATGTAGCACCTGACTTACAGATTTACATGTAGCACCTGACTTACAGATTTACATGTAGCACCTGACTTACAAATTTACATGTAACACCTGACTTACAAATTTACATGTAGCACCTGACTTACAGATTTACATGTAGCACCTGACTTACAGATTTACATGTAACATGACTTTTACAGACTTACATGTAGCACCTCACTTACAGATTTACATGTAACATATGACTTTTACAGACTTACATGTAGCACCTGACTTACAGATTTACATGTAACATATGACTTTTACAGACTTACATGTAGCACCTGACTTACAGATTTACATGTAACATATGACTTTTACAGACTTACATGTAGCACCTGACTTACAGATTTACATGTAACATATGACTTTTACAGACTTACATGTAGCACCTGACTTACAAATTTACATGTAGCACCTGACTTACAGATTTACATGTAGCACCTGACTTACAGATTTACATGTAGCACCTGACTTACAAATTTACATGTAACACCTGACTTACAAATTTACATGTAGCACCTGACTTACAGATTTACATGTAGCACCTGACTTACAGATTTACATGTAACATGACTTTTACAGACTTACATGTAGCACCTCACTTACAGATTTACATGTAACATATGACTTTTACAGACTTACATGTAGCACCTGACTTACAGATTTACATGTAACATATGACTTTTACAGACTTACATGTAGCACCTGACTTACAGATTTACATGTAACATATGACTTTTACAGACTTACATGTAGCACCTGACTTACAGATTTACATGTAACATATGACTTTTACAGACTTACATGTAGCACCTGACTTACAGATTTACATGTAACATATGACTTTTACAGACTTACATGTAGCACCTGACTTACAGATTTACTTGTAACATATGACTTTTACAGACTTACATGTAGCACCTGACTTACAGATTTACATGTAACATATGACTTTTACAGACTTACATGTAGCACCTGACTTACAGATTTACATGTAACATGACTTTTACAGACTTACATGTAGCACCTCACTTACAGATTTACATGTAACATATGACTTTTACAGACTTACATGTAGCACCTGACTTACAGATTTACATGTAACATATGACTTTTACAGACTTACATGTAGCACCTGACTTACAGATTTACATGTAACATATGACTTTTACAGACTTACATGTAGCACCTGACTTACAAATTTACATGTAGCACCTGACTTACAGATTTACATGTAGCACCTGACTTACAGATTTACATGTAGCACCTGACTTACAAATTTACATGTAACACCTGACTTACAAATTTACATGTAGCACCTGACTTACAGATTTACATGTAGCACCTGACTTACAGATTTACATGTAACATGACTTTTACAGACTTACATGTAGCACCTCACTTACAGATTTACATGTAACATATGACTTTTACAGACTTACATGTAGCACCTGACTTACAGATTTACATGTAACATATGACTTTTACAGACTTACATGTAGCACCTGACTTACAGATTTACATGTAACATATGACTTTTACAGACTTACATGTAGCACCTGACTTACAGATTTACATGTAACATATGACTTTTACAGACTTACATGTAGCACCTGACTTACAAATTTACATGTAACACCTGACTTACAAATTTACATGTAGCACCTGACTTACAGATTTACATGTAGCACCTGACTTACAGATTTACATGTAACATGACTTTTACAGACTTACATGTAGCACCTCACTTACAGATTTACATGTAACATATGACTTTTACAGACTTACATGTAGCACCTGACTTACAGATTTACATGTAACATATGACTTTTACAGACTTACATGTAGCACCTGACTTACAAATTTACATGTAGCACCTGACTTACAGATTTACATGTAGCACCTGACTTACAGATTTACATGTAGCACCTGACTTACAAATTTACATGTAACACCTGACTTACAAATTTACATGTAGCACCTGACTTACAGATTTACATGTAACACCTGACTTACAGACTTACATGTAGCACCTGACTTACAAATTTACATGTAGCACCTGACTTACAGATTTACATGTAGCACCTGACTTACAGATTTACATGTAGCACCTGACTTACAAATTTACATGTAACACCTGACTTACAAATTTACATGTAGCACCTGACTTACAGATTTACATGTAGCACCTGACTTACAGATTTACATGTAACATGACTTTTACAGACTTACATGTAGCACCTCACTTACAGATTTACATGTAACATATGACTTTTACAGACTTACATGTAGCACCTGACTTACAGATTTACATGTAACATATGACTTTTACAGACTTACATGTAGCACCTGACTTACAGATTTACATGTAACATATGACTTTTACAGACTTACATGTAGCACCTGACTTACAAATTTACATGTAGCACCTGACTTACAGATTTACATGTAGCACCTGACTTACAGATTTACATGTAGCACCTGACTTACAAATTTACATGTAACACCTGACTTACAAATTTACATGTAGCACCTGACTTACAGATTTACATGTAGCACCTGACTTACAGATTTACATGTAACATGACTTTTACAGACTTACATGTAGCACCTCACTTACAGATTTACATGTAACATATGACTTTTACAGACTTACATGTAGCACCTGACTTACAGATTTACATGTAACATATGACTTTTACAGACTTACATGTAGCACCTGACTTACAGATTTACATGTAACATATGACTTTTACAGACTTACATGTAGCACCTGACTTACAGATTTACATGTAACATATGACTTTTACAGACTTACATGTAGCACCTGACTTACAAATTTACATGTAGCACCTGACTTACAGATTTACATGTAGCACCTGACTTACAGATTTACATGTAGCACCTGACTTACAAATTTACATGTAACACCTGACTTACAAATTTACATGTAGCACCTGACTTACAGATTTACATGTAGCACCTGACTTACAGATTTACATGTAACATGACTTTTACAGACTTACATGTAGCACCTCACTTACAGATTTACATGTAACATATGACTTTTACAGACTTACATGTAGCACCTGACTTACAGATTTACATGTAACATATGACTTTTACAGACTTACATGTAGCACCTGACTTACAGATTTACATGTAACATATGACTTTTACAGACTTACATGTAGCACCTGACTTACAGATTTACATGTAACATATGACTTTTACAGACTTACATGTAGCACCTGACTTACAGATTTACTTGTAACATATGACTTTTACAGACTTACATGTAGCACCTGACTTACAGATTTACATGTAACATATGACTTTTACAGACTTACATGTAGCACCTGACTTACAGATTTACTTGTAACATATGACTTTTACAGACTTACATGTAGCACCTGACTTACAAATTTACATGTAACATATGACTTTTACAGACTTACATGTAGCACCTGACTTACAGATTTACATGTAACATATGACTTTTACAGACTTACATGTAGCACCTGACTTACAGATTTACATGTAACATGATTATTACAGACTTACATGCTATAATGTTACCATATCTGTTCTTTGGTCTGTTTTCTGGTTTCTTTGCAGCATCACACAGGGCAAGTAAACCTAGAGGTAACTCCTGAAAATATTATGCATGTAAATGTAAATAATAAACAATGAAGTTGTCATTTGTATGTCAATATCAATATAGTATGTCATTTTTATGTCAATTTCATTCAAAACAAGAGTATGTCATTTGTAATTGTATGTCAATATCAATCAAATCAATAGAGTGTGTCATTTGTATGTCAATATCAATAACACCAATAAAGTATGTCATTTGTATGTCAATATCAATCAAAACATAGAGTATGTCATTTGTATGTCAATATCAATCAAAACATAGAGTATGTCATTTGTATGTCAATATCAATCAAAAACAATAAAAGTATGGCATATGTATGTAGAGTAGAATCACTACTTCATACTTGATCTGTATTTTGATGTAAAACTGAGCTAACAATCATGAAAATCATATTACTAAGGAAACAAAAGTTTATACCTTCCTGAAAACACCATTAAGTCAAAATTTACTTATTCATTTAAACTTATTCTACATGAAATAACTGCTGGTGTATATTAACAAATATTATAATGCCAATTACCCCAAATTCTTTCTTAAATCCTACACACTCATTCTCTTTATTTTTCCTGATATATTCTAGAAGATCTTGGACTTGTATAGGACTACTCTGTTTCTTGGTGTTTACATTGGCATAGATTGGTTCTTTACTGATGTCATAGCCATTATCTATAATGTCAGAAGGATCATCTAAAAAATAAAGAAAATAATATACTTACTATACAAGATATACAGTCAAACCTGCCTTATAGGGCACTTGTATATAATAAATCACTGTCTATACAGGGAAGTTTCATTTTCTACATTTAATGACAAGTGCATTTAATTTTAACTTGTATAAAAATGGGAAATTGTTCATAAAGTGCTATTTCAGGTTGCCTTCAGTGCTCTTTATATACAGATTTGACAGTATGTCAAAATATGCAGAGCTAATTAAAAACACTAATTGTGTCCACAAAAATTATTCTGTGCTTTTAAGGCAAACATTCAAGCAAGGCTAAACCTATACATGTCTATTTTATATTTACATTGCTCCTACAAAACACATGTTTTTGTAACACATATTCTGGTTGGTTGCAGCTATCATTGGCTGCATCCAATGAAAACTGTTACTGTGTGACCACAAAAATCTGGCTTACATGACCAAAGGTTAGAAGAAGTGGTGGTGGATTATAACCCTTGGCCGGCATGGAAGATATGTTAACTTTGGTACAATTTTCTCTCATTAGAGAACAAAGTTTGGGTTGTAGTCAGGAATATACAAACAGGATATAATCAACATCACATGATACATAACATTCAAACATCAATCAATGATACATGCTAACAAGACTATTACCTTTGTCTTGTATCAACTGATCTGTTTCTTTAGTTAACATATCCTCTTTAACCTCTGTTATAGTTTCATTTGATGTCTGTGTGTCATTTAACTTTGTTATATGTTGGAATTTACCTTTCCTCCTGTCAACATGAACAGAACACATTAACTAACAGGAAAAGAATGTAAATATTAAATTGCATAGAATGTAAATATTAAATTGTATATCAGTATCGTTGTAAATAAAATTAAGAAATAATTCATAGTGTACTTTGATGGGAAAGATTGGCTGTTCTATCTTTCAACCTGCCAAACGTTAAGTGTAAATAATTTAACATGATTTTATCACCTGGCTTAAATGTGTACACACATGTGCTAATGAGATTTTGCCATCTAAATAAATCACTCGTTTGCTTACAAAGCCAAAGAAGGATGTCACATCAGAATATATAATTTTTTTAATATATTTATTCTTAATATCTTTTAGTCATTGCTAATTATTGATCATTATTCAGTTATTACACTCTTTTAAACTAGATTTTGCTGAACTGGATATCCAATAAACACGATTAGTGTGTTCACCATATTCCGAAAAACTAATTCCAAAAAGCAGGTATTAAGATAGATAACTCCTGTCCTTATCCATCCATACAATTTGATTTGATTTATTGTGCTTAATGCCACTTTCAGCAAAATTTCGGCTATATCATGACGACCAGTTTTAGTGGTGAAAGAAGCCGGAGTACCCTGAGAGAACCACCGACCATGGGCAAGCAACTGGTAAACTTTATCACTTGTGGCTGCGAGTCGAGTGCACCCTTTTTGGGAATTTACAAACCTGGGCACACACCAACGCCGTATTGGTGATAGGTTTGTACGAGTTGTTAGGTAATCCAACTACCTAACTGATTGAGCTACCCGGGCCCTTCCATACAATTTGAATTAGAATATAAATAATGTGTTGTTCTAAAGTATGTGTCTACAGAGGTTTATATTATAAGACTTACCACATAACAAACACAATAATAAGAACACCTAATATTAGTATTATAACTAAAGGTGCAACCATTGCCACTGATGCACCATTCTCTTCCTCCTCAATAAACAATGCTTCTGAAAATAAATTAAAAAAAACTTTAAAAAATGATCTGAGCTTACACAACAGTAGATAAACCTCCACTAATGATAAATACTCCTATTCTGCACTATATGTATATAAATGTTTATAAAAGGAAGACTTCAACACAGGCGTGAAAATGGGGCAGGGGCCGCCATGGTCGTATGGTAGTTGGATTTACAACTACCTGTGCAATCAGTGTCTATCCCAACTAATGTTGTGAGTTTGAATCCCGTTCAGGCAAGGTGCACTCGATACAACATTATGTGATAAAGTTTGTCAGTGACATTCGGCAGGTCAGTGATTTTCTCATGGTACCCCGGTTTCCTTCACCAATAAAACTGACTGCCACGATAAAACTCAAATATTGTTGAAAGTGGCGTTTAACACCATAACCCTAACCCAGGCATAAAAACGTACTCACAACCTTTTGTAGTGATCAGTATATACCATGGGATATACTGATGTCCTGTTAAAGTATCTATACATCAATTCTTAATCCATATTTCTTAATCAAATTCTAATATGATAGTAAATATGTTGTACATTAAACAGCAGGGGTTAGGGTGCTTAATACCACTTTCAACAATATTTCAGTTATAAAAAGGTCTGTCTATAGCTAGGTGTACTTAAAATTCAATCAACTGATCCCAACATTGTTTTTTTAAGACACATGTATAACAAACATTCTGAGAGTATTGCTAAAGTAATACATGTCCCAGACATGTCAGTTTACAGGAAGGAAACACAAACTTTAATTGTAACTTCTCATAACATGACTTAATGCCAAAAATCTGAACAATATATCTACTAAATACAAAAGAGAGTGGAAAGATGTTTCTTTTTTGAAATTTTCTTTGTTCAAGGGGAATTATAGTGGCAGGGTAATAATAAAAACAGTACAAACTAGACATTACAAATTATAAACTACTAGAATATAAATAATACACTGATTGTAACTGACCTTTACATAGTTCTCCTGTAAAACGCTTCTGACATATCCCAGGACAAACACCAGTGTCTTTACTACACACCTCATCATCTAGACACATACCACACTCCATGGAACAGTTATTACCATACCATCCATCCAGACAGGCTTAAATTAAATATATAGAATTTTATCCTGCAATGTTATTTAGTCAGGGATCTAATAAAAGCTTTTCTGGTACCTGATTCATGTAGAGCAACAGTATGAAACGGTAACAGTATAAATACGGACTTCACAGAGGACACTATTGAAAACGATTATAATGATGCATGTTTCAGCTATTTTCAGACAATTTTGTGTTTCTTTTGGACATTTTTGGCATTGCAATATATGTGCATTGTTGGTAAATATCAAATTAATTTGCACCTGCTGCAAAACAGGCCAGAAAAGCTCACCACAGGCTAACTTTCCTAACTGTTTCTAAAACTGGTGCAATTAAATTTTATATTTTCTGACAATGTACATTTCTTGTCTATATACCATATGCTTACTTTAAAATTATGTTTACCCATTAAAATCTGAGAATACACAAAGTAGATATGTGGTAATAACAAAATGATAGTCCACAAAATTAGGGTATGAACACATTTTTAAGAACAAACATTGTTATATACAGTTGAATCTTGTTATCTCAAAGTTCACAGGACTGTTGCTAAATTTCGAGTTATTCGAGTCAACATAAGGGAAATATAACTGTTTAAAAAGTTGCTTATATTACAGTTTTTTTTAGGTTTTAAGAGCTGATTTTCTCAAGGAATGGTTCAAGTTGAAGTTAATTATACTGTCAATTTTTATTGTTTAAATTCCTATTTAAAATACAGATACATTGTATTATCTTAAGGCTACCACGAGCCATCATGGTCGTGATCGTATGGTAGTTGGATTTATAACTACCTGTGCAATCAGATCTGATCACCACTTAGTTGTTATTTCAAATACTGCTCATGGCGAGGTGTACTTGATACAACATTATGTGATAAAGTTTGTCAGTGACTTGCAGCAGGTCAGCGGTTTTCACAAAATGTCATAGAATTAAGTGAATGATCATTCATTAACACTAAGAAAGCAATGTTTGAACTATCCTGGTGTTGCCGGTTCTCGATAGCGTAAGAAACATTTCTCCCGTGTGTCCCTTAGAAACAATAATTTTTTACAAAATTGTTTTTGTTTGTTTGTCAAAACTAGTTCTTTATTTCTACCAAACCTAAAAGTTTTACTCCCAGAAATTACGGAGAAAACATAATTTTTGTGTATGACCTTATTTCTGACACTTTGTGTATTACGACACCAGTTCTCGATAAGTGTGTAAAATCAATTATGGATGGCATGTTTACTAATAAAAACTATTGGAAGAAAAGAAAATAATGTATTTAAGATATTTGCAAACACCAAGATTATTGATTTCAACCATACATGATAAATTAAACATGTTTCAAAAATGTTCCATTGGGGTTACACAATACAGAAATAACGTTGATATAAAGATAAAACTGATAAGATATGACCCGAACGGTGTTCCAAATTTTTTTTCCCTGAACAGTGCCACCTGTATATTTCCGGTTTTGTATGATGTATACATACTTGACCTTCATTGACAGCAAAGTTTTGTTTACATCACAATCATATATTTTTAGCAATGACCCGGTGAATTTAGAGTTATTTTTGGAATAAGAAAATGTGCATAAATATCTGAGATTATAAAGATTATGTTCATACATACCTTGATACGTAGCATAGCCATTTCTTCCTTCTTGCGAAGCGAGGTGGTGTTCCGTAGTTAAAATTCTAGCGAACAAAAGACACATGCGTTTTCCCAATTTATGTCAAAACTCTCACGCGCATAACTATCGAGAACTGGTAACTATCGAGAATAGGTGACTCTACGATATATCATTGAGAAAACAAATGACTTTTTGATGAGCTGATGATGAATTTATATCTGCTTTGTACTAGACCAATATGAGTTTGCTTTTTAGTGTTAGCTCACATATTGCTCCTTTTGGACACATTATCCTGACAGGTCTTTCCTTTTACTCCATTATGGAGATCCTGTACATTAATTTGATAGTTGGTTTGATGAGTTTGTGGATTCAACCCATACATCTTCAGCACTCAAGGCATGTATGATAACCATTACACCAAGACTGGTAATAGAATTAAAATAACTCAATAAGATCTAAAACTCCAAAATATTACAAACAAATATTAATCTTTAATCCTTATGTTTCAAATAGAATATACATACCAGTTTGACAATAATCACCATTCCAGCCTAGCTGACAACCATCAGGACAAGATCCATCAACAAAGTTACAAGTAACATTATCTTTACAGTGACCACAGTTAGATGTACAATTAGTACCATACTTATACTCTGTACATTCTACAAAATACATACGACACAATTTTATCAATAATTATTTTCTAATAAAAAAGTAGATATCAAATTTAGTGCTCACGACATGTTTCTGGAATAACCTCCATCAGGTACGCTCAAAATTGAAAGATTGGAAAGCCTAATAATTAAAGTTTTGGGAACAAAATTGTTGCATTGTTTCTTAAACTAAAAAATGCACAAATGTGGCCCCTTCTAGTTAGAAGATAATATAAAAATTTGGACATCATAGATTTTTTTATCAAATTTATATTTAAAGGTGTGTATAGTTGATTATTGCTGTGTCAAACTAAGCTGACTTAAAATATCACAGAAATCTTATTTTTTACATGTGGAGCAGGAACAGCTAACCCTTCCGGAGCACATCAGTTCCCCCCCCCCCCTGGTTTTTAGTGGGGCTTGATCTTTAGTTTTCTGTGTAATGTTTTGTAGATTGTTGCTTGTCCTTTTTTTTTTGGCCTTTGTATTATCTGTCCTTCATTGATTTACGGCTTCGGATTACACCTCCGGCATCTTCAAACTTTTCTTAGCATGATCTTTTGATCCTTCACAGATGTCAGGTAGTTGACACTTTTCATATCCAAGCACAAAATTAATGTTATCAAAATTACTCGGAAAAGATATATATGGAAGCATTATATTTCTGCAAATCCTCATCAAAATTAGATGTTTGTCATATCTTTTCATAATTTGTTTCAGTCGATACACTAGAACATCCCGTTTGGGATCATGTCAGGATTCATATTTCCAACAGACCAATCAGTAATGAGCCTACTTATTTAACCATATACACGCCAAGAGCGGTTGTCTGATTGGTCAATATATTTAACTGTCTTGCATATGATTTGATGGTAAGGATAAATGAAAGGTTATCTGACATGACTCCAAATGTAATGTTGCTATACTCATAGATACCATATTTTTGCTACAAAATTTTTGCAGACATATAAAAATTGTATGCCTTAACTTTGACCTTGACATATCTTTGAATGTACCTATAACAGTATCAAAGTACTTGTTGAATACTTACTCTGATGACAGTTAGTGCCAAAGTAACCATCTTTACAACCCAAGTGACATCTTCCATTAAATATATCACAATCTAAATCATGACGACAGCTTCCACATGTCTTTTTACAATTCTCTCCATATTCTCCACTTGAACAATCTATAAAATAAAGTTGAGATATTTAGACAAACACTCTTTTCAAATTACAATTGCTGCAAAAGAACTTTAAAATCTGTGATATTTGTTTCCACCAGAACATTTTGTGAATAAATAAATCAAAAAAATAATTTCCTTCAAGTGTGAGTGATTGATTGTGTTTAATGCTATGTGAGCAGTTTTTCACTTATATCCATGGCAATAAGTTAGTTTTAAAAATATTTTTTTTATCAATGTGTGACGTAAAAGTGTGTTTGACATTTACTTCACTGAGTTTGGTGCTGTTATGACAACTGTCTTACCTGTTTTGTTCAAGCATTGTTATAAATACTGTTATAGTGACAGCCGGGGACTTTGAGCCGTAATGAAAGGGGGAGGTTTGGCACTTTAAAATCTGATTCAACCCACCATTTCTTTAGAAATGCCTGTACCAAGTCAGGGTCATTGCGGTTTTCACAGTTTTCTGGTTGTTGACTGATTTTGTCTGTTTATATACTTATGAGTTTTGAATTTCCCTTTGTAAGATTGCTCGGAGTTCGGTAATTTTGTTATTACCCTTATTTAATGATATTATGATGATCTCTGCTTTGTATTAGACCAACAGGTCGAGCTGGAGTGTTAACTGTGCTAACTCATTATAACAAATCGTTCCACTCTGACATGCTGTAACAACATTAAAAAAATGTTACGTTTGAATACTAGCACATATGTAAGACTCAGATCGACCTCTAATCGAAGTCCCATCCCCAAATTCATGTCCGTTTTCTACGTCACAGACATCTGTACCTCGAATTCTCAAATCAGCATCCAATTCTCAAATATATGTCCTTATTCAAATTCTCATATCTATGGCAGTTTCTCACTTCTCAAATCAATGCCACTAATGTATGCCCTAACCCTAAATTGACCAATAAATCAGCCATAGATTTCCAACTTTGGAAAGAACGCCGATTTGAGAACACCCTTAAATCGAACTATGATTTGAGATAATGACATGAATTATATGAAGATATCTTATATCATTCAATGATTCTGAATTAGTACCCATTATGTCAAATGCAAAAAGAAAAATTTGCTAACAATGTACATTATAGATATATCTTTAATAAGATTTGAAAAAATATCAAATCTTTCAAGCTTCGATTAAATTACGTTTTATAATCTGGACTAAATTCAGCCATCAGATTTGCATTCACCATTTTGTCTGAACACTTTTGTCCAATCTCTGTACACAGACTTACTAGTTTTACAAAGATCTTCTTTCCAGCCAGGATTACAGCCTGCTAAACACTGACCAGTCTCATGGTCACATAAATTATCTTTACATTCCCCACAGATCAGACCACAGTCAGGTCCATACTTGCCAGCACCACATTCTAAAATTAAAACATATTGATTCAACTGAAGTGGCCATTAATTAGAACTCCAGTCTTAATTCAATTAAACATAAATAACATAATGTGGAATTACAAATGTACTAACTTCACCAGCAGCTCACTATCATAAAATACATAATAACACAACAAATATTTGTTATAATAAAATATAAAATAACATAACAAATATTAGTTATAATAAAATATATAATCACAGAAAAAAATATTCTGTCTCAATGACAATACAATATATTCAATGGGTAACTATTTATAGAGATATTGTGATAAAAATGTATTTCTTTTGTCACATTGTGAAACATGTGTTTCCTGACCCCTATTGAAAAGTAAAACAATAAGTTTAAAAAGGTTCTCAACTTGGATGAGGATATTCAAACTAAGAAAATCAATATCAAGGCAATAATAAAAGGCTATGACGAGTGTAGTATGATAAGACCATAGTAAGTTGAAAAAGGCTTCTTCCTGTGAAGTTTTACTGATAATGATTATTGTTCAGCAATAGTTATCTCTAGATAGAATCAGTTTGAAAAGTGGTTACATAAAAAACGTGGAAACAGTATGTAATGAAAAGGAATGTAGTAATGTTGGATTAAATTCCATCACAACACAAGACAATAGATCCCTATATGTAGTCAACATAACAATCATGTGCTTTCATTGTATAGTGTATTATTTGTGAACAATTTGTGAATTATATTGCATCCAACATTGAAATTGTCTTCACACTTACTTCTTTGGCATGCTGGACCAACCCATTGATCCACATTACTGTTTAAACTTACTTTCTTGGCATTCTGGACAAGTCCATCCACTCAATTACTGTAAAAACTTTCTTTCCTGGCATGTTGGACCAACCCATCCATCCACATTACTGTTTAAACTTACTTTCCTGGCATGTTGGACCAACCCATCCATTCACATTACTGTTTAAACTTACTTTCCTGGCATGTTGGACCAACCCATCCATCCACATTACTGTTTAAACTTACTTTCCTGGCATGCTGGACCAACCCATCCATCCACATTACTGTTTAAACTTACTTTCTTGGCATGCTGGACCAACCCATCCACTCAATTACTGTTTAAACTTACTTTCCTGGCATGCTGGACCAACCCATCCATCCACATTACTGTTTAAACTTACTTTCTTGGCATGCTGGACCAACCCATCCACTCAATTACTGTAAAAACTTACTTTCCTCGCATGTTGGACCAACCCATCCATCCACATTACTGTTTAAACTTACTTTCCTGGCATGTTGGACCAACCCATCAATCCACATTACTGATTAAACTTACTTTCTTGGCATGCTGGACCAACCCATGCACTCAATTACTGTTTAAACTTACTTTCTTGGCATGTTGGACCAACCCATCCATCCACATTACTGTTTAAACTTACTTTCTTGGCATGCTGGACCAACCCATCCACTCAATTACTGTTTAAACTTACTTTCCTGGCATGTTGGACCAACCCATCGATCCACATTACTGATTAAACTTACTTTCTTGGCATGCTGGACCAACCCATCCACTCAATTACTGATTAAACTTACTTTCCTGGCATGTTGGACCAACCCATCGATCCACATTACTGTTTAAACTTACTTTCTTGGCATGCTGGACCAACCCATCCACTCAATTACTGATTAAACTTACTTTCCTGGCATGTTGGACCAACCAATCGATCCACATTACTGTTTAAACTTACTTTCTTGGCATGCTGGATAGGGGTGTAATGATACACTTTTTCCACAAGCGATACGTATCGCGATATTTGATATGTATTACGATATGTATCACGATACGCTTTATAGGAAACTGTATAACTATTTCTTGAAGTCCATGCTGGTCGACATGGGCGCTGCCATGATTTTTTTTTATATGAGGTCGCTTATGTACTAGCGGAAATTATAAACATTTGATATTTGATTAATTAATTTTAAAAGCGTAAATTAATCGATACACTATTCTCAAAATATTAATTCAATGATCACCAAAAGAAGAAAATGGAAGTTCAACACGACTTTTTTTTCAAAAAATGAGCATCATATCGTTTGTATCGTAAGCGGCCTCCACGTATCGTGAACCGAACCGTCCCCAAAATAATCGAGATTTCGGTACATATGGTGAATCGTTTCCCCCTTAATGCTGGACCAACCCATCCATTCACATTACTGTTTAAACTTACTTTCTTGGCATGCTGGACCAACCCATCCATCCAATTACTGTTTAAACTTACTTTCTTGGCATGCTGGACCAACCCATCCATCCAATTACTGTTTAAACTTACTTCCTTGGCATGCTGGACCAACCCATCCATTCAATTACTGTTAAATCTTACTTTCCTTGGCATGCTGGACCAACCCATCCATTCAATTACTGCTTAAACTTACTTTCTTGGCATGCTGGACCAGCCCATCCATTCACATTACCGTTTAAACTTACTTTCCTGGCATGCTGGACCAACCCATCCACTCAATTACTGTTTAAACTTACTTTCCTGGCATGCTGGACCAACCCATCCATCCAATTACTGTTTAAACTTACTTTCCTGGCATGCTGGACCAACCCATCCATCCAATTACTGTTTAAACTTACTTTCTTGCCATGTTGGACCAACCCATCCATCCAATTACTGTTTAAACTTATTTTCCTGGAATGCTGGACCAACCCATCCATTCAATTACTGTTAAATCTTACTTTCCTGGCATGCTGGACCAACCCATCCATTCAATTACTGTTCAAACTTACTTTCCTGGCATGCTGGACCAACCCATCCATTCAATTACTGTTAAATCTTACTTTCCTGGCATGCTGGACCAACCCATCCATTCAATTACTGTTTAAACTTACTTTCTTGGCATGCTGGACCAAACCATCCATTCAATTACTGTTAAATCTTACTTTCCTGGCATGCTGGACCAACCCATCCATTCAATTATAGTTTAAACTTACTTTCTTGGCATGCTGGACCAACCCATCCATTAAATTGCTGTTTAAACTTACTTTCCTGGCATGCTGGACCAAACCATCCATTCAATTACTGCTTAAATTTACTTTCTTGGCATACTGGACCAGCCCATCCATCCAATTACTGTTTAAACTTACTTTCTTGGCATGTTGGACCAACCCATCCATTCAATTACTGTTTAAACTTACTTTCTTGGCATGCTTGACCAACCCATTCATTTAATTACTGCTTAAACTTACTTTCTTGGCATGCTGGATCAACCCATCCATCCAATTACTGTTTAAACTTACTTTCCTGGCATGCTGGACCAACCCATCGATCCACATTACTGATTAAACTTACTTTCTTGGCATTCTGGACCAGCCCATCCACTCAGTTACTGGTTAAACTCACTTTCTTGGCATGCTGGACCAACCCATCCATCCAATCACTGTTTAAACTTACTTTCCTGGCATGCTGAACCAACCCATCCATTCAATTACTGTTAAATCTTACTTTCTTGGCATGCTGGACCAACCCATCCATTCAATTACTGTTTAAACTTACTTTCTTGGCATGCTGGACCAAACCATCCATTCAATTATTGTTTAAACTTACTTTCCTGGCATGCTGGACCAACCCATCGATCTACATTACTGTTTAAACTTACTTTCTTGGCATTCTGGACCAGCCCATCCACTCAATTACTGGTTAAACTCACTTTCTTGGCATGCTGGACCAACCCATCCATTCAATTACTGTTTAAACTTACTTTCTTGGCATGCTGGACCAAACCATCCATTCAATTATTGTTTAAACTTACTTTCCTGGCATGCTGGACCAACCCATCGATCTACATTACTGTTTAAACTTACTTTCTTGGCATTCTGGACCAGCCCATCCACTCAATTACTGGTTAAACTCACTTTCTTGGCATGCTGGACCAACCCATCCATTCAATTATTGTTTAAACTTACTTTCCTGGCATGCTGAACCAACCCATCCATTCAATTACTGTTAAATCTTACTTTCCTGGCATGCTGGACCAGCCCATCCATTCAATTACTGTTAAATCTTACTTTCCTGGCATGCTGAACCAACCCATCCATTCAATTACTGTTAAATCTTACTTTCCTGGCATGCTGGACCAACCCATCGATCCACATTACTGATTAAACTTACTTTCTTGGCATTCTGGACCAGCCCATCCACTCAGTTACTGGTTAAACTCACTTTCTTGGCATGCTGGACCAACCCATCCATCCAATCACTGTTTAAACTTACTTTCCTGGCATGCTGAACCAACCCATCCATTCAATTACTGTTAAATCTTACTTTCTTGGCATGCTGGACCAACCCATCCATTCAATTACTGTTTAAACTTACTTTCTTGGCATGCTGGACCAAACCATCCATTCAATTATTGTTTAAACTTACTTTCCTGGCATGCTGGACCAACCCATCGATCTACATTACTGTTTAAACTTACTTTCTTGGCATTCTGGACCAGCCCATCCACTCAATTACTGGTTAAACTCACTTTCTTGGCATGCTGGACCAACCCATCCATTCAATTACTGTTTAAACTTACTTTCCTGGCATGCTGAACCAACCCATCCATTCAATTACTGTTTAAACTTACTTTCTTGGCATGCTGGACCAACCCATCGATTCAATTACTGTTTAAACTTACCTTCTTGGCATGCTGGACCAACCCATCCATTCAATTACTGCTTAAACTTACTTTCTTGGCATGTTGGACCAACCCATCCATTCAATTACTGCTTAAGCTTACGTTCTTGGCATGCTGGACCAGCCCATCCATTCACATTACTGTTTAAAGGGAAACTTCGCAAAAACATTATTTTTTTATATATTTTTCCTGATGTATAAATATGGATGTTTATATGTATATTAGCGTTTTATCATATTGGATAAGGGAATGAAATCGATTTAAAAATTTGGTCAACGATAGATGGATGTCGCCATTTTGATAGCATCTCGATACCAATTATTCCATGATGTCTAAATACCACCATGCCCCAAAACAAGCGTGACAAACCGGGGTCCTCATTCAGTGTCGATATGGCTTGTCAGGCGTAATTCTTTTTATTTTTCTTATTATTCTAAATATATGAATTTATTACACAATCACTTTTTGCAGATTTACGTTTTGTTTCTATATACTTATGGCAAAACAAACGAATCGGGGAAAACGGTCCGTCTTTAATGAGACACATTTACAAAAGATTTTTTTCGAAAATTGAAGAACTACGAAATTATGTGGAAAAAAAACGGACATCGGAACAATGCCATGAATTCGAAAAAAAAATAAAAATAGGCCTATACTACGGGTCAAAATTGTTTTAATGATATTATTTATAAGATCGCACTTTGTAATCGATCGTTCATGCACTACAATAAAGCTCTGCTTCTTAGCTAAAAGCACAGAAAGTTACAGGGTATGAAGCCATAAAATTGAGAGGATTATGTAAACATATAATTTGTAATAGTTTTCATTTGACAATTACAGACGATGAGTATTATAAATACTTTTAAAGTTTATTATACAAAAAACTTCAGGGTACATCTCTTACGTAATATAATAATTTGTTCATGGAAATACAATATTCGTATTCACCAACAGTAAAAAAGATTATTAATTTGTTTTCATAACGGTTATTTCTGATTTGAACAAAGCGTAACATATAATATGTCTCTGCATAAAGAAAACATTTTTTGTTTATTTTAATCACGTCTTTCGAACTGGCGGACCCTTCTGATTAATCTCAGAATAGTCATAAAAAATATCGTTGTTGTTTTTATAAGGAAAAATTGCATACGAATGGTTTTTGTCTATTTTGCTTTTTGGGGTTTGCAAGAAGAATTTTCTATCCTGCTCTGTTCACCCTACTTTACTTCATAATTTTGGTTGTTGCTATATCATTCTGATGAGGCACAAAAAAAATGAAGATAAAAATGAACAATTCAATATAACTTATGATCAAAGTTAATCGTAAGATTTGTGTGTGAAAATAGCCCCAGAATCATTGCTGCATCAGGCACGGATCCAGCAGTTTTGAAAACGGGGTCCCAGGCTCTTGTTTGCCAATTTTTACCCAATTTATACACAAATTTTACTAAATTGTCGAACACCCCCTTGATCCTCCAGTTTGTATTAATATGCACCCATTCCTAATGTATACTTGATCCGGGTCGTGTATTTTGATCACCTATTAGAACCTATAAAATGTGTATTGCATCTCCTATTCTAGTCACGGGTAGCATTAACGGGTCACAAAATGTGTATTGCGTTTCTGATTATTGCCAAAGATTGTGACACATGTATTCAAGTATTCGGTCAGAGTCCCGTCGACCGGATGTAAAATGACACTTGTATATTCTGCCTGGCGACTTCCTGTGTTGACCTAAACTCATTACGCAATATTAGGTACCCTGCTGAGTGAACCGGTGTGAATGTACCTGTCGTTTTCAGAATGAAAATAAAAATAAGTAAATCCCGCCTTTCACTTCTTATTTCAGGAATTATTTGCCTTAATTTATTGAAGAATAAAATATTCAAAATTAAAATATGGTCTCTCGTTTCTGAAAATACATGAAAAATATAAGAAATATATTTTCCGCATAATATTTTACGTTTCGCTCATCAAAAATGACACAAACAAAAAAAGGAAAAGAAATTAACATTTTTAAATCACTTGCTCGCTCCAACGTTTTTAGCACAAAATCCGAAGAACAAGATGTAAATTTGGTGTGGCCTAATCTCTGTAGATTTTGACTGCTCTTCATCTGTTTATACCGCTCATGATCATGATCTCTTCCGAACTTTGTCTGAATGAATATCAGTGGATATCAAAATTAAAGGTCAAGTTTGCTTACGGGGTTCCGAGCTGAAAAAAGCTATATATAGTTAGGCCAATATGGTGCCTCTAATAATGAAAATTTATAATTTCAAGGATGGTGTATACTTTTTTATCACCTAAAACATAATTACAATTATAATTGTTCCTGTTATTTCAACATTATATTTATTCTAATGTTTTAAAAATATTTTATCTTTAATACATAATAAACGATCTACCAACTCGTCTTGGAAAGCAAATAGTGTATATTCAAATTCCCATTTTATTAATCCGATCAATACACAAGTTACGTGTTGTCAAAATTATCCATTATATTTTTCAGCACAGTAAAAGGGATCCTACATATAGTGAATATAGTTGACTGACGTTGTAAAACACTCTTTCCGTTGTAAATATAAAGGAAATCAAACATTTTGCTCATTTAAAATAGTTGTTTGTCAAAAAGGTACGTATCTGTTCACTTCAGTATTTAATTTTCTAACGGTTATTAGATTTAAATTACAGTCCTCTGAGCGCTTTAAATGAAGTGAATTTAACATCAGCGACCCAGACTTTAAATTTCAATCCCACAATGCATTATCAGGCTAAAACGTCACAGCCTGATGGAAAAATTAGAAATTAAAATTACAAATTTGCGATTTGCTTCGCTATGTGGAAATATGTAGATAAAACTTTGTGAATATGTATTTTATATCACCAGGAACATATTTAGCTAACATGTAAATAATCGAGAAGTTTCCCTTTAAACTTACTTTCCTGGCATGTTGGACCAACCCATCCATTCAATTACTGTTTAAATTTACTTTCTTGGCATGCTGAACCAGCCCATCCATTCACATTAGTTTAAACTTACTTTCTTGTCATGCTGGACCAACCCATCCATCCACATTACTGTTTAAACTTACTTTCTTGGGATGCTGGACCAACCCATCGATCCACATTACTGTTTAAACTTACTTTCTTGGCATTCTGGACCAGCCCATCCACTCAATTACTGATTAAACTTACTTTCTTGGCATGCTGGAACAACTCATCCATTAAATTACTGTTTAAACTTACTTTCCTGGCATGCTGGACCAACCCATCCATCATAACATTTCCTACATTTTCCTGTTTTTGTGTCACATGCTTCAAGCTTTTCACAATGGCATTCATTAATACAATTGTCTCCATATCTACCTTTGGGACATGCTGGAAAACATGCAATACACTAAATTAAACTAAACAAAAAATGAGTTAGAACATCGTCTATTATCAGTGCTGGACAAAATTAAACTGAACAAAAAATTAGTCAGAGCATTGTTTATTGTCAGTGCTGGCAAAAATGACTTTTAATTAAACTAGACAAACTAGAGGTACTGCTGGACGCAGGAGTCCTGCATTGATACATAAATGGAATAACTTAACTGTCCGCTACGTGGGACTAATATCCCCCGCGTCCCCATCATCTTAATTGAGCCAAAACATATTTGGAACAAAACTTTTAGACTCATAATTCTGGTAAAACTTGATGGTCCCGATTGGATCGGGATATCCTACTAATGTGCACATCTTCATATTAGGATCTTGCAATGTACAAAGATTCATGAACTTCTGATTAATCATGTAGGAGAATTTCCGATGACAAAGTGCATACTGAATTGTCTCAAAATTTCTAAGTCCAAAGAGGCATAACAGGGGTAAAACTCAATGGACAATAAAATCCTTTATACTGCAAAGTTCACACATCATGATCTTAAATTCCACAAAGTTTGGTGGAAATCAGAGAAAAGATGTGGAAGTTGGTCCCTACAGACGGACAGACAGACAGATCAATTTCTTTATATCCGGTACCCCCCAAACTATGTTTGTGGGGGGTATAAAAATTACACACACAAAAATGATACTATTTAAACAATTTACATGCATAAAATTTGAGGAATTATTGTAAAACTATAGTTTATCTATCTCCTTTCAGTCCTATGTGGTTTTGTACTTTTTTTGTTCTAAAATTGGGCCATCCTTAAAAATAGTTCAGCTTGCCCAAACCTGACCCATGACTTTTGGGTATGGGTAGGTAGGTAGGCAAATTCTTTTTTTTTTCTTTTTTTTTGGAGCACCAGATTCTTCCATGTCAGGCTCAAATATTTGTCCAGTTCTGTCCGACACTGTCACTAAAATTTGATCCGTCTTTTTCAAGTTCACTTCTTCGGGGTCTGTCACCTCGTCGAAGACGTCAATCCATGTTTTTTTGTTGTTAAATCTGTAGTCTGTTTGACACAATCGGCTTCACTTTATTGTCAGTTTTGACTACAACAGACGAAGACAGTGTAAAATAACTGTCTGCCATTTCCGATTTCACGTGGTTTCAATATATAATGATAAATGCTGAGTGTTGTTGTAAGCGCAAAAGTGATTTAACCTGTAAAACTAATATTTTATATGGAAACCGTGGACACGTTGAAAATCCGGAAATAGAAAAAAAAAATCGAAATTTTATAGCAAAAAAAGAATTTGACTCGGTGGGATTTTTTTGGGTCGGTTGCGTTTGGGCAAACAAACTCTATTTTTATTTTGGCCTTGGTTTCCAACTGCTAAAGGCTGAGTACCAATAAAATAAGAAGTTAAATATAGAAATGTGTATCTTAATTAATATCAACATCTTAAGGTTGTTTTTCAAGGGATACAAATCTGGCCAAGCAGTAACTCTCACATGCACCAATATCTCCACATCTGTGAGATATATAGAGAATACCAAAATCACAAGGAAAGTTTTTACAGATTCTGCATGGTAACAAGACCTCTAATAAAACTATCCATTACATCCATATCTTTGTTCACAAGAAAATAATTTATACCAAATCAGCAGTCATTTAAGAAATAAAATTAATACTATATACAGATCCCTCCAAGTGTATCAACGATCATACTCTCAGGTCGGACACAGAGTTTTGTCGGACATGTAGAGAGTGTCACTCTTAAAATTGTCCGACAAAATCCTCCCAGGTCGGAGTGAGAGTCTCCACTCTCAGATAGTTAAACTGTAAACAGGAAACGTCCCCAAATTCTGCTAACCGATAAATTCGTGCATAAAGAAACATGCGTATCTTAGAAAAGCTGAAGTAAATGAGTGATATACAGTACGGAAAGTATAGATATGTTAACGGCTGTCACGGGCGATATATACAATAATATCCATGAATAAAATGTATTAACATGCAGTACCCATGTTTTAAGTGCAGTAGAAGTGAATATTAATATGTCCATATGTACTCGCGACAATCGATGCCAAGGCCCTTTCACTTGCTGCAGACAGTTGCTGGTTTACGATATCGGGTGCGTTTGCTCTCTTACGTGTTAGCCAAATGTAGGGCGAACGAACCCGGGTAATTAATTCTAATTTATACATTTATTTCTTTAAAGGCAAATTTGGATTAAAATTAAAGTTTTATTTTGTTTATGGCGAATGGGTCATAAATCGGTAAATCCCGGGTTTTTTTCCTTGAAAATTGGCAGCAGTCTGCGGAGTCCTGATATAGGTGAAATAATATTTTATTAGTGTATTCTACGGTTTTTTTTACAGTTTACTAGTCAAAACATCACCCATCTCAGCATGTCGTCGCATCGTGCATTCATGATATACAAATACACCTATCACAGGTGTGAAAAAAAAAACGTTGCTCAAGACTCCTTTTACTAAGACTTATAAACATAGATAACTATTTTGCGTTTTCGATTTTCAAGCCATCTTCCAATTTATTTGTACTTAAAAAATTTATTTATATCTTTTTTCTTATATATGTGTATAAATATCTTAATAAAATAAATACATTTACGGTGAGAAATTATTATACGTCATGATATCGTTATTTAGGTAAATACTTATTAGAGAGATTTTTTCTAAAACCATTTTCGTCTTTTTAATTGATAACTGACCCAAGCTAAATAAATGAAATGTCACTTAATGTGTTAATTATATAAATCCTTGCCTTCTATAAATTTTAATTTCTTATCTAATTCTTATTCTTATTTAACAATATGGTCAGGTTGTTATTTTCATTGAATGGCATCTCAAAATAGATGGCTTCACAGTAGGGGCTCTTCCTGTATATTACAACTGACAGCTAATGCATGACAAACAATTTTAATCAGCCATCATTTTCATAAAATACATTTTTTTAATCTTTATTTTGATGATGGCACCTAATTCCCATCACCTAATCCAAATTAGTATAGTAGAGGAGTACCGTGTTTTCCTGACGATAAATCTAGATAAAAATGACGATATTGTTTACAGTACAAAAAATGTATACCTTTATTTTGCTGTAGGTTTATTTCTGAATAAGAAGACTCGTATCATCGATGTTCTTGGTGTTATTTTTTTTTTAAATAAAGCAATAAAAGTATACTAACAGGGGGTGCAATTCTGGGGATAAAATATTCAACATCCGAAAAAAATCAATATTCAATGATCGAAGTGTTAGCGAAAATCAGTTCAATATTGTATTTTATAATAAAATATATACTATAAAAAATGTATCTTGTTGAAAAAAATCACAGGGTGGATCGATTTACAATATAAAATTATTATCACAAAATATCTAAATATAGCTATAGCTTTTCCATCAAACACGAGCATGAGCATGTGATTGTAGTAAAAAATGGCAGTTGCAATACATCTCACAGTAAACGTGTAGAACAAGCTTTTTATACTAAATATACTGGAAAATAATTTATATCGATTTCGTTACTTAATCGATATTTTATTGCAATAATTTATATGAGGCTATGGGTGTTTAAACGTCCCTTTTCAACAATATTTCAGTTATATATTGACCTTTGAGCTACCTTTCCTTGCGCGAATATGGTGCAAGGTAGAAATACACTAGGGTATTTACGTACCCTGACATTCTACACACCGGAAAGAAAGTACGCTTACAAATACGCATCGATCACAAAATGTTTGACATGTTCACCTCGAGAAATGTAAAAAAAATCTTTAAATATCCACTCTCACGTCCGACCACGATGTCCGACCAAATAGTCAGACTAGAGTGTTGACTCTCAAATTTGTCTGACATTTCTCTGGAGTGAGTCTGACATTTTGGGAGGAATATGTCCGACCTGAGAGTATTAGCGTTGATACACTTGGAGTGTACTGTAATACTTGGTGTACTAGTAGTAGTGACTTACAACTCTCAGTTAGAAAGCAGGACTCCTCTTGTAATGAATTAACATTAATTATACACCATGGAGAACTTTTATTCTTAGCTGAAATATCAGGATTACGACAGACAGCTCCTGGAATTATTCCATCAGCAAACTGACTTCCTTTAAGATTGAAGAAGCGTCTTATAACTGTAGTATTCCATGACTGGCATTTTGTCGAACGTTCTGTGCTGTTAATGGTGCCTGTGTAGTACTTCCCAAGTGGATCATAAATAAATGGATTTGCTAAAATAAAAAAAATATATAAATCAATGTATATCTACTGAACTGATACATGAACATTAACATACTGGGGTATATAATGGTAGATATACATAGCTTTCTGCAAAATATTGACAAATACAAAAATTAATAAGCTTTATATATGACAAAATACAGTAATCTGTTTGATAGGAGAAATGTTACATGCAATACTACTATGTTTTCTTGTATTAAGTATCATGTAAACAGCTTCATACCTCTTGGATTTGATTTTAATTTTTTGTGTTTTAATGCCACTTTCAGCAATATTTCAGTTATATCGTGGCGACCAGTTTTAGTGGTGGAAGAAGCCGGAGTACCTGAAGAGAATCACCGACCATGGGCAAGCAACTGGTAAACTTTATCGCGTGCGGCTGTGAGTCGAGTGCACCCTTTTTTGTAATTTACAACAGGTAATCCAACTACAATGTACCTAACTCATTGAGCCACCTGGGCCCTGATACCTCTTGGCATGACTGGACATGACAAACAACATTAAAATATTACCTCCCCTTTTTTTGGCTTTTATTAACCAGCAAAGTAATAATTTAAATCCAAAATTTATCATCTGGTAAAAAGAATGTGGGAATAATTTGAGTACCATGAAAATATTATGAACAGTACAGACAGACAAACAGACATAATGACTGATGTAATTACAATATCACTGAACTTTCATCCTGCTGTACAAAAAATGTGTTTCTTTTTTTGTAGTTGCCTTCTACAAATGTATTTAATAAATGACCAAACTGTATGGTTGATATTAACAGATACCTCATGGAATTAAATTTAATATTCATATTATGTTTCTGAACATCATCTGATATTTACCTAAAAGACAACCTGGACCATAAAGGTTTAATTTACAACCATCCTGACAACTTCCTGTCACTGAATCACATGTTGCATTGTTTTTACAACCACACTGAAATTGACATTTCCATCCAAATTTCCCATCAGGACAGCTGGCATCTGTAATTAAAACAAAAATATTACACATCTGTGAAATGATATTCTATCAACCAAATGGCATCAAAACAACAGAGATGGTGCTTGTTAACACAGGACCAACAATATCTCTTAACATTTAACCTGATGTATATACCGGGGGTAACATGTGTTTATTTTTATTTTGCAGTTGTCTTCTAGACTATTACCTGTGAACTGCAGGGCATGGATCGTTTTACACTCATTTTAGGGTATGAGTTGTTCTCATTGTTGAAGATCCTACTGTATCGGAGAAATATAGAACAGCAATAAACGTTTAAATTGTAATAAGAGCGAAACCACACAGATTCATGCGAAATTTATATGAGTACATGTATGTTGTTGACACCAATACTGGCTTTAATAGAACAGGAGAGAGCGTCATCAATTTATTGACGTTACGGGAGAGAGCTCCGTTGATTTATTGACATTACATGAGAGACGATTACTTAGACTTAGCAGAAACATACAAGGAATTTGTGACAACTCGGACCACTTCTTGAAGACAACTCGGACCACATTTTGAGGACAACTCGGACCAATATTTAGGGTAAAATCAGACCACTTTTAGGTCATCTCTAACCACTTTTTAAAGAAAAATCGGACCACTTTTTTAGGACAACTCGGACCAATAATTAATTTATTTCATTCATTTACAGACTGCCTACAACAAACGTGACAGTGTATACAAGTTCCTGAGGAAAGTCTTCACCCTTCCATTCCTACCCGCTGACCACATTCCACCTGCATTTGAGAAGCTGAAAGAAAAATCAACAGATGAGAAGACACAAGAAATTATGCAGTATTGAAGATATGTGGATGACCAGCACCGTATGGACAGTACCAACATGGAGTGTCTTCAATCCATAAGAACCAACAACGAGTAGAAGGGTGGCACCATAAACTAAACAGAAAAGCCCGCAAAGGAAACCTACAGTTCTATCTTCTCATTACTCTGATGTACTCTGAAGCAAAAAGACTGCCGACACAGATGAAGATGATCTCCGAGGAGAAACTCAAAAGATACAGATGCAAAAGGAGCCGTACCGTCCAGAGCCAGTTGTTTCAAGTGTGGGAGAAGTACAACAGCAACCAAGTCAGCGCGCATCATCTCCTGAAGAAGTGTGGTGCAATCTACAGTCCCGGGTGCTAGACTTTGAACATGTATATTGTACATTCTATTGTGAAATACGTAGTACTTTTTGTGAAATATAGTGCACTTAGTTAACAGTGCTTTCGACTATGATCCTCTTGTTACATTGTTTTTATGTAATTTAATTTAAACATATTTTATTCAGAAAAGTACTGAAAAGGATTGGATAGCAGGGACAAGCCTATATATATCCTCTCCTGTTTGTATGTATAATATTGTTGTTATCTCTTTAACGCTAATAAAAATAATTTTAACACATTTTTTTTTCTTCGGAGTTGTCTTCAAAACGTGCTCCGAGTTGTCTTTACAAAGTGGTCAGAGCTGACCTAAAAAGTGGTCCGATTTTGCACTAAATATTGGTCCGAGCTGACCTAAAAAGTGGTCTGATTTTACACTAAATATTGGTCCGAGTTGTCCTGTTACCCATACAAGCACTTAAATGGAATCGTCAAAACATCATCTGATACTCTTTTTAAACAACCAAACTGATGTCAGAAAATTCTTGTTCAAATCGAATAATAGATCTGCGGTATCTGGAATAATGAATGTAAGTCCAGGCAGAAGTTTATAATCTTTTAACAAGATCAAGAGGAGCAGATTGCACTTAGATCTGTTTCATATATCATGCAAGTTTAAAAATATATTATTTGCATATAAAATAGCAAATTGGACTGGACAAAATTAAGTAATTATACCAAGTAAACAAACTTCAGCTTTACTGGTCGGGGAGTAGTTCTCGCCATTTTTTATCCAATATTTTTAAGAAGCAGTCGAGAAACCTTTGTTTCACTCCATTATTATTTTGAATGAATCATAACGATTTACCTACGAAATAAATTTTCATAAAGGAGAGTGCACGCTGATCGTGGATCCATTATTACGATGTTGCGTTTTTTAACAGAATATGGGCGCAACAGAAGCAATTTCGCCAACTTTCAAAAATATTGTTTTTTGTGAAGCTAAAGCATCAAAGGGAAAGATAAAACGACATTTTAGAAAATTAAAACCCTTTCTTAAAAAAGTTTACCAGTTTTTGTGTTAGTTTGTAGAAAACTCTGATAATTATTCATCGCTGTGTAAAGGCTGTCATGCCATCTCCACGCCGCTCCCCCATTCCGTAAAATACATCCTTTTCAACAGTGGTTTACCTGATAATTTTCATTTTATTGATGAAAAGTAATAAATCCAGTTTTTCGAGAATTAATATTTTGTCCATGTTTTATGCCCAATGTGATAATATAGGATCCATGTATTAAATTAGCGGTCAAGGTAATTGATGACGTAAACAGTGCATGCGCAGGTGGCCATTTGCATTCACATGGAATCTATTTTCATTCTGCAACCGTGAGTATTTTGGATTGTAGGGATGAGTAATAAGGCAAAGTGTGACACTTTTTAGAAAGATCTTAAAGATTTGTAGAGATAAATTGGAAATATGGTGTCACTAGATTCTCTGATGATCATTCCATGTGTTTTTCTATTTTAAGAGTACCAACACACGTGACCCCCTGTTGATGTTATGACAGAATGTGGGGTGCAGTAGGGTTTTTACCCGATTTTATCGATATTTCACAATGAAATTCGATAAAAATTAATACGAAGGATTGGAACAGCGTCCTTTAATGATGGGGAAAAAATCAGACGAAAATTCGCGAGCTTTTAACCGTCAATTCAAATCTGCATTCTCAGCAAATTCTAAATTCACGAAAAAAGAGTTTATAAAATCTAAAAGAATGGACCCTAGCATTAAACATCAAACAATGAAACCATTTAATATCACAACAAATGGAATAACAAAACTACTAAAGAACCTTAATCCATACAAAGCACAGGGACCAGACAACCTCTCACCAAGAATACTCCAAGAACTAGCTGATGAGATCTTGCCTCTCCTCCAACTTATCTACACAAAATCCTTAGATACCAGAGAAGTACCAGCAGATTGGCGTACAGCTAATGTCTCCTCAGTATACAAAAAAGGACTAAAATCTGCAGCTGAAAACTATCGACCAATTTCACTAACATCTGTTTGCTGTAAGATCCTGGAGCATATCATTGCAAGAAACATCATGCAACATGCAGAAAAAAAACAACATTTTATATCCACTACAACATGGATTTCGAAAAGGCCATTCCTGTGAGACACAGCTCATTGAATTTGTAGACGATATTTCAAAAAATCTTCAAGAAGGCCGTCAAACTGACATACTTATAATGGATTTTGCCAAGACCTTTGACAAAGTAAACCACAGTCTACTAATACATAAACTGAGATACTATGGAATTGATGGGAAAACAACAAGATGGATCCAAAACTGGTTAGAAGATAGACAACAAACAGTAGTGTTAGATCGAGTTTCGTCGGAAGCAGTAAGTGTTGACTCTGGTGTACCCCAGGGCTCAGTACTAGGACCAGGACTCTTCCTTTTCTACATCAACGACCTCCAGTCAAGACTAACCTCCAAAGTCAGACTCTTTGCTGATGATACCATCATATACCTCACTATCGCAAATGAAGATGATGCATCAACACTTCAAGAAGACCTCAATAAGCTCGGCCAATGGGAAAATGAATGGTGTATGAAGTTCCATCCAAATAAATGCAATGTCCTAAGAGTAACAAATAAAACAAAGAAGACTGAGGCAAACTACCATCTGCATGGTCACACTCTAGAGCTAGTAACATCAGCTAAATATCTTGGATTAACAATCACCAATAAGTTGCAATGGGATCAGCACATAAACAATATAACTGCCAAAGCAAATAAAACTCTAGGATTCCTCATGAGGAACCTGAAAATTCCATCAATCAGGATTAAAGAACAAGCCTACCAAACGCTTGTTCACCAGTTGGTGGAATATGCCAGTACTGTTTGGAATCCTTATACGAAAACAGAAATAAACAAAATTGAAGCCGTACAAAGAAGAGCAGCTAGATATGTCGTCAGCAACCAGAGAAACCGATCTAGTGTCAGCAACATGCTCCAGAGACTCAAATGGAGACCTTTGGCAAACAGGAGAAAAGATGCAAGACTGATGATGATGTACAAAATTGATAGAGCTAGTATCCATCACCAAAGAAAACAGACTAATACCACCTTGTCGACGCTCTAGAAATACACACAACGGCATTTCAAATAGAATCCTGTCGTATTGACACCAGAAAGATGTCATTTTTCCCAAGAACAGTGAGGGATTGGAATCTGCTGCCACCAGACATTGTGGAGCTGGACACACCTGAAGCCTTTAAGGCCAGGATTGTGTCCCTTTAGCCGCCAGGCAGTCCCAACATGTACATGTATGTATATACATTTGTAGTTTTAACATACCTGTTAACCCTCCCCCTTTTCGTGGGAGTCTCCCGCGTAAGAGCCTTATCTCCCGCATGGACTGGGTCTCATGCGCGGGAGACATTAATCTCCCGCATACACCTTTTCCTCCCGCACGATATCCCCCCAACAAAAAAATCAAGTACAATAAATAAAAAATCTTGACCTACATTTTGCGATCAATATTTCTGGAAATCCCCCATTTGGAACTCCCGCGCTGATGAAAAACGCCGAGAGATACGAATGGTAAAGGTGTTTAAATGATATCCGGTTATTAATCTGTTTGACACCTTTACAGGTAAATTGGGTCATGGAGATTAATTAAGGTGTTGATGATTATACAACAATTATCCACTGATTGACAGTTAA
The DNA here is from genome assembly GCA_963383655.1 of Bathymodiolus septemdierum. Lineage (NCBI taxonomy): Eukaryota > Metazoa > Mollusca > Bivalvia > Mytilida > Modiolidae > Bathymodiolus > Bathymodiolus septemdierum. Next base: position 119,299,962 of record OY726518.1, on the reverse strand, counting down.
TTGGGAATAAGGAAGTGGGTTTGTGGCACACGCTTAGATGATTAGAAGTGTGATAGCGGCAATTAAAAATAGTTATAAACCGTTGTGCAAACAGGAGTCGGACAAACTATGATGCCGAGGAAAACTTCTTATTTCGATCAAATGTGCAATGAATTCATCTCGGATTGAGTTATTATGGCTTGTTTGGGACCAAAGCCGATCAAAGTATTACTTAAGGACTAAGTTCCAGGATGGAATTGATAAACCACAAAATGCCAAAACGTATGCTATCACCCAACGCACCAGCAGCAAAGTGACTTTTTAATTTTAGTGCTCTATGACTTTATTGTTCAGAGAATTATGTCTTCATTGTTATTGCTTTGTTATAACCTTATGATTATGAATGATTATGAATAAATTATAAATACAGTTTGTATCCTTCATTCATCATATGAAACACTACTAATAAGACAGAAATGTAAACAATATATATTGAAATGGGATGCAGTTGGTTCAATACTGAAACAAACAAAAAGAAAACATCAATTAACAATAAAAACATGCATCAAATACGTCGATAAAAAATCTCCAGTTGTGAGACCAAATCTCCAGCCAAAAATTTACAAATCTCCAGTTGTAGCATAGCAACTCTATCACATGTATGCAACTACAAGGTACAATTTTGTGCGTTTAAAGGCGACGCACAAAATCTCCCCCTTAGAAGAGTTGGTAGGGGGGAGATCTCCCCCCTAGCAGTTCCCAGAGGTTAACAGGTATGGTTTTAATTGTAAATAAGCCCCATTAAATCATTATCCCACACACTTGATTAGTTCAACTAAAATGCGCAGTCCAAAAATTCATTGCATAATCTTCAACATGATGAAGGAGGCAATTACATGGCAGAAACAGAAACCATGAAAATGATGAAGTGAAGTGAAACATGACTCACGATGGCGATTATGAGACAATAAAAGAAAACAATGGATTACGAACATACAGCTATATGGAAGATTTCAATATAATAAAACAACTTAATGCTAATTGAAATATGTCTTAACGTACCTATTAAAACTATAAATAACCCTAAAATCAAAATTAAAAGTTTTCCATTTTCAGCCATTGTTTTCCATAATACAAGGGAGATAATCGATTAACTGATATATCCGAAGACCGGAAATTGTGACATCTGAATAGATAGCGTAACGGTCAAACAAAACAAAAGGTAAATGGAATCGTCAGAATATAGTGATCACAAAGGTACCCATTTGTTGATTGATAGCATTTAGAAGACAAATAGGAATTATTTTGTCAGCCAAACGCCTACAAAATGTTTTACTTATATTCGAATAATTTACAAACAATAAACATAAGTTCTACTGCAGCGAGTTTTATTTTAATTCAAACAAATCGGTGACTTTTTTTTTATTCCTGTCCCCCATCTGACATCAAAAACCAAATCAGCATTGATAAAACTTTGTACATTTAGTAAGCAAATCAACAAACGTGTATGTGACCCGGGCTAAAATTATATTTAAATACATGTATTTCTTATTATTATTATATTCTTTATTTGCATAATAATACACCCATGTGGATCAAGCAAATACAAATACAAAATGAGATTAACCTAATTTCCCCCTCACAAGCTGGATTCAGAAAAGGGCATTCTACATGTGACAATATTTTTATCTTACATTCTCTAATAAACTTGTACTTATCAAAAAAGAAGAAACTGTTTTGTACATTTATTGATTTCAAAGCCGCGTTTGATAAAGTATGGAGAACAGGTCTCTGGACGAAAATGATTAAAAACAATGTAAATGGGAAATGTTTTGTTGTTATTAAGAACATGTATGAAAATATTAAATCTTGTGTTACCAATAATGGTAATTACTCCGTCTTTTTTCCGTGTAGAATAGGAGTACGACAAGGTGTAAATCTATCCCCTTTCTTATTTGCGTTATATATTAACGATATTGAAGAGTTCTTTGAAAATCGTAATATATCCTCTTTACATATGATTGATGAGATGAATGATAACTTACTAGGCGTGTTTATTAAATTGTTTATTTTGTTATATGCTGGTCTTTTCAAAACGAAGATATGAGGCAAATCATAAGTTTAAAGTAATTGGAGAAGAAATTCAATTTTCAGATAACTACTGTTACTTGGGAGTGTTATTTAACTACAATGGTAATATTACTAATGCTAAAAAAAGATTAATAGTACAATCTCAAAAAGCTCTTTATTCCGTGTATTATAAAATCAGGAATATCAAAATCCCTATTGATCTTCAGTTGAAAATATTTGACGCTCTAGTTGCACCGATATTACTCTACGGAAGTGAAGTACTAGGATTTGAAAAGAATGACAACATCGAAAAAGTCCACCTCCAATTTCTGAAACAAAATTTAGGTGTGAGAATAACTACCCCAAATTTTCTTGTATACGGTGAATTAGGCCGTTACCCCCTTATTGTCAATATCAAATGTAGAATGCTATTTTTCTGGAGTAAGCTTGTATCATCTGAAAAATTATCAAGTAAAATATATAATCTCACATATAATTTGTATAAAAATGGTACGAACGGTCTCAAATGGATTGATTTTATCAAGAAAACTTTCGATGAAATTGGTCTAAGTTTTATATTTACAAATCAATTAGAAATTAACCCAAATTGGATTAAAGTTCATGCCAAACAAATACTCTGTGACCAGTTTGTGCAACGATGGCGCGGAGATATTGCTAATTCGTCTAGAGGCCACTTTCATTCTATTTTCAAACAAGAATTTTGTATGGAACCATACCTTACTAGACTCACTGAAGTCCATAGAAAATTTATAACGAAACTTAGAGTAAATAATATAAAATTTCCTATTGAGACCGGTCGCTGGAGAAATATTAATAGAGAAGATAGAATTTGTCAAAAATGTTCTTTAAGTTTAATAGGTGATGAATTCCATTACTTATTTGTATGTAATTGCCATGATATTTTAGAACTAAGAAACAAATATATACCAAATTATTTTACAACCAACGCCAGTTTAGAAAAAATGTCTAGAATGCTATCTTTATGCAATGTAGAACTACTACAAAAAATATCAATATTTATAAAGTGCATCAGTGGTTTATTCCAATAAGTCTTAAATGTTGAATGTGTATTGAATATAATGTATTAGTCTAAAGTATATGCCTTCTCTATCCCCCATGTTTTCTATATTTACATATTGTATTATATTATTATGTTTGCTTATGTTGCACATGTGTGCCTGAATTATATAATAAATCTTGAATCAAATACAAACAAACAAAACATAGAAAACATAGTAAATTACAATTTGATCATAATATAGGATACACAAAATAAATCCTATTAATTAATCTTATTGTAAATATTGTACATATTTAACCTTAAATCCACACTAAAAAATTATATATTCCTGTGTCTTTGTATGAAATACAAAAATACCTGGAAGAGTGAGCTATTTAATGATAAAAGACATCATTCATGTGGTAATAACCTTAGAACATATAGATTATTTAAAGATCAGTTTGTTTTTTAACCGTATCTGAATTGGGGAACATATAACCAGAGAACATTTTAACTAAATTTCGTATTAGCTCGCATAAACGTGAGATTGAAAAAGGAAGATATATGAATATTCCAGCTGAACAAAGAATATGTAGATTGTGCAAGCTAAATGTGCAAAATGAGATCCACTTTCTTTTGGAGTGTCCCCCACTAGCCAACACTAGGAGGGAGATTCTGATATCAAATTGAATCTCGCTTCTCTACCCTTAAATTTTTGGACAATAAAAGTAAATTTGGCTGGCTTCTTTCAGCAGATGATCACTACATTTATTATCAGTTATACGCTTTATTAACAAAATTATATAATAAGAGAAATGATATTTTAAGTAGTAACACCCACTAATTAGGGATAATAATACTTAGTAAATTATGAAATAACTTTTTTTTTTTTTTTTTTTTGATGCACCATGCTGCTACTAATTTTTATAGTACTACTTGAACTCTGCCTTTATTAAATTGTGGATTGAATGGGTCTCTGTGCTTGGTAGAACTAAAATACAACCATTATAACTATATTTTTTACTAAATGTGATTTTTATTTTTTTTTGTATTATACTATCCAATGAAAAAAAAAATTATGTGAATCAATTATATACTGTGATTTTTTATTGATTATACTGCTCATTGCGGGCGTCTTGATTGACAATAAAGCATTTGTTTGTTTGTTTGTTTGCATGTCTTCTTCATGTCGATGTATATGGTTTAATGAGAATAAAGATATTTAGAGAGTAATATACTCCCAGCTCCCACAAACACCATGAATTCTTTTAAATGTTTATGACTAATTGATATGAAATGTTAGAAGTACAATTAAAAATTTCTCCTCCTATTGGCTAAAAGTAATAATAATCTTTAACCAACACATTAACGGCCAGTTAACTATTGACATGCTATTTACATACTACGATTCGTCATCTTTTGTAATAGTGTTTGGTCTTTTTGAGTGGAAGCGAATTTTAACATATTTTTAGTTGTTTGTTTTAGTATTGACTTTGGAGATCCAACTATCACAAGAGGGGATCAGAAAGGATGAGGTTGACGCCGGTTGATTCGGTTTAATGCCGCCACATTTTTGTCATGGAATATCCCAAACCAGACAACATTTTTGTCATGGAATGTCCCAAACCAGACCAAGATTTTTAAACAGCATATGCCGTAGTATTTTTGTTGTTTAATGGTTTGAGTTGAGATGCAGTTATTCACTGTGTTGAAATCCATAGAATTATTTACATCTGTTATTCCATTTAATATATATAATGAAAATGCTCATGGAAATTAAAACTTAAGATATACAATGTATCTGTTAATATCTCCACACTGATTTTAGGCAAATGTGATACAAAGTAATCAATTCATAGCTTTTACTATATTAAGAAGAAGAAGAAGAAGAAGAAGATACTTTTATTTACCAATTATGGGCCCACGAGGGGCATGAATATTCACATATATAATTATTTAAGACATAACATATGTTTAACAAAGACAAAGATACAATAACATATATTTATAACATGTCATTTATATGCTCAGTGTGGTTGATATGTTTTAATACATCCAGCTATGATATATGTATCATATAAATACGATGATAAATAAATAGATAGAGCCGACTATTTGTATCCTACCCGTGTCTGAAGCAGAGAGGCAAACACAATGATAACCTTTCTGCAGGAGACACCAGGTGACGGTGCTAAAAGGATGATAGTCAACCCTTAATTTTGAGGTATGAGCCATTTATATCCTCCCTGTGTCTAGAGCAGAAAGGCAAGCACATATGTTGCCCTTCGGCAGAGGACACCAGGGGACGATGCTAAAAGGATGTTAGCTCATACCCAAATATTTAATTGGATGAATTAATTATCCTTCCCGTGTTTAAAGCAAACAGGTAAGCGAATACGGTAGCTTGAATGCAGTAAACACCAGGGGACGGTACCTCAAGGATATGTTAATTTACTCATACAGTTGATTTTGTGCTATAATTAAAAGACAAAATGTATCAATTTTTTAAGGAAGATGCTTCAAAATAAATTTACATAATGTTTTCAATAATTTAATATTTTCAGATTTAAAAAGCCAAATCAGTTTGTTTTGACTGTTCAAATTTCTAAAGTTACTACATACAGTTGTAATTTCAAACAATATTGATTCTCGGTCTTCATCGTATTTTGAGCATTCAAATAAAAAATGTAATTCATCTTAAATAACAGAGCAAAATTTACGTAGGCACAGTAAGCACTGTGCTTAGGGACTACGAAAATGAAGAATTACATGAAAAGAAGCATGTCCGACCATGAGCATGAGATGCAAAGGAATCATAACTTTTTTTTTACAATTTAAATAGTAAAACCTATTCTAACCATGCAAATCACTGTATATTGAAATATACGTTGGAATGGATCTCAACGTGTTATGGAAATGCTGTTGGACAAGTGTTGGTGGGTCGGAGAAAACCATCGACCTGCTGCAATCCACTGATAAACTATATCAATATTGTATCGAGTACACCTAGCCATACCCGGGAGTCGAACTCACAACTTAGTATTATGATTACGATATAGCCTCTGATTGCATCAGTAGTTGTACAATAATACCCCCAGCAAAGCTATTGTAAATGCGGCCTCTAATATCACTTACAGGCCGCTAATAGAGACCGATGATACAGGCCGCTAATAGGGGCCGATGATACAGGCCGCTGTACTTTAATAATTTGATCCATTTTTGGGACAAGGTTAATATCGTTCACCTGACGACCGTTTCACTAAAGTGATCGTAAATCGTAAGTCTAAGATCACTCTTAAGATTTCCTTACGTGCACGTATACGTGCGTTTCACTAAACTAGTCCTAAGCTTAAGAGTTACGACTTCCGACTTGCGACAAGTAACATCTCCTATAATGGAGATAAAAAGATATTATATTGTATCATATATTTTATATATAATAAACCCAACAGCTCAAAAGCTGATTAGGGGCCCGGGTAGCTCAATGAGTTAGGTCGTTGGATCTAACAACTCATAAAAGCCTATCCCCAATACGGAGTGGGTTCGCGCCCGGCTTTTAAATTACAAAAAGGGTGTACTCGACTCGCAGCCGATATAGGTGAAATACTGCTGAAAGTGGCGTTAAAACACTAAAAAATTTTAAATACATTTTTAATATTCAACTAATTATAAAACTCCAAAGTGATTTTTTAAACGAATAAACCAAAGCTATCAGGCAAAAAATGTTAAGTGTAAAAAATTACTGAAATTTGAGTAGAAATTTTTGTTATGAAATATATTTTAACAAATTTCATGCTATATGTAAGCGGAAATTTCAAAAATGTGACCATATATATTTGGCAAAACATTCACATTCTGCCCTGATTTGAGTAGTTTTATTGCATCACTATATTCACGCATATAAAATAAAATAATATGTTTCATCAACACATAAAACAACAAAAATACACATCTTACCTTATCGAACCTTAACATGTACATGTACTGTTGATTTATATTCATAGTGAGTGTTTAACGCTTTATATAATCATAAAAACTACTAATGAATTTTAACATTTGGACTGCTAAAATATCTGTTGCCTTCAAAATTATTGTTTTTTTTTAATACATGTATGTTCCACTATTTTTTTTTAATTGACATTTCATATATTTGTATAGATGTTATTCTTATATTTTTTGTTTTCATTTTAAAGGCTGACAAAAGAGGCGAATAATCCATATCGGGGGCGGATCCAGGGGGCGTAAAATCGTGATTCTTCACACGAAATACCCCAAAATTTTTCGCGCCTCCCTCCGCTCGGCGCAATTTTTTAAGCGCGCCCCCTCCTAACTTGAAATCCTGGATCCGCCCCTGCATATTTCATCGTCAATCGTGCTGCAAAATGCAGAAAATGTTATGAGTAAATCAACTATATCCTAAATAACAGGTAATCCGCTCAAATGTACAAAAAAAAAGTCTCGGGTATAATTTACGGGCAATTGCAATGCTCTTTCTCCGTGCAAAAGTGATACCTGTTAATCCTCAAATCCACGGAAATGTAATGTGCCCTCTGTTTGTGCTTAACTTATTTTTGAACCATTGTTTGTACATGCACCCGATATCATTGTTTTCTTGAAATTTTATCTAGGTACATACACTCGTTAATAAAATATGTTGATATTGTAAATGCAGAACTGATAGAAAGTACACTGAAACAAACAATAATGTGTAGCTGTTTTAATGATTTTTTTTATGGCTCTCGAAATATAAAAAAATGTTGTGTGCATCTAATATTTATTGATTGCTTCATTTGATTAATGTTCATATTAAAAGCAAATATAGATAGCAATTCTTCTCTTCAAAAATAGGTATACGATTTACGACTTACGTGTACCTTCCACCACTCTTAACTTTGCGATCACTTTTTATGGCAAGTCGTAAATCCTAACTATTAGTGAAACGGTCGTAACTCTTTAGAGTGCACTTACGTCTACGTTTACGACTTACGACATTTAGTGAAACGGTCGCCTGGTCATTTAAATGGGAAAATTATTTAAACTCGCTCTCAAACAAAACAGTTGCAATTTCCCTGGTTGGTCAGCAAAAAAAATTACACTCGTGCGTAGATTCTTGATCTGTGTTTACAATTGACCATTTCAAACGACAAAAGAAGAAAAAACTCGTAATCCATATTTGATATTCTTTCTAGATGCCTAGTTCTTTCTTTTATAAAATGTTCATCAAATTTCATCTGCTAAAGATCCATAGCTGTATACAGTGATCTAAAAGAATATATAGAAATGCACATTTAGTTGTATGTTGACGCAAAGTATTAAATAATGAAAAAAATTTAAAAAAAATGTAAAAAAAAAAGAAAAAAGAAAAAGAAACGAAATGTGTGATATCAATTTATTTCGTTCATGTTTCCTCACGTTTGATGTGTATTTTTAGCGTAAAATGTCAAAATTCCGCGTCAGAAATGATACAATGTAGTTGTGCGAAATGTGTTTTTCTATCGGCGTATGAATGCCTACAAAAATATATTTGTATACATATTATTACATACTTTTCTTAAATGATCAGTCTTTCCATCACTGACAAAAACTTTGTAAATCAAATTGACGAGCGAAATCGGCGTGTTCATTCCAAAGGTACACAGGGATAGGACTTATAATCTAATCAATTTATGACTGAGTTGAAACCAATTCAATCGAACAGAACTAAAGGTGTCTAATTATATAAAAACAACAGAGAAACAGAAAATATAAGGAAATTTTAAATGAAAGCGTCTCGCACACGGACAGTCATGGCCGTAACTAGACTCCTTTTTAAATGAGGCAAAAACACTTAATCGTCGAGCGGAGCCAGGCGAAAAAAGTTGGGCGAAGGGTCTGGTGGTCGCCGAAGGCCCACAGAAGCTCCGACTTGAAAGACGCAAACCCTCAATTCTAGCCATTTCCTGGCATCTTTTTCCTAGTTCAGTAATAATAACTTTTTATGATTTAATTTTTGTATTTTCTACTTTACCAGGCAAGAGGGAGTATCTCGAAATCCATATACACAAGAAATGCACTAAGTTAACTCCAGAAGAATTAAAAGCAATTGCATTCATGTCTCCGCATGGTAACATGTAAGAAGAATTCTATCCGATCCTGGGCTCAGCTATATTGTTGAGTGAAAAAAACCCCATTAAAAAGTAAAAACAGTGCCATTTTCTATTCACTTACTACAAAACATCGAAAGGACACTGCACTGGATGTGAAAAAAATCAAATAAATACCACATTTGTTTTCTATATGTAAATTATAAACTAGAGATATTTCTCCTAAACTGCACAGAATGATTTTTGTATTACGAATATGTATATTTTAAAATCTTCCATAATCCATTTATTTAGTTATATGAAATAATTCAGAAGAACCCCAGGGGAGGATCCATGGGTGAGGCAAGGTAAGAACCAAAAAACCCCTTTTCTTTGCCACTTGCAAAAACATAGGGAAAATAAAAATAATTCGAGTCCGGGTCTCCCTTTTTGGAAATTCTGGACCCGTCACTGAACTTAGCAGCTTTAACGACAGCTTATATGACGCAAACGCCATTGAAACTTTGAACTTTATACAAATTAATTGGACTAAATTCCCGTAGAAAACATGGGCCAAGCTCAATGTCAGTCAAAGACATTTCTATGGACCAAACAACATAAGACATCGAGATTCCTCTAAAGTTTTGTATCTTTAACCCCGTCTTCAGCCAGTTTGTTAGAGACATGACTTGAGTGCTATCGTGACGCTAAATGACAATATACATTGCATCAGGGCAAGAATCGGGCTAAGATTGAAACGTGTGAAAAGGATGATGCATGCCTTAAATCATCAGGTGTTAGATAAACCTGTTTGATGTCTGATGTCCTTGAAGTCAGTTATGTCTTTCATCGCAACGATGTCGGTAGACTTCAAACGGTTACCGTAGACATTAAACGAATTCATTAAGTTGATATCGTTTCTATCGGAATAGAGATTTATATTTTATATTTTTGAAATATAAAATCTTTGTACAAAGAAAAATTACCCCCTCCCCCCACCAAAAAGAAAGAAAAATAAGTCAATTTCGGTATGAGGCATTTGCCTCATTTGCCTCAATGTAGTTATGGCCATGCCAGTATTTGAAGCGACGAGAAACAATACTACTGCCTCACATGAGTTATATGGACGGGATCAGACCTATAATCCGACATCCCGATAGTCCGACGGTCCAGTAATCCGACAGTCCGGTAGAGCGACATTCCGATAGTCTGACAGACTAAGTACATTTAACAGCTATTCTGTGAAAATAAAATATCTGTTCTTGATAAGAAATATTCGCTTAGTCAAGTTTTGTGCACTGTGAAAGCAAGATCCATCGTCAAATTGACGTTGCAAGATTCTGCTGTGGTTTACTGATGCATATATTAAAAACTGGCATTTTCTTTAGAGATTTCAAAGAAAAAAGATCCGAATATATTGCCTAGATCGGAATACGAAGCCATTTGTATATTGTTCCGGTCGGCTGATTTAGCCAAGACAGTCTTTTCAGTCCAGAACAAATTGCCTGCTACATCGGCTCTATCGAAAAAAAAAAAATTAACGGCGAAGAACACGAAAAGATTTAATTTGATCCAAAAATAATCCCCCACGAAAATCGTATGTTCGTCACTTTGAGATTGTCATTGAATAAAAGAAGTTGACTATTTCTTCATTTAAGTGAATGAAAATTCCGCCATACAAGTACAAATTCAAACAAATATTCAAGAAAATTGGTTAATCTAGAGATTTAGATCTTTCTTATATGTATTCCCTCGAATTTTTACTTTGTTGTTGTTCTTACTTGAACGGTGAAAGTGAAAAACAAACACATCTCTGTCCGACTATCGGACGGTCGGACAAGCGGGCTGTCGGAATATCGAACTGTCGGACTAACGGGCTGTTGGATTATAGCTACTCTCCCTATATATATGCAGATCAATTAAACTATCGCCTATTGTATCGGTTCTTAATGAACAAAAACTAATTCTCCGTTGCAGCATGTTTTAAAATTTGACTCCGATGGGTTGGACCCATTTAACCCACTTTGAATCTGTGTATCGCAATATTTAATCAAGAGAGTTACAGAAAGTTAAGATTTTGAATAGTTCCGTGAAATATACACTGTAAGCATTGCTACATTTTTTTCATCGCCATTTTTCATCATGGCATATTTTAGACTAAAGTTAGCATTTAAAGTCTGAAAGGAGGCTTGCGCCATTTAAGACAAATTAGTCTGATAGTTATCGATAAAAATCTGAAAGGCACACGCAATGCTGATTTAGTCTGAAAGTTATGCTGGAAATCTGATTTTAAAGCGATTTAGTCCGAAAAGCGCCACTTTGATAATCATAAGACAATAATGTGTTCACATTGAATCCTTGACCCTCAAATATGAAACCACTTTTTGACAAACGGAGAAAAAGTATAGTTCGGTACAAATATCTAACAAAAGACAAGAATAGACCAATCAGAATAAACAATAGACTTTCTCGATAATTATCTGATTTACGCTTAATTTACGGCTACTTTAGAAAAAAAAAACAACACCAAACCAAATCATTAATGTTTATTTTCTCATTATAGTTATGGTCCTGTTACAACTACTTTTTAGAAACAAATATGTATAACATGTACTGAGTAATTTATTAAATTCTTGTAATTTGAGAAATCTATTTGTAAACAACTGTGCACATTCCTGAAAGTTAAACAAATATTTGGTAACTTTATTCTGTGCATCTCTTTCTCACTTGGTTATCTTTAATACATCTTTCAAAACAAATGGCTAATGAATAACTTCTAACATCCCAATATTTATCAAACTTTACATGCCAGAACTTATTTTCTTTGGCAACTGAACAAGAAAATTTTAACATATGGCTTGATTAAGACGGAGAAAATGAACGGATTAATGTTGGCATTTTTGTCTATAGCCTTTTTAATAGGTAAGAAATTTGATTTATTAGTCGAAAACTATTTTTTTAAAGTTTTTTTTATTGAAATAGATTTATATCGAATTTGATCAAATTAAATAAAAATCTGCAAGTTAGAAAAACAAATGTACTGACTAAGAAAATTGGCCAAGAAAAAGAAAAGAAAGGATGACGATACTTTGTTTTTTTCAAAGGGTACTGTGTTAATATATATATATATATGTGATGGTCACTAGGGAGAAGAATACTACGTTGAAAAACTTGTGTCTGAGCCTTTTTTCATTATTTAGACATAAAATATGTTTTAATTATCAAGAAAACACATTTTAATTATCAAGATAACACCAAGTACAAAACTGCTGGTTTGCCCCATCCCCACGATAAGGCTATGTTTTCACCGAATCCTCTCTCTCTCCCCCCCCCCCCCCTTTACATAATATACAAAGTCAACGTCACTACATAGATACAGTACATCAGTGCATGGATACCGTAGTGATAAAGAATAAATATTTTAAATAATAGCTGTCAGAGTTGAACTACCGGTAGTTCAAACTTGAGAAAGTGCATCTACTTCTAATATGAATCCAATTATTGTATAAATAAATTTGACATTTCCCTTAAAAATAAAGCATTCTATAAAATAAAGAGCAGCTCATATTTGATTTTATTTCAAATTTAAACTTTATATTTAATTTGTGATTTTCATGAGCATTTAATTTTCTAACAAACTACATACACCCTAATGTACAATTCATTGTGTGTAATTTAAGTTGTTTATTTATAGTATCCTTCACTGACATAAGTCATTTTAAGTCCAACTTTTTAGATAGAAAATTAAGCAAAAGATACCATTGTAAAACACTTCGATAAGAATAAGACACAGTAATCAGCTCCAACATCATATACTGGCATTCCAATGGGTACACATTTTACATCAATACTTATTGACTTGTTTTAGACTCGCATACAGCGAAATTTATTCAACGACTCATGTAAGGCTAGGAAAAACTGAACTCTTGTATTTAATTTCACTTTCAATATATGGATGGTGTCTTGTCACAGATTCACCCAAAATGTACCAACAATATCCACCTATGTGGCTATGTGAACTTAAAATGTAGGACAACAGAATACCACACGAACCCGCTTTGCTCTAATATTTCGGATTTGTTTCATGAATGTTACACAAAGCGGCAATTTAAAGTTCTAAGATTTATGACAAGCTTGACGAGTTAGTTTTCCTATTGCAAATTTCCCATTTTAATACTAACATGTGGTTTAAGTATATCAGTAGATACGGGATGGTGCAGGAGAAACGTACCATTTCGAAGTATCTGGTCTCGATCGCTTCGAATGTTTTTGTGTCCGATGTTTTGTCATGTTATTTTATCTTTTTTTTAAATGAATTTAATGTTTCGCTTGTTGTTTGTTTTATCTATATTTTTGTTTTACCATGTGTGATCCCGAAAAATAACACGATAATATAATAATCATAAAACACATGATAATCTGATAACGATAAAACACATGATAATCTGATAACGATAAATAATCTGATAACGATAAAACACATGATAATCTGATAACGATAAATAATCTGATAACGATAAAACACATGATACGATAAAACATATGATAATCTGATAACGATAAAACACATGATAATCTGATAACGACAACACGCCCGAGAGAACAATCTTTGAAAGAAACAAAACTGGTTGAGAGGACACAGAGAAAATGGTTTGCCGATCGGCGAGAAATAGTGAATGACATTTATATAATTTTTCAGTTCTTGGAAGGGTCTAATAAATGTCGGGACTTAGACAATGTATCAAAAAGTCCTCGTCGTTTGACTGTGGCAGGTGACGACAACTGACTTATTACAGATATTTGTGTAAGACTAACGAAGAGAACCAACACGAAACAGAGAGACTCAGAAAACGCAGTAATTATTGCATTAATATTAGAACTAAAACAGAGTTTGACAGAAAGTGGGAAATCTATAGATGGTAAAATTGGACAAATGATGACAATATACGACACAGAAAGTAAGCACGTAATTGTAACGTTGATGCAAAAACATTGAACTTATAAATGTGAAGACTCAATTTACAAAACTACGCGATAAAAATACAAAGTTACACTCAACTTACAGAACTACGTGATGAAAATACAAAGCTAAAGTCGGAATTGAAACTGAATTTTCAACAACTGAAGAAACATGAAGACGGAAACAAGGAAACTATCACACACAAGGAGACACCATCCAGGATTCTTAATCGTCTAGAATCTATTGATAGAGACAGGTGGTTCAAATGTCGAAAAAACAGTTCTCTAATGTAGTGATACTAAAAACGTGAGTGATAAATAAACTGAATCAATAATCATAACAACAGGCGGAAAACAAACAGAACACAAAACGAAAACACAAAAGGGGAATATGAATATAATGATTCCAGAACAGCAAGATTATTCAACGTATAGACAGGATGTAGAGGCAGTAAATGAACCAAATCACAGGACATAACACGACCGGCTTAACAGGTACAGAGCATATAACAAAATGTGATATAAGAAAACAATCCAACCATTAATTTCGGATGATACTTCCTTATTCATAGGAGTAGTACGGAAAAGGACTAGACGAATTGTACTTTCCAATGTCCGAGTTGATCAACCACATGAACTCGTTAGTGGATCCGTCAAATCATATGGAGAAAATAAATATTTGAGAGAATACATGCCTTATAATAATAACGGCCAAACAGAACAATCATGGCATTGAAATTTGTTATACTTTGTATTATTATTTATGATACGGTTGTTAAGCTGGAATATGAGTTGTGCAATATACGTCACGCCGTACTTGCAAACTTTACTTTTAAAAGAACTCGGATATGTGTATTGTTACTGAACAATGGTTAAATCATATTTTGATAGTTTCACAGAAGACTTTCATATATTAGTAGTGCATACCATTAGTAACTCTTGTAGTAATAGTTCAAAGGGTTCTGGTGGGACAGCAATTTTTATTATAAAAACAAAAGGTCTTAAAAACTTCGAAATTAAAAATGATAGAATATGTGATGCTATTTTGTCAAATGAAGGTTATCAAGATATTTGTGTACTGTGTACTACCTTACCTTCTACTAATTACTCACAAGATGTATACCTTGATTATTTAGATGTATTGTCATGTTTTTTATGAATAAATCAATCAAACATGGTAATTTGATCAAGATAAAACACTTGGTAATATGATCACGATAAAACATAGGGTAATATGATCACGATAAAACACATGGTAATCTGATCACGATAAAACATAGGGTAATATGATCACGATAAAATATAGGGTAATATGATCACGATAAAACATAGGGTAATATGATCACGATAAAACACCTGGTAATATGATCACGATAAAACATAGGGTAATATGATCACGATAAAACATAGGGTAATATGATAACGATAAAACACATGGTAATATGATCACGATAAAACATAGGGTAATATGATCACGATAAAACACATGGTAATATGATCACGATAAAACATAGGGTAATATGATCACGATAAAACATAGGGTAATATGATCACGATAAAACACATGGTAATATGATCACGATAAAACATAGGGTAATATGATCACGATAAAACATAGGGTAATATGATCACGATAAAACACATGGTAATATGATCACGATATAACATAGGGTAATATGATAACGATAAAACACATGGTAATATGATCACGATAAAACATAGGGTAATATGATCACGATAAAACACATGGTAATATGATCACGATAAAACATAGGGTAATATGATCACGATAAAACATAGGGTAATATGATCACGATAAAACACATGGTAATATGATCACGATAAAACATAGGGTAATATGATCACGATAAAACATAGAGTAATATGATCACGATAAAACACATTGTAATATGATCACGATAAAACATAGGGTAATATGATCATGATAAAACATAGGGTAATATGATCACGATAAAACACATGGTAATATGATCACGATAAAACATAGGGTAATATGATCACGATAAAACAAAGGGTAATATGATAACGATAAAACACATGGTAATATGATCACGATAAAACATAGGGTAATATGATCACGATAAAGCACATGGTATTATGATCACGATAAAACATAGGGTAATATGATCACGATAAAACATAGGGTAATATGATCACGATAAAACACATGGTAATATGATCACGATAAAACATAGGGTAATATGATCACGATAAAACATAGAGTAATATGATCACGATAAAACACATTGTAATATGATCACGATAAAACATAGGGTAATATGATCACGATAAAACATAGGGTAATATGATCACGATAAAACACATGGTAATATGATCACGATAAAACACATGGTAATATGATCACGATAAAAGATAGGGTAATATGATCACGATAAAACACATGGTAATATGATCACGATAAAACATAGGGTAATATGATCACGATAAAACATAGGGTAATATGATCACGATAAAACACATGGTAATATGATCACGATAAAACATAGGGTAATATGATCACGATAAAACACATGGTAATCTGATCACGATAAAACACATGGTAATCTGATCACGATATAACACATGGTAATCTGATCACGATATAACACATTGTAATATGATCACGATAAAACATAGGGTAATATGATCACGATAAAACACATTGTAATATGATCACGATAAAACATAGGGTAATATGATCACGATAAAACATAGGATAATATGATCACGATAAAACACATGGTAATATGATCACGATAAAACATAGGGTAATATGATAACGATAAAACATAGGATAATATGATCACGACAAAACACATGGTTATATGATCACGATAAAACATAGGATAATATGATCACGAAAAAACATAGGATAATATGATAACGATAAAACATAGGATAATATGATCACGATAAAACACATGGTAATATGATCACGATATAACATAGGGTAATATGATCACGATAAAACATAGGATAATATGATAACGATAAAACACATGGTAGTCTGGTCACGATATAACATAGGGTAATATGATCACGATAAAGCATAGGATAATATGATAACGATAAAACACATGGTAATATGATCACGATAAAACATAGGGTAATATGATCACGATAAAACATAGGGTAATATGATCACGATAAAACACATGGTAATATGATCACGATAAAACACATGGTAATATGATCACGATAAAACACATCGTAATCTGATCTCGATAAAACACATGGTAATATAATCACGATAAAACACATGGTAATATGATAACGATAAAACACATGGTAATCTGATAATGATAAAACACATGGTAATCTGATAATGATAAAACACATGGTAATCTGATAATGATAAAACACATGGTAATCTGATAATGATAAAACACATGGTAATCTGATAATGATAAAACAAATGGTAATCTGATCACGATAAAACACATGGTAATCTGATCACGATAAAACACTGCTCAAAGCTAAATTGGGTTCAACAAAGAAGAAAGCACCTAAGAAGGGTAGAACACATTCTCAGCTATCTAATGACTCAAACAATAGTATTGCATTTGATCTGTCAGGATTGGACCATATACAAAAGGACCTTGAGGAAATAAAAGCAAGTTTTCAAGGTGTGACAAAGATAACTGATCTTAACGAGACAACAAAAGATCTGGTAAAAAGTACTGAATTAGAAACATTAGTTACTGTTATAGTTAACAAATTACTCAACAATTTTGAAAGTAAATTGGAAACAAAATTTGAAACTAAGCTTACACAAGTTACAAACAATATGCAGGAAAAAATAGATGCATTATCATTGGAAAATGAAAACTTGAAAGGCCAACTAGATGCCACCAAAAATGTACTTGGAAATGTAAAGACAACTCTTAATAGGAATGTTATACTGACCAAAGACGCTACCATACAAAGTAACTACAATGAACAATATTCGAGGAAAAACAATATAAAAGTGTTTAACATGAAAAAAAGAGAGAAACAAAACATGAGCGAGGATTTCATTGATCTTGTCAAGAAAGACCTTAATGTGGATTTAGAACTAAGGGACGTTGTAGCCATACACAGTTTACCTTCAGATCGACCAGGAGAAAAAACAATTATTGTCAGACTATTTAACAGTGATGCCAAAAGGAATGTCATGCGTGCAAAGAAAAACTTGTTCGTTTTGTAGATGACATTACAAAACAAAACCATGAACTAATGAAAAGGATGCGTGATTCCAATAGATTTGACTCTGTGTGGTTCTACAATTGTGGCATATATGGAAGAACATCTGATGATAAACAATTCAAATTTGGTTTGTATGATGACATTGACATTAAAATCAGACAGAGAAGGTAAATGCTTACTTTTTTACCATACATTAACTGTCCATATTTATTTAACTTTATATTTAATTTGTCTTTACCTGTTATGATATGCATATTGAATACACAGTAAAAAAGATTATATAGAATGTACATAAGATGATATCTACATACCGGTACCAGAAAACATACTGTCATGATTATTGATATACATTACATTTCATTTATGATTTTTATTACCGTATACATGTAGTACCCTGTATTTGATTCTGCATGGATTCTTTGGTTTTTTCAGAACTACATATTGTGACTACTTGCAACTGTCTTAGCACAAAATTTTAATTATTTACATTTGCATATTGAAGATAATATATACTATTACCTGCGCTACCAACAGTGGACATAGGCTTAGGGGCCATATGACTCCACCTGTTTGCCTAAATATATATATACATGTACCTAGGTAGGTTATGTAATCTGGAACTCTGAGTATTTGGTATAACATGTCTTAGATTTGATCCATGTCTATGAGGCGGAATAATGATGTGCACCTCCTGTATTCATAAGTATTGGACAAATTTTATCATGAACTTTCCGTATAATCATGTGTATTAAACTTGTTGGTTTGTTCACTGAAACATGTTTGTGTAATTGTTAACGATCCTTTAGTTTTGTTCATCACTTTTCTAATGTACCCAGTGTTACCCACCCATGTATTTGTGGATAGATTCAAGATGTGCATTGGAAAAGGGGGGGGGGGGGTATTTCCATCACGTTGAACATAGCTATTGGTTTGTTGTCTGGAACAAGGGCAGTAACTGGTTTTTGTGATCTAGAATTGATGTAGTTTATATTCTGGCTGCATGAAATAATTGCACACCTCCTTTTCATAGGTGATTTTTTTGTGAATTTTGCCACAACTGAAACACTAATGGTACATTGTACATGGGTGAAAATCCTACATATAATTAAATGTGGCCTTCTCTAGTTGTTTGCCACCTTGAATCTTTGAATCTTGAATTGAAGTAGTAGATTTTCTGCATGTGTGACTTACTCAGGGTATGGCCGTATCTATTGTTTGGGACAACAGTGAGTATAGTGGGTATGAATTCAGTGTTGGTCTTGTATCTTAATTGATAAATATAATAGAAATGATATGTATAATATTGATAACTTATTTAATTTTTGTTTTGTTTACCAGTTACATTTTAACAGAATGAAACAGAATATTGATGTGTATGATTTTGATATTGCTGATACTACATGTATATGAAATTAAAAGGATATAATTTATAACTGTAAAAATTGCAATATATTATGTTGTTTAGCTTTTTGTAGCCATGTTTGATTACAGTTATTGTTTTTATTGTCTCTCTCTTTTTTCTTCTTTCTCTTTGTACTACTGTTCATTACATTTTTTCTGTTGTCTTCTTTCTTTTTGTACTACTGTTCATTTCATTTTTGTGTACTTATTATTATATTGGTTGGTCTGGTGCAGAATTTATGTATATTGTCTGTTTATTTATGATAATCAATCAGTGTGTTATGTTATAAGATTACTTAATGGCTAGTGTAAGAATTCTTTCAGTAAACTGTCAGGGACTCGGTAACATTGTAAAAGGAACAGATGTCTTTAATTATCTAAAAAAAAGCAGTGCAACATCTACTGTCTACAAGATACTCATTTTACTTGTGAAAATGAAAAGAGCATACGATCAAGTTGGGATTATGAATGTTATTTTAGCTCATTTACATCAAATGCCAGGGGTACCGCTATTCCTTTTAACAATAATTTTGAATTCAATATTCTTAAAGAGAAAAGAGACATAAATGGGAATTATCTTGTTTTAGATATTAATGTTGACAAAATTAACTTTACACTTGTTTCTATTAATGGACCGAATGATGATAATCCTCAATTTTATGAGAATATCATGTCAATAGTTGAGGAATTTGGAAATGAAAATTTTATAATTTGTGGTGATTTCAATCTTGTATTATGTCCAGAGTTAGATTACTGTAACTGTTTGCATGTAAATAACCCAAAGTCGAGAGAGAAGATTTTAGAATTAATTGAAGAAAGAAGTCTAATAGACCCTTATAGGCAACTTTATCCAGATAGTTATCGTTATACTTGGAGGAAAAAAAATCCATTTAGACAGACTAGATTGGATTTTTTCCTTTTTACAGAAAGTATGCTTACTAATTTAAAAAATTGTACTATTGATCTAAGTTACAGATCTGATCATTCAATGATTATTTTAAGCCTTGTGTTTAATCCCTTCAATAAAGGTAAAGCTTGTGGAAGTTTAACAACTCACTATTATACGAAAAGGACTACAGCAAATTTGTAAGGGAAAAAATCATTGATCTGAAAAAACAATATGCAGCATTAATCTATAATAGGGATAAAATTCAAGAAATTGATGATAATGAACTGCAACTTACTATTAACGTTCAACTGTTTTTGGAAATGTTACTTTTAGAAATACGAGGAAAAACAATTTCATTTGCAAGCTATATAAAAAAAATTAAAGAACAGAGATTTAGAGATCTTCAAGAAGAAATTGCTACCCTTGAAAAAAATGTTACTGAAAACTCAATTGAAAATTTAGAAACAAAAAAGCATGAATTGGAATCTCTTAGAAATGAGAAAATGAAAGGTAAGTTAGTAAGATCAAGAGCTCAATGAGTAGATGAAGGAGAAAAGCCAACAAAATATTTTTGTGGGCTAGAGTCTAAAAATTATACCAGTAAGATAATTCCAAAAGGTGAAAAAGATAATGGGGAAATTGTTACAGATCAGAAGGAGATATTAAAAGAAGTACAATATTTTTATGAAAATTTGTACAAAAATAAAGATGAAGATAAAGGTTGTAGTCTTAAAGATATAGTGGAGGGTTTGAAGAGGGCAAGTATAAGAAAACTCACAGAAGAAGAAAAAGATAATTTAGAAGGGGAAATTGGGAGCTTTGAAGCTGGGGAAATTTTGAAAAAGATGAAAAATAACAAAAGTCCTGGATCAGATGGGTTTACATCAGAGTTTTTAAAGTTTTTTTTGGAAAGATCTGAAAGTTTTTGTTATTGGTTCTATAAATTATGGGTATAGTTTAAGAAGTTTATCTGTTACACAAAAACAAGGTATAATCACATGTTTACCAAAGGGAGACAAATCAAGATATTTTCTAAAAAATTGGCGGCCAATCTCATTGTTGAATACAGTATATAAGATAGGGTCTGGGGTGATAGCAAATAGAATTAAAAAAAGTTCTCCCCACATTAATTAATAATGATCAGACTGGTTTTATTGCAGGTAGGTACATAGGGGAAAATATTAGGCTTTTGTTTGATATAATGGAATATGCAGAGGAGAATGATATACCTGGTTTATTTTTGTTAATAGATTTTGAGAAGGCTTTTGACTCAATATCATGGAACTTTCTTAATAACATTTAAAAAAATTTCAATTTTGGGGAATCTATTCAAAAATGGGTTAAAACGTTTTATAACAACATTAAATCTGCAGTCAATCAGGGAGGGAATTTATCTGAGTTTTTTTCGTATAGAGAGAGGCTGTAGTCAAGGGGATCCGTTGTCCCCTTATTTATTCATACTATGTGCTGAATAATGGCTATACAAATAAGAGAAAACCCTAGAATAAAAGGAATTAAAGTCTTGCACTCAGAACATGAAATTTCTCAATTCGCTGATGATACATCAGTAATCTTGGATGGATCAGAAGAATCATTAAATGAAACACTTTAGGAATTGGAATGGTTCAAAAAGATATCAGGCCGTAAAATAATTTTTTCAAAAACACAAGTTATTTGGACAGGAAGCAAAACATACAGCAGTGATAGACTATGTGAAAACTGGAGTCTCTCCTGGGGAAAAACTACGCTTACTGTTCTGGGAATAAATTTCGATGTTGATATTTCTAAAATTACAAAGATCAATTATGAAAAATATTTTAAAAACAATGAAAGGATTCTTTAAACAGTGGAACAAAAGAAGTTTAACTCCTATAGGTAAGATTACTGTGGTTAAATCACTAATTCTGCCAGTACTTAACCATCTTTTTATTGCACTTCCAAACCATAGTATAGAAATTATTAAAGATATTGAAGATATGTTATATACATTTATTTGGAAATCATCTGTTAATAGAGTGAAAAAGCATATCATGCAAAAGGAGTATCAAGAGGGGGGGGGGGGGGGGGGGGGGGGGGGGGGCTTAAGATGATTAATATACATTCTTTTATTTTGTCTTAGAAGTCCACATTGATCAGGAGACTCTTTTTCAACAATTGTAAATGGCAGAATATTTTTATGTCATCAATTGATATAAATAAATTATCATGTGGCGGTAGTGGATATATAGAACAAGTAATAGAAAGTGTAAAAAATCTATTTTGGAAGGATGTATTATATGCTTGGAAATCTGTTATTGAAAAAGACGAAAACAAAGATTGGACAAACTTTCTTGCCAATACAATTTGGTTGAATAAACAGGTAAAAATTGACAAAAGAACTATCTTTTATCCAGAGTGGTTCAACAGGGGTGTAAAGTTTGCTAACGATTTTGTCAATGATGATGGTTCTTTTCTGACTTTAGATGACTTTTCGAACAAATTTGGATTTTGTGTAAATTTTTTGCAATATAATGGGGTTATTAGTTCTTTACGACAAATGCTAAGATTATATCCATATGGAGACAAATCATCTAATTTACAGACTCCGTTTGTCCTATCATCTCTACAAAATATTTTTCGAAGTTCTAAAGGTTCAAAAGATATATACACAATTCTAAATAAAAACAGTAGTGTTCCTACAGCTCAAAGAAAATGGAATACAGTTTTCGATATTAATTCAAATGAGTGGAAACAAATTTATATACTCCCATTTAAAGCTACAGCATGTACAAAATTACATTGGTTTCAATTTAGAATAAACCACAATATTCTGGCTACTAATTATTTCCTGAAAAAAATAAAAATTATTGATGATGCAAATTGTAATTTTTGCCAAAAGGAAAATGAAATCATTGAACACATTTTTTGGGGTTGTGAAAATGTACAAAATTTTCTAGGGCAAGTAAATTCTTGGTTCGGTGACAAAGACATAAACCAAACATTTTTAAAGAAGACTTTAGTTTTTGGGGATGTTGATAAAGTATATAAAGATGATGTATACAATGCCATTTTACTAAGCATAAAATACTATATATATACAAACAGATGTCTGAAGAAAAAATTATCCTTTCATTCGCTTAAAGCCTGTTTGATAAATTTATGTAAAACTGAAAACATGATTGCTGTCCGAAATCAAAGAATTGCAGAATTTCAATTACATTGGAGTACTTTTGAAAAACTGTTTGAGGATTGTTGACATAGTTTTTATTCTTATGTAAATTCCCTTTCCATAGAGACATCACTAAATACTATCTGATATAGTCTATCTAAATATACTTTTCTTGTTTATAATTACTATTCTATAGTATACTTTATAGTATACTCATTACGGGATAATTAAAACAATATGAATGTTTGATCCATCCAAATAATACTTTTGTATATCTGGTACAGTGTTATAGTCCAATTAATTGTTTGCACCAGGCCAGACCATAAAAGTTTTATATATAAATGCCAATATAAAGTACAATCTCATCTTTTCAATGTATTTTTTTTTTCTTTTTAAATACACTTAAATTCTTATCTACTTTTTTTTCCTAATTATAAAAAAAAAATATTTATCACATATATCAATAGGAAACAATTTTAAACTCTGCAAAATACCCCTTTTCTCATCTTATATTCTATAAAAAAAAAACACATCCACTGCAATATACATATGATTATATATTGGAAAAGATTGTAAGAAGATTTAATTGTACTTTACTATATAGATTGTATGATGTTTTATATGTTATTATATTATTGTACTCTATTCTGTATTGATGTATTTTGCAGTTGAGAAAAAAAAAACAAACAAACAAAAAAACCACATGGTAATCTGATCACGTTAGAACACATGATAATCTGATCCCAATAAAACACATGGTAATCTGATCACGATAAAACACATGGTAATCCGATCACGTTAAAACACATGGTAATCTGATCACGATATAACACATGATAATCTGATAGTGATAATACATATGGTAATCTGATCACGATAAAACACATGGTAATCTGATCACGATAAAATACATGGTAATCTGATCACGATAAAACACATGGTAATCTGATCACGTTAGAACACATGGTAATCTGATCACGATAAAATACATGGTAATCTGATCACGATAAAACACATGGTAATTTGATCACGTTAGAACACATGATAGTCTGATCACGACAAAACACATGGTAATCTGATCACGTTAGAACACATGGTAGTCTGATCATGACAAAACACATGGTAATCTGATAACGATAAAACACATGGTAATCTGATCACGTTAAAGCACATGGTAATCTGATCACGATATAACACATGAAAATCTGATAGTGGTAATACATATGGTAATCTGATCACGATAAAACACATAGTAATCTGATCACGTTAGAACACATGGTAATCTGATCACGATAAAACACATGGTAGTCTGATCACAACAAAACACATGGTAATCTGATCACGTTAGAACACATGGTAATCTGATCACGATAAAACACATGGTAATCTGATCACGTTAGAACACATGGTAGTCTGATCACGACAAAACACATGGTAATCTGATCACGATAAAACACATGGTAATCTGATCACGTTAACACACATGGCAATCTGATCACGATAAAATACATGGTAATCTGATCACAATAAAACACATGGTAATCCGATCACGTTAAAACACATGGTAATCTGATCACGATATAACACATGATAATCTGATAGTGATAATACATATGTAATCTGATCACGATAAAACACATAGTAATCTGATCACGTTAGAACACATGGTAATCTAATCACGATAAAACACATGGTAGTCTGATCACAACAAAACACATGGTAATCTGATCACGACAAAACACATGGTAATCTGATCACGTTAAAACACATGGTAATCTGATCACGATATAACACATGGTAATCTGATCACGTTAAAACACATGGTAATCTGATCACGATATAACACATGGTAATCTGATCACGATATAACACATGATAATCTGATAGTGATAATACATATGGTAATCTGATCACGATAAAACACATAGTAATCTGATCACGTTAGAACACATGGTAATCTGATCACGATAAAACACATGGTAGTCTGATCACGACAAAACACATGGTAATCTGATCACGATAAAACACATGGTAATCTGATCACGTTAAAGCACATGGTAATCTGATCACGATATAACACATGATAATCTGATAGTGGTAATACATATGGTAATCTGATCACGATAAAACACATAGTAATCTGATCACGTTAGAACACATGGTAATCTAATCACGATAAAACACATGGTAGTCTGATCACAACAAAACACATGGTAATCTGATCACGTTAGAACACATGGTAATCTGATCACGATAAAACACATGGTAATCTGATCACGTTAGAACACATGGTAGTCTGATCACGACAAAACACATGGTAATCTGATCACGATAAAACACATGGTAATCTGATCACGTTAAAACACATGGCAATCTGATCACGATAAAATACATGGTAATCTGATCACAATAAAACACATGGTAATCCGATCACGTTAAAACACATGGTAATCTGATCACGATATAACACATGATAATCTGATAGTGATAATACATATGTAATCTTATCACGATAAAACACATAGTAATCTGATCACGTTAGAACACATGGTAATCTGATCACGATAAAACACATGGTAGTCTGATCACGACAAAACACATGGTAATCTGATCACGATAAAACACATGGTAATCTGATCACGTTAAAACACATGGTAATCTGATCACGATATAACACATGGTAATATGATCACGTTAAAACACATGGTAATCTGATCACGATATAACACATGATAATCTGATAGTGATAATACATGTGGTAATCTGATCACGATAAAACACATAGTAATCTGATCACGTTAGAACACATGGTATTCTGATCACCATAAAACACATGGTAATCTGATCACGATAAAACACATGGTAATCTGATCACGTTAAAGCACATGGTAATCTGATCACGATATAACACATGATAATCTGATAGTGGTAATACATGTGGTAATCTGATCACGATAAAACACATAGTAATCTGATCACGTTAGAACACATGGTAATCTGATCACGATAAAACACATGGTAGTCTGATCACGACAAAACACATGGTAATCTGATCACGTTAGAACACATGGTAATCTGATCACGATAAAACACATGGTAATCTGATCACGTTAGAACACATGGTAGTCTGATCACGACAAAACACATGGTAATCTGATCACGATAAAACACATGGTAATCTGATCACGTTAAAACACATGGCAATCTGATCACGATAAAATACATGGTAATCTGATCACGATAAAACACATGGTAATCTGATCACGTTAGAACACATGGTAATCTGATCACGATAAAACACATGGTAGTCTGATCACGACAAAACACATGGTAATCTGATCACGACAAAACACATGGTAATCTGATCACGTTAGAACACATGGTAATCTGATCACGATAAAACACATGGTAATCTGATCACGTTAGAACACATGGTAGTCTGATCACGACAAAACACATGGTAATCTGATCACGATAAAACACATGGTAATCTGATCACGTTAAAACACATGGCAATCTGATCACGATAAAATACATGGTAATCTGATCACGATAAAACACATGGTAATCTGATCACGTTAAAACACATGGCAATCTGATCACGATAAAACACATGGTAATCTGATCACGTTAAAACACATGGCAATCTGATCACGATAAAATACATGGTAATCTGATCACGATAAAACACATGGTAATCCGATCACGTTAAAACACATGGTAATCTGATCACGATATAACACATGATAATCTGATAGTGATAATACATATGGTAATCTGATCACGATAAAACACATAGTAATCTGATCACGTTAGAACACATGGTAATCTGATCACGATAAAACACATGGTAGTCTGATCACGACAAAACACATGGTAATCTGATCACGATAAAACACATGGTAGTCTGATCACGACAAAACACATGGTAATCTGATCACGATAAAACACATGGTAATCTGATCACGTTAAAACACATGGTAATCTGATCACGATAAAACACATCATAATCCGAAAAAGACATGTACAATATAATGGTTAATCATACAATAAAGCACAGGGAATATTACAAGCAACACACATTATTCAAACTAAGCAGAATCCAAAATATCAAAGGCAACCAAATCAACATGTAACTAAAAAAAAAAGAGGAGAAAAAAAAAGAGATTAGAGTTTGTTACTGATTACATCGGGTTTTCTTAACACATGGAAAGCATCTTTTTAAGGGTTTTCCAGTATGTGCATTTTACTGAATTCTTTTGTATTTTAGGATCAGAATAATTCAATATGAACCATATTAATAAGTGTTGTTCCGGAAGACATGTTACGGATGATAATTATTTTTCTAATACAGGGGTTTTCTCGCAGAGACCTCCACCACCATGGAACTCGCCACCATTCAATGGGAAATTGACACATTCACCACGTATGAAAAGAAGTTCCCAGTGCTATGGTGACCTTGGCTGTTTCTCCAATGCATTTCCATTCAACAACACAGGAGAGGCATTACCACTGAACCCTCGCTTTATCAGAACCAGATTTTTACTTTTCTCTAGTATCAATGAGAGATTTCCAACCAGATTGGAAAGAAACGATGTTGAACAACTTCGACGAAGCAGATATAACGGTAATTTACCTACTAAAGTCATCATCCATGGGTTTCAACAGTATGGCATGGTTAATTGGACAAAGCAAATGTCAAGAGAATTCATTCTTAAGGTAAGATATTGCAAATTCATGAATAAGTCAGAGTAAAAAATAAACTTGAACTTATAGAATTGACTCCTTTCAACAATATATATTAAAAAGAGTGGCTGGATAGCAAAGTGGTGAAGATCTCAGATTTCTGATCACAATGGTAAAAAGAGTGGATGGATAGCAAAGTGGTGAAGATCTCAGACTTCTGATCACAATCTCAGAAAGAGTGGTGGGATAGCAAAGTGATGAAGATCTCAGACTTCTGATTACAATCTCAAGAAGAGTGGCTGGATAGCAAAGTGGTGAAGATCTCAGACTTCTGACCACAATCTCAGAAAGAGTGGTGACATAGCAAAGTGATGAAGATCTCAGACTTATGAGCACAGTCTCAAAAAGAGTGGCTAGATAGCAAAGTGGTGAAGATCTCAAACTTCTGATGACAATCTCAAGAAGAGTGGCTGGATAGCAAAGTGGTGAAGATCTCAGACTTCTGACCACAATCTCAGAAAGAGTGGTGGGATAGCAAAGTGATGAAGATCTCAGACTTATGAGCACAGTCTCAAAAAGAGAGCGGCTGGATAGCAAAGTGGTGAAGATCTCAGATTTCTGATCACAATCTCAAGAAGAGGGGCTGGATAGCAAAGTGGTGAAGATCTCAGATTTCTGATCACAATCTCAAGAAAAGGGGCTGGATAGCAAAGTGGTGAAGATCTCAGATTTCTGATCACAATCTCAAGAAGAGGGGCTGGATAGCAAAGTGGTGAAGATCTCAGACTTCTGATCACAATCTCAGAAAGAGTGGCTGGATAGCAAAGTGGTGAAGATCTCAGATTTCTGACCACAATCTCAGAAAGAGTGGCTGGATAGCAAAGTGGTGAAGATATCAGATTTCTGACCACAATCTCAAAAAGAGTAGAGGATAGCAAAGTGGTGAAGATCTCAGACTTCTGATCACAATCTCAAGAAGAGTGGCTGGATAGCAAAGTAGTGAAGATCTCAGATTTCTGACCACAATCTCAAAAAGAATGGATGGATAGCAAAGCTATGAAGATCTCAGACTTGTGATCACAATCTCAAAAAGAGTGGCTGGATAGCAAAATGGTGAATATCTCAGATTTCTGACCACAATCTCAAAAAGAGTAGCAGGATAGCAAAGTGGTGAAGATCTCAGACTTCTGATCACAATCTCAAAAAGAGTAGCTGGATAGCAAAGTGGTAAAGATAGCAGATTTCTGACCTCAATCTCAAAAATAGTGGCGGGATAGCAAAGTGATGAAGATCTCAGACTTCTGATCACAATCTCAAAAAGAGTGGCGGGATAGCAAGATGGTGAATATCTCAGACTTCTGATCACAATCTCAGAAAGAGTGGCGGGACAGCAAAGTAGTGAAGATCTCAGACTTCTGATCACAATCTCAAGAAGAGTGGTTGGATAGCAAAGTGGTGAAGGTCTCAGTCTTCTGACCACAATCTCAAAAAGAGTGGCTGGATAGCAAAGTGGTGAAGATCTCAGACTTCTGATCACAATCTCAAAAAGAGTGGCTGGATAGCAAAGTAGTGAAGATCTCAGACTTCTGACCACAATCTCAAAAAGAGTGGCTGGATAGCAAAGAGGTGGAGATCTCATATTTCTGAACACAATCTCAAAATGAGTGGCGGGATAGCAAAGTGGTGAAGATCTCAGACTTCTGTCCACAATCTCATAAACAGTGGCTGGATAGCAAAGTGGTGAAGATCTCAGATTTCTGACCACAATCTCAAAAAGAGTGGCGGGATAGCAAAGTGGTGAAGATCTCAGACTTCTGATCACAATCTCAAAAAGAGTGACTGGATAGCAAAGTAGTAAAGATCTCAGACTTCTGATCACAATCTCAAAAAGAGTGGCTGGATAGCAAAGTGGTGAAGATCTCAGACTTCTGATCAAAATCCCAGAAAGAGTGGCTGGATAGCAAAGTGGTGAAGATCTCAAACTTCTGACCACAGTCTCAAAAAGAGTGGCTGGATATCAAAGTGGTGAAGATGTCAGACTTCTGATCACAATCTCAAAACGAGTGGCTGGATAGCAAAGTGGTGAAGATCTTAGACTTCTGACCACAATGTCAACACCACTGATATGGGTTAGCTTTTCAATACTCACTTGGATTATTTAGGTTGTTTACATCTATGCCTACCCATAGCTGTGGTTTCATCAGTCAGTTAGCAATACATGGTCAGGTTTTTACCCACAGTACGTCTGGTAGTCACGAGAGAACTGATAATTAAACACCATTCCAACATAACGTCCTTCTTTCGCTTTGTAGACAAACGAGCGATTTATCGATTGGGTATAATCTCATTAGCACATGCGCCGGTGCATGTGACTGAGTTTTGTCGTAAATGTACATGTTGATGAATTATCGTCTGCCTGAATTTGGCAGCATAAATTGTGTAAGACATTTCCCGCAAACGTAAATATAAATTACCGTTTTCCAATCAAAGTATACTACCGTATTTGTACTCTTAGACATATCAGAATCGAAATAGATCATGGAAGCCAGAATGTGTTTTGAGTTTTAACATGGGTTGGCCGATATTAGTAAATTTTATCCGCCAATCCATGTAAAAACTCAAAACACATTTTGGCTTCCATGATTTATTTCTTAAATAACCTTAGTAACAAGACTTATAAGTCTGAAATAGTGTTTTACAACAAGACTTTATTTATCATTACTGTCTACTCGTTAATGACAATGTTCATAATCAACAGGTAACTATGGGAAGTAAATTGTTTCTACATAAAAATATTATAGATAATACATAGAAAACTATAATATTGAAACACGTTAATATGAAGTAAAAATAATAATAAAAATAAAAAAACGATTATCAGCAACAATTTAAGTTTTGTTAAATGAGAATTATATCTAAGTCCATCTTTTACCAGGAACCTACGAATGTCGTGATTGTGGACTGGGGTCATGGATCGGGATGGCCTTATACACAGGCAGCTGCTAACACCCGTGTAGTTGGTGCCGAAGTTGCAAAATTGATAGAATTTCTGGTGGCAGAAGGTAAGGCGAACATTGCCAACTTTCATTTGATAGGCCACAGTTTAGGTGCACATGTGGCTGGATATGCTGGTGAGGCCTTGACAGGATTAGGAAGAATAACAGGACTTGATCCAGCTGAACCAAACTTTAAACACACAGACACTAGAGCACGCCTTGATCCGGGTGATGCCAACTTTGTTGATGTGATACACACTGATGGTTCAACATTCGACGAAATATCAGGTTATTAATTTACAATATCTCAGACATGCAATAATAGTTTTTGTTCATAAATTCTGAAAAGAAAGATCTAAAACAGGCATATAGCCCAAATTGTGCGACGTTAGATATCATGCATTCATATTTCTCCAATTTGGAATCTTTCGGGTCAAATAACATTTCGACTTTGGAATAATTTCAGATAAGTTTAACAAATAGTTAACAACAATAAACATTTAGTTAACAACAATACACATTTCATTGTCCTATTCTTACCGTGTTTAACCAGTTTGTTGAATTTTCGTAATATTTACTAATCAATTATTCGGTGGTAATGTTCCCGCCAATTTCCTTTGTACGGAAATAAACAAGTTAAATATATATTTGACATTTTGATTTTGGTGATAGGAGATACATATTCTTGTTTTACTACTATATTCGTGTATAGTTAAATTCTAAAATTTTGCTATCTCGAGTGGAGAAATATGGAATCAGAAGAAGAATATGCATTTATATAATTTTGATATAAATTATTTTGTAGGTTATGGACTACTGGATCCAGTTGGTCACATTGATTTTTATCCCAATGGAGGTGAAAACCAACCCGGATGTCCAAGAGAGAACTGGGTCAACATATTTAGTCAATCATACCACAGTGGCGTAGCAAGTAACTATTTTATGACATGTATGGTTTCTATGTTTGGTCTATGATGTTTATATGGTGTGTTCCTCCAGCGTCAACTTTCTTAAAATCACATATGGTGCATATTGTTGTTTTAGCAAAACTGAAATACTAGTTGTGATGTATAAAGTAACCAACGGTATATTTATATATAATTTACAGGTAAACCCTAGAATTTCATATTCTATAAAGTATAATATACAAGGGAAATGTAATTTCCAATTTTTAATGATTAATATCAATAAAACCACAAGCCGAGCCAAATATAAACGGCTTGTGGTTTTATTGATATTAATCATTAAAAATTGGAAATTACATTTCCCTTGTATATTATACTTTATAGAATATGAAATTCTAGGGTTTACCTGTAAATTATATACATGTATAATATACCGTTGGTTACTTTATACACCACAACTAGTATTTCAGTGGTAGCAGATATTTAAAGAGAGACTCTTTTTTATATGGTGGATATCACCTTATACAAATTAGTTGAGGATTTATATGTCAGCGAACATATCAAATAATTCATGTAAACTTAGAATGAAGTCATGAACGTTTGAGAAAACCGAATTGGAAATCAAACATGAACAATAGAGAGACGTTGGCAACATTGGGTACAAGACACAGGACGAAGATAAACAAAACAAAAACACAACACAGAAACCTAAGCAAATGTTATGGGATTTGTAGCACATGACTTTAAATAAAGAAGGGTTTAGATGTAGAAGAACATGAAGACTCGCTTAAACCTCAAGTAAAACGCTAAGATCTAAAGTTATAGAGGGTGTTTACCATCGCAAAGTCACACCTTCTATTTGAAAAATATGCAAGAGCCAAAAAAAAAACCCAAAAAACACAACAAAATTCAGCATGAACTGTTCTAAAGTTAGTAAATTATAAGAAAAATGACAATCAACATATTGTTATTACAGCCTATGAAGCGTGTAAAGTATAACAGAATGGAACCAAATATTGAAATTTTCTTGGAAAGCTCGTCTTGTATTTACAATGATATACACCACCCACAGAATGGGATTTTTATGCCATAAGAGAATTTCGTATCCTTTACATGTATATCATGTCCTTTATACTTATCTCATATCCTTTACATATATATCATGCCCTTTATATTTATCTCATACCCTTTAAATGTATATCATGCCCTTTATACTTATCTCATATCCTTCACATGTATATCATGCCCTTTATACTTATCTCATGTCCTTTACATGTATATCATGCCTTTTATGCTTATCGTTTATCTCATAACTTACATGTATATCATGCCCTTTATGCTTATCTCATGTCCTTTACATGTATATCATGCCCTTTATGCTTATCTCATAACTTACATGTATATCATGCCCTTTATGCTTATCTCATAGCTTACATGTATATCATGCCCTTTATACTTATCTCATATCCTTTAAATGTATATCATGTCCGTTATACTTATCTCATATCCTTTAAATGTATATCATGCCCTTTATACTTATCTCATACCTTTTACATGTATATCATGCCCTTTATACTAATCTCATATCCTTTACATGTATATCATGCCCTTCATACTTATCTCATACCCTTTACATGTATGTCATGCCTTTTCTACTTATCTCATATCCTTTGCATGTATATCATGCCCTTATTATTTATCTCATATCCTTTACATGTATATCATGCCCTTTATGCTTATCTCATATCCTTTTGCATGTATATTATGCCCTCTATACTTATCTCATATCCTTTACATGTATATCATGCCCTTTATGTTTATCTCATATCCTTTGCATGTATATCATGCCCTTTATACTTATCTCGTACCCTTTACATGTATATCATGCCCTATATGCTTATCTCATACCCTTTCCATGTATATCATGGCCTTTATACTTATCTCATACCCTTTACATGTATATCATGCCCGTTATACTTATCTCATACTCTTTACATGTATATCATGCCCTTTATACGTATTTCATACCCTTTACATGTATGTCATGTCCTTTATACTTATCTCATACCCATCACATGTATATCATGCCCTTTATGCTTATCTCATACCCTTTACATGTATATCATGCCCTTTATGCTTATCTCATATCCTTTACATGTATATCATGCCCTTTATACTTATTTCATACCCTTTGCATGTATATCATGCCCTTTATACTTATCTCAAATCCTTTACATGTATAGCATGCCATTTATGCTTATCTCATACCCTTTACATGTATATCATGCCCTTTATACTTATCTCATATCCTTTACATGTATATCATGCCCTTTATATTTATCTCATACCCTTTAAATGTATATCATGCCCTTTATGCTTATCTCATATCCTTCACATGTATATCATGCCCTATATACTTATCTCATGTCCTTTACATGTATATCATGCCCTTTATGCTTATCTCATAACTTACATGTATATCATGCTCTTTATACTTATCTCATATCCTTTACATGCATATCATGCCCTTTATACTTATCTCATATCCTTTACATGTATATCATGCCCTTTATGCTTATCTCATATCCTTTACATGTATATCATGTCCTTTATGCTTATCTCATACACTTTACATGTATATCATGCCCTTTATGCATATCTCATACCCTTTACATGTATATCATGCCCTTTATACTTATCTCATAGCCTTTACAGGTATATCATGCCTTTTATACTTATATCAAATTCTTTACATGTATATCATGCCCTTTATGCTTATCTCATACCCTTTACATGTATATCATGCCCTTTATGCTTATCTCAAATCCTTTACATGTATATCATGCTCTTTATGCTTATCTCATACCCTTTACATGGTTATCATGCCCTTTATACTAATCTCATATCTTTTACATGTATATCATACCCTTTATACTTATCTCATACCCTTTACATGTATATCATGCCCTTTCTACTTATCTCATATCTTTTACAGGTATATCATGCCATTTATGCTTATCTCATACGCTTTACATGTATATCATGCCCTTTATGCTTATCTCATACACTTTACATGTATATCATGCCCTTTATGCTTATCTCATACCCTTTACATCTATATCATGCCCTTTATGCTTATCTCATACCCTTTACATGTATACCATGCCCTTTATACTTATCTCATACCCTTTACATCTATATCATGCCCTTTATGCTTATCTCATACCCTTTACATGTATACCATGCCCTTTATACTTATCTCATACCCTTTACATGTATGTCGTGCCCTTTATTCTTATCTCATACCCTTACATGTATATCATGCCTTTTCTACTTATCTCATATCCTTTACATGTATATCATGCCCTTTATATTTATCTCATATCCTTTACATGTATATCATCCCCTTTATGCTTATCTCATACCCTTTACATGTATATCATGACATTTATGCTTATCTCACATCCTTTAAATGTATATCATGCCCTTTATGCTTATCTCGTATCCTTTACATGTATATCATGCCCATTATACTTATCTCATTCCCATTACATGTATATCATGCCCTTTATACTTATCTCATACCCTTTACATCTATATCATGCCCTTTATGCTTATCTCATACCCTTTACATGTATACCGTGCCCTTTATACTTATCTCATACCCTTTACATGTATGTCGACCATGCCCTTTATACTTATCTCATACCCTTTACATGTATGTCGTGCCCTTTATACTTATCTCATACCCTTTACATGTATATCATGCCTTTTCTACTTATCTCATATCCTTTACATGTATATCATGCCCTTTATATTTATCTCATATCCTTTGCATGTATATCATGCCCTTTATGCTTATCTCATATCCTTTTGCATGTATATCATGCCCTTTATACTTATCACATATCCTTTACATGTATATCATGCCCTTTATGCTTATCTTATATCTTTTGCATGTATATCATGCCCTTTATACTTATCTCGTACCCTTTACATGTATATCATGCCCTATATGCTTATCTCATAACTTACATGTATATCATGCTCTTTATACTTATCTCATATCCTTTACATGTATATCATGCCCTTTATACTTATCTCATATCCTTTACATGTATATCATGCCCTTTATGCTTATCTCATATCCTTTACATGTATATCATGTCCGTTATGCTTATCTCATACACTTTACATGTATATCATGCCCTTTATGCATATCTCATACCCTTTACATGTATATCATGCCCTTTATACTTATCTCATAGCCTTTACAGGTATATCATGCCTTTTATACTTATATCAAATTCTTTACATGTATATCATGCCTTTTATGCTTATCTCATACCCTTTAAATGTATATCATGCCCTTTATGCTTATCTCAAATCCTTTACATGTATATCATGCTCTTTATGCTTATCTCATACCCTTTACATGGTTATCATGCCCTTTATAGTAATCTCATATCTTTTACATGTATATCATACCCTTTATACTTATCTCATACCCTTTACATGTATATCATGCCCTTTCTACTTATCTCATATCTTTTACAGGTATATCATGCCATTTATGCTTATCTCATACGCTTTACATGTATATCATGCCCTTTATGCTTATCTCATACACTTTACATGTATATCATGCCCTTTATGCTTATCTCATACCCTTTACATCTATATCATGCCCTTTATGCTTATCTCATACCCTTTACATGTATACCATGCCCTTTATACTTATCTCATACCCTTTACATCTATATCATGCCCTTTATGCTTATCTCATACCCTTAACATGTATACCATGCCCTTTATACTTATCTCATACCCTTTACATGTATGTCGTGCCCTTTATTCTTATCTCATACCCTTACATGTATATCATGCCTTTTCTACTTATCTCATATCCTTTACATGTATATCATGCCCTTTATATTTATCTCATATCCTTTACATGTATATCATCCCCTTTATGCTTATCTCATACCCTTTACATGTATATCATGACATTTATGCTTATCTCACATCCTTTACATGTATATCATGCCCTTTATGCTTATCTCGTATCCTTTACATGTATATCATGCCCATTATACTTATCTCATTCCCATTACATGTATATCATGCCCTTTATACTTATCTCATACCCTTTACATCTATATCATGCCCTTTATGCTTATCTCATACCCTTTACATGTATACCATGCCCTTTATACTTATCTCATACCCTTTATATGTATGTCGACCATGCCCTTTATACTTATCTCATACCCTTTACATGTATGTCGTGCCCTTTATACTTATCTCATACCCTTTACATGTATATCATGCCTTTTCTACTTATCTCATATCCTTTACATGTATATCATGCCCTTTATATTTATCTCATATCCTTTGCATGTATATCATGCCCTTTATGCTTATCTCATATCCTTTTGCATGTATATCATGCCCTTTATGCTTATCTCATATCTTTTGCATGTATATCATGCCCTTTATACTTATCTCGTACCCTTTACATGTATATCATGCCCTATATGCTTATCTCATACACTTTACATGTATATCATGCCCTTTATACTATCTCATACCGTTTAGATGTATATCATGGCCGTTATACTGATCTCATACTCTTTACATGTATATCATGCCCTTTATACTTATCTCATACCCTTTACATGTATATCATGTCTTTATGCTTATCTCATACCCTTTACATGTATATCATGCCCTTTATACTTATCTCATATCCTTTACATATATATCATGCCCTTTATATTTATCTCATACCCTTTAAATGTATATCATGCCCTTTATACTTATCTCATATCCTTCACATGTATATCATGCCCTTTATACTTATATCATGTCCTTTACATGTATATCATGCCTTTTATGCTTATCGTTTATCTCATAACTTACATGTATATCATGCCCTTTATGCTTATCTCATGTCCTTTACATGTATATCATGCCCTTTATGCTTATCTCATAACTTACATGTATATCATGCCCTTTATGCTTATCTCATAGCTTACATGTATATCATGTCCGTTATACTTATCTCATATCCTTTAAATGTATATCATGCCCTTTATACTTATCTCATACCTTTTACATGTATATCATGCCCTTTATACTAATCTCATATCCTTTACATGTATATCATGCCCTTCATACTTATCTCATACCCTTTACATGTATGTCATGCCTTTTCTACTTATCTCATATCCTTTGCATGTATATCATGCCCTTATTATTTATCTCATATCCTTTACATGTATATCATGCCCTTTATGCTTATCTCATATCCTTTTGCATGTATATCATGCCCTTTATACTTATCTCATATCCTTTACATGTATATCATGCCCTTTATGTTTATCTCATATCCTTTGCATGTATATCATGCCCTTTATACTTATCTCGTACCCTTTACATGTATATCATGCCCTATATGCTTATCTCATACCCTTTCCATGTATATCATGGCCTTTATACTTATCTCATACCCTTTACATGTATATCATGCCCGTTATACTTATCTCATACTCTTTACATGTATATCATGCCCTTTATACGTATTTCATACCCTTTACATGTATGTCATGTCCTTTATACTTATCTCATACCCATCACATGTATATCATGCCCTTTATGCTTATCTCATACCCTTTACATGTATATCATGCCCTTTATGCTTATCTCATATCCTTTAAATGTATATCATGCCCTTTATACTTATTTCATACCCTTTACATGTATATCATGCCCTTTATACTTATCTCAAATCCTTTACATGTATAGCATGCCATTTATGCTTATCTCATACCCTTTACATGTATATCATGCCCTTTATACTTATCTCATATCCTTTACATGTATATCATGCCCTTTATATTTATCTCATACCCTTTAAATGTATATCATGCCCTTTATGCTTATCTCATATCCTTCACATGTATATCATGCCCTATATACTTATCTCATGTCCTTTACATGTATATCATGCCCTTTATGCTTATCTCATAACTTACATGTATATCATGCTCTTTATACTTATCTCATATCCTTTACATGCATATCATGCCCTTTATACTTATCTCATATCCTTTACATGTATATCATGCCCTTTATGCTTATCTCATATCCTTTACATGTATATCATGTCCTTTATGCTTATCTCATACACTTTACATGTATATCATGCCCTTTATGCATATCTCATACCCTTTACATGTATATCATGCCCTTTATACTTATTTCATAGCCTTTAAAGGTATATCATGCCTTTTATACTTATATCAAATTCTTTACATGTATATCATGCCCTTTATGCTTATCTCATACCCTTTACATGTATATCATGCCCTTTATGCTTATCTCAAATCCTTTACATGTATATCATGCTCTTTATGCTTATCTCATACCCTTTACATGGTTATCATGCCCTTTATACTAATCTCATATCTTTTACATGTATATCATACCCTTTATACTTATCTCATACCCTTTACATGTATATCATGCCCTTTCTACTTATCTCATATCTTTTACAGGTATATCATGCCATTTATGCTTATCTCATACGCTTTACATGTATATCATGCCCTTTATGCTTATATCATACACTTTACATGTATATCATGCCCTTTATGCTTATCTCATACCCTTTACATCTATATCATGCCCTTTATGCTTATCTCATACCCTTTACATGTATACCATGCCCTTTATACTTATCTCATACCCTTTACATCTATATCATGCCCTTTATGCTTATCTCATACCCTTTACATGTATACCATGCCCTTTATACTTATCTCATACCCTTTACATGTATGTCGTGCCCTTTATTCTTATCTCATACCCTTACATGTATATCATGCCTTTTCTACTTATCTCATATCCTTTACATGTATATCATGCCCTTTATATTTATCTCCTATCCTTTACATGTATATCATCCCCTTTATGCTTATCTCATACCCTTTACATGTATATCATGACATTTATGCTTATCTCACATCCTTTAAATGTATATCATGCCCTTTATGCTTATCTCGTATCCTTTACATGTATATCATGCCCATTATACTTATCTCATTCCCATTACATGTATATCATGCCCTTTATACTTATCTCATACCCTTTACATCTATATCATGCCCTTTATGCTTATCTCATACCCTTTACATGTATACCGTGCCCTTTATACTTATCTCATACCCTTTACATGTATGTCGACCATGCCCTTTATACTTATCTCATACCCTTTACATGTATGTCGTGCCCTTTATACTTATCTCATACCCTTTACATGTATATCATGCCTTTTCTACTTATCTCATATCCTTTACATGTATATCATGCCCTTTATATTTATCTCATATCCTTTGCATGTATATCATGCCCTTTATGCTTATCTCATATCCTTTTGCATGTATATCATGCCCTTTATACTTATCACATATCCTTTACATGTATATCATGCCCTTTATGCTTATCTTATATCTTTTGCATGTATATCATGCCCTTTATACTTATCTCGTACCCTTTACATGTATATCATGCCCTATATGCTTATCTCATAACTTACATGTATATCATGCTCTTTATACTTATCTCATATCCTTTACATGTATATCATGCCCTTTATACTTATCTCATATCCTTTACATGTATATCATGCCCTTTATGCTTATCTCATATCCTTTACATGTATATCATGTCCGTTATGCTTATCTCATACACTTTACATGTATATCATGCCCTTTATGCATATCTCATACCCTTTACATGTATATCATGCCCTTTATACTTATCTCATAGCCTTTACAGGTATATCATGCCTTTTATACTTATATCAAATTCTTTACATGTATATCATGCCCTTTATGCTTATCTCATACCCTTTACATGTATATCATGCCCTTTATGCTTATCTCAAATCCTTTACATGTATATCATGCTCTTTATGCTTATCTCATACCCTTTACATGGTTATCATGCCCTTTATAGTAATCTCATATCTTTTACATGTATATCATACCCTTTATACTTATCTCATACCCTTTACATGTATATCATGCCCTTTCTACTTATCTCATATCTTTTACAGGTATATCATGCCATTTATGCTTATCTCATACGCTTTACATGTATATCATGCCCTTTATGCTTATCTCATACACTTTACATGTATATCATGCCCTTTATGCTTATCTCATACCCTTTACATCTATATCATGCCCTTTATGCTTATCTCATACCCTTTACATGTATACCATGCCCTTTATACTTATCTCATACCCTTTACATCTATATCATGCCCTTTATGCTTATCTCATACCCTTTACATGTATACCATGCCCTTTATACTTATCTCATACCCTTTACATGTATGTCGTGCCCTTTATTCTTATCTCATACCCTTACATGTATATCATGCCTTTTCTACTTATCTCATATCCTTTACATGTATATCATGCCCTTTATATTTATCTCATATCCTTTACATGTATATCATCCCCTTTATGCTTATCTCATACCCTTTACATGTATATCATGACATTTATGCTTATCTCACATCCTTTACATGTATATCATGCCCTTTATGCTTATCTCGTATCCTTTACATGTATATCATGCCCATTATACTTATCTCATTCCCATTACATGTATATCATGCCCTTTATACTTATCTCATACCCTTTACATCTATATCATGCCCTTTATGCTTATCTCATACCCTTTACATGTATACCATGCCCTTTATACTTATCTCATACCCTTTACATGTATGTCGACCATGCCCTTTATACTTATCTCATACCCTTTACATGTATGTCGTGCCCTTTATACTTATCTCATACCCTTTACATGTATATCATGCCTTTTCTACTTATCTCATATCCTTTACATGTATATCATGCCCTTTATATTTATCTCATATCCTTTGCATGTATATCATGCCCTTTATGCTTATCTCATATCCTTTTGCATGTATATCATGCCCTTTATGCTTATCTCATATCTTTTGCATGTATATCATGCCCTTTATACTTATCTCGTACCCTTTACATGTATATCATGCCCTATATGCTTATCTCATACACTTTACATGTATATCATGCCCTTTATACTATCTCATACCGTTTAGATGTATATCATGGCCGTTATACTGATCTCATACTCTTTACATGTATATCATGCCCTTTATACTTATCTCATACCCTTTACATGTATATCATGTCTTTATGCTTATCTCATACCCTTTACATGTATGTCATGCCCTTTATACTTATCTCATATCCTTTACATATATATCATGCCCTTTATATTTATCTCATACCCTTTAAATGTATATCATGCCCTTTATACTTATCTCATATCCTTCACATGTATATCATGCCCTTTATACTTATATCATGTCCTTTACATGTATATCATGCCTTTTATTCTTATCGTTTATCTCATAACTTACATGTATATCATGCCCTTTATGCTTATCTCATGTCCTTTACATGTATATCATGCCCTTTATGCTTATCTCATAACTTACATGTATATCATGCCCTTTATGCTTATCTCATAGCTTACATGTATATCATGCCCTTTATACTTATCTCATATCCTTTACATGGATATCATGTCCGTTATACTTATCTCATATCCTTTAAATGTATATCATGCCCTTTATACTTATCTCATACCTTTTACATGTATATCATGCCCTTTATACTAATCTCATATCCTTTACATGTATATCATGCCCTTCATACTTATCTCATACCCTTTACATGTATGTCATGCCTTTTCTACTTATCTCATATCCTTTGCATGTATATCATGCCCTTATTATTTATCTCATATCCTTTACATGTATATCATGCCCTTTATGCTTATCTCATATCCTTTTGCATGTATATCATGCCCTTTATACTTATCTCATATCCTTTACATGTATATCATGCCCTTTATGTTTATCTCATATCCTTTGGATGTATATCATGCCCTTTATACTTATCTCGTACCCTTTACATGTATATCATGCCCTATATGCTTATCTCATACCCTTTCCATGTATATCATGGCCTTTATACTTATCTCATACCCTCTACATGTATATCATGCCCGTTATACTTATCTCATACTCTTTACATGTATATCATGCCCTTTATACGTATTTCATACCCTTTACATGTATGTCATGTCCTTTATACTTATCTCATACCCATCACATGTATATCATGCCCTTTATGCTTATCTCATACCCTTTACATGTATATCATGCCCTTTATGCTTATCTCATATCCTTTACATGTATATCATGCCCTTTATACTTATTTCATACCCTTTACATGTATATCATGCCCTTTATACTTATCTCAAATCCTTTACATGTATATCATGCCATTTATGCTTATCTCATACCCTTTACATGTATATCATGTCCTTTATACTTATCTCATATCCTTTACATGTATATCATGCCCTTTATATTTATCTCATACCCTTTAAATGTATATCATGCCCTTTATGCTTATCTCATATCCTTCACATGTATATCATGCCCTATATACTTATCTCATGTCCTTTACATGTATATCATGCCCTTTATGCTTATCTCATAACTTACATGTATATCATGCTCTTTAGACTTATCTCATATCCTTTACATGCAT
The DNA here is from genome assembly GCA_963383655.1 of Bathymodiolus septemdierum. Lineage (NCBI taxonomy): Eukaryota > Metazoa > Mollusca > Bivalvia > Mytilida > Modiolidae > Bathymodiolus > Bathymodiolus septemdierum. The sequence goes on along the minus strand of OY726518.1, from coordinate 119,255,953 downwards.
ATCATGCCCTTTATACTTATCTCATATCCTTTACATGTATATCATGCCCTTTATGCTTATCTCATATCCTTTACATGTATATCATGTCCTTTATGCTTATCTCATACACTTTACATGTATATCATGCCCTTTATGCATATCTCATACCCTTTACATGTATATCATGCCCTTTATACTTATCTCATAGCCTTTACAGGTATATCATGCCTTTTATACTTATATCAAATTCTTTACATGTATATCATGCCCTTTATGCTTATCTCAAATCCTTTACATGTATATCATGCTCTTTATGCTTATCTCATACCCTTTACATGGTTATCATGCCCTTTATACTAATCTCATATCTTTTACATGTATATCATACCCTTTATACTTATCTCATACCCTTTACATGTATATCATGCCCTTTCTACTTATCTCATATCTTTTACAGGTATATCATGCCATTTATGCTTATCTCATACGCTTTACATGTATATCATGCCCTTTATGCTTATCTCATACACTTTACATGTATATCATGCCCTTTATGCTTATCTCATACCCTTTACATCTATATCATGCCCTTTATGCTTATCTCATACCCTTTACATGTATACCATGCCCTTTATACTTATCTCATACCCTTTACATCTATATCATGCCCTTTATGCTTATCTCATACCCTTTACATGTATACCATGCCCTTTATACTTATCTCATACCCTTTACATGTATGTCGTGCCCTTTATTCTTATCTCATACCCTTACATGTATATCATGCCTTTTCTACTTATCTCATATCCTTTACATGTATATCATGCCCTTTATATTTATCTCATATCCTTTACATGTATATCATCCCCTTTATGCTTATCTCATACCCTTTACATGTATATCATGACATTTATGCTTATCTCACATCCTTTACATGTATATCATGCCCTTTATGCTTATCTCGTATCCTTTACATGTATATCATGCCCATTATACTTATCTCATTCCCATTACATGTATATCATGCCCTTTATACTTATCTCATACCCTTTACATCTATATCATGCCCTTTATGCTTATCTCATACCCTTTACATGTATACCTTGCCTTTTATACTTATCTCATACCCTTTACATGTATGTCGATCATGCCCTTTATACTTATCTCATACCCTTTACATGTATGTCGTGCCCTTTATACTTATCTCATACCCTTTACATGTATATCATGCCTTTTCTACTTATCTCATATCCTTTACATGTATATCATGCCCTTTATATTTATCTCATATCCTTTGCATGTATATCATGCCCTTTATGCTTATCTCATATCCTTTTGCATGTATATCATGCCCTTTATACTTATCACATATCCTTTACATGTATATCATGCCCTTTATGCTTATCTTATATCTTTTGCATGTATATCATGCCCTTTATACTTATCTCGTACCCTTTACATGTATATCATGCCCTATATGCTTATCTCATAACTTACATGTATATCATGCTCTTTATACTTATCTCATATCCTTTACATGTATATCATGTCCTTTATACTTATCTCATATCCTTTACATGTATATCATGCCCTTTATGCTTATCTCATATCCTTTACATGTATATCATGTCCGTTATGCTTATCTCATACACTTTACATGTATATCATGCCCTTTATGCATATCTCATACCCTTTACATGTATATCATGCCCTTTATACTTATCTCATAGCCTTTACAGGTATATCATGCCTTTTATACTTATATCAAATTCTTTACATGTATATCATGCCCTTTATGCTTATCTCATACCCTTTACATGTATATCATGCCCTTTATGCTTATCTCAAATCCTTTACATGTATATCATGCTCTTTATGCTTATCTCATACCTTTACATGGTTATCATGCCCTTTATAGTAATCTCATATCTTTTACATGTATATCATACCCTTTATACTTATCTCATACCCTTTACATGTATATCATGCCCTTTCTACTTATCTCATATCTTTTACAGGTATATCATGCCATTTATGCTTATCTCATACGCTTTACATGTATATCATGCCCTTTATGCTTATCTCATACACTTTACATGTATATCATGCCCTTTATGGTTATCTCATACCCTTTACATCTATATCATGCCCTTTATGCTTATCTCATACCCTTTACATGTATACCATGCCCTTTATACTTATCTCATACCCTTTACATCTATATCATGCCCTTTATGCTTATCTCATACCCTTTACATGTATACCATGCCCTTTATACTTATCTCATACCCTTTACATGTATGTCGTGCCCTTTATTCTTATCTCATACCCTTACATGTATATCATGCCTTTTCTACTTATCTCATATCCTTTAGATGTATATCATGCCCTTTATATTTATCTCATATCCTTTACATGTATATCATCCCCTTTATGCTTATCTCATACCCTTTACATGTATATCATGACATTTATGCTTATCTCACATCCTTTACATGTATATCATGCCCTTTATGCTTATCTCGTATTCTTTACATGTATATCATGCCGATTATACTTATCTCATTCCCATTACATGTATATCATGCCCTTTATACTTATCTCATACCCTTTACATCTATATCATGCCCTTTATGCTTATCTCATACCCTTCACATGTATACCATGCCCTTTATACTTATCTCATACCCTTTACATGTATGTCGACCATGCCCTTTATACTTATCTCATACCCTTTACATGTATGTCGTGCCCTTTATACTTATCTCATACCCTTTACATGTATATCATGCCTTTTCTACTTATCTCATATCCTTTACATGTATATCATGCCCTTTATATTTATCTCATATCCTTTGCATGTATATCATGCCCTTTATGCTTATCTCATATCCTTTTGCATGTATATCATGCCCTTTATGCTTATCTCATATCTTTTGCATGTATATCATGCCCTTTATACTTATCTCGTACCCTTTACATGTATATCATGCCCTATATGCTTATCTCATACACTTTACATGTATATCATGCCCTTTATACTATCTCATACCCTTTAGATGTATATCATGGCCGTTATACTGATCTCATACTCTTTACATGTATATCATGCCCTTTATACTTATCTCATACCCTTTACATGTATATCATGTCTTTATGCTTATCTCATACCCTTTACATGTATATCATGCCCTTTATGCTTATCTCATACCCTTTACATGTATATCATGCCCTTTAGACTTATCTCATACCCTTTACATGTATATCATGCCCTTTATACTTATCTCATTCATACCCTTTACATGTATATCATGCCCTTTATACTTATCTTATACCCTTCACATGTATATCATGCCCTTTATACTTATCTCATATTCTTTACATATATATCATGCCCTTTATGCTTATCTCATACACTTTACATGTATATCATGCCCTTTATGCTTATCTCATACCCTTTACATGCATATCATGCCCTTTATACTTAACTCATGTCCTTTACAGGTATATCATGCCTTTTATACTTATCTCAAATCCTTAACATATATATCATGCCCTTTATACTTATCAGATACCCTTTACATGTATATCATGCCCTTTATACTTATCTGAAATCATTTACATGTATATCATGCCCTTTATACTTATCTCATACCCTTTACATGTATATCATGCCCTTTCTACTTATCTCATATCCTTTACAGGTATATCATGCCCTTTATATTTATCTCATACCCTTTACATGTATTTCATGCCCTTTATGCTTATCTCATACCCTTTACATGTATATCATGCCCTTTATACTTATTTCAAATCTTTACATGCATATCATGCCCATTATACTTATCTCACACCCTTTACATGTATATCATGCCCTTTATACTAATCTCATATCTTTTACATGTATATCATGCCCTTTATGCTTATCTCATACCCTTTACATGTATATCATGCCCTTTCTACTTATCTCATATCCTTTGCATGTATATCATGCCCTTTATGCTTATCTCGTATCTTTTACATGTATATCATGCCCATTATACTTATCTCATGCCCTTTACATGTATATCATGGCCTTTATTCTTATCTCATATCCTTTACATGTATATCATGCCCTATATGCTTATCTCATGCCCTTTACATGTATATCATGCCCTTTATGCTTATCTCATACCCTTTACATGTATATCATGCCCTTTATGCTTATCTTATACCCTTTACATGTATATCATGAACTTTATGCTTATCTCATACCCTTTACATGTATACCATGCCCTTTATACTTATTTCATACCCTTTACATCTATGTCGTGCCCTTTATACTTATCTCATACCCTTTACATGTATATCATGCCTTTTCTACTTATCTCATATCTTTCACATGTATATCATGCCCTTTATATTTATCTCATATCCTTTACATTTATATCATGCCCTTTATGCTTATCTCATATCCTTTTGCATGTATATCATGTCCTTTATACATATCTCATATCCTTTACATGTATATCATGCCCTTTATGCTTATCTTATATCCTTTGCATGTATATCATGCCTTTTAGACTTATCTCGTACCCTTGACATGTATATCATGCCCTATATGCTTATCTCATACCCTTTACATGTATATCATGCTCTTTATACTATCTCATACCCTTTTGCATGTATATCATGCCCGTTATACTTATCTCATACTCTTTACATGTATATGATGCCCTTTATACCTATTTCATACCCTTTACATGTATATCATGCCCTTTATACTTATCTCATACCCTTTACATGTATATCATGCCCTTTATACTTATCTTATACCCTTCACATGTATATCATGCCCTTTATATTTATCTCATATCCTTTAAATGTATATCATGCCCTTTATGCTTATCTCATATCCTTTACATGTATATCATGCCCTTTATGCTTATTTCATACACTTTACATGTATATCATGCCCTTTATGCTTATCTCATACCCTTTACATGCATATCATGCCCTTTATACTTATCTCATATCCTTTACAGGTATATCATGCCTTTTATACTTATCTCAAATCCTTAACATGTATATCATGCCCTTTACACTTATCTCATACCCTTTACATGTATATCATGCCCTTTATACTTATCTGAAATCATTTACATGTATATCATGCCCTTTATGCTTATCTCATACCCTTTACATGTATATCATGCCCTTTATACTAATCTCATATCTTTTACATGTATATCATGCCCTTTATGCTTATCTCATACCCTTTACATGAATATCATGCCCTTTCTACTTATCTCATATCCTTTACAGGTATATCATGCCCTTTATACTTATCTCATACCCTTTACATGTATTTCATGCCCTTTATGCTTATCTCATACCCTTTACATGTATATCATGCCCTTTATACTTATTTCAAATCCTTTACATGTATATCATGCCCATTATACTTATCTCACACCCTTTACATGTATATCATGCCCTTTATACTAATCGCATATCTTTTACATGTATATCATGCCTTTTATACTTATCTCATACCCTTTACATGTATATCATGCCCTTTCTACTTATCTCATATCCTTTGCATGTATATCATGCTCTTTATGCTTATCTCATACCCTTTACATGTATATCATGTCCTTTCTACTTATCTCATATCCTTTGCATGTATATCATGCCCTTTATGCTTATCTCATACCCTTTACATGTATATCATGACATTTATGCTTATCTCACATCCTTTACATGTATATCATGCACTTTATGCTTATCTCGTATCCTTTACATGTATATCATGCCCATTATACTTATCTCATGCCCGTTACATGTATATCATGCCCTTTATACTTATCTCATATCCTTTACATGTATATCATGCCCTTTATGCTTATCTCATACCCTTTACATGTATACCATGCCCTTTATACTTATCTCATATCCTTTACAGGTATATCATGCCCTTTATTCTTATCTCATACCCTTTACATGTAAATCATGCACTTTATGCTTATCTCATACCCTTTACATGTATATAACGCCCTTTATGCTTATCTCATACCTTTTACATGTATATCATGCCCATTATACTTATCTCATGCCCTTTACATGTGTATCATGCCCTTTATACTTATCTCATACCCTTTACATGTATATCATGCCCTTTATGCTTATCTCATACCCTTTACATGTATACCATGCCCTTTATACTTATCTCATATCCTTTACAGGTATATCATGCCCTGTGTACTTATCTCATACCCTTTACATGTATATCATGACATTTATGCTTATCTCATATCCTTTACATGTATATCATGCACTTTATGCTTATCTCATACCCTTTACATGTATATAACGCCCTTTATGCTTATCTCATACCTTTTACATGTATATCATGCCCTTTGTACTTATCTCATACCCTTTACATGTATATCATGCCCTTTATTCTTATCTCATACCCTTTACATGTATATAATGCCCTTTATGCTTATCTCATACCCTTTACATGTATATCATGCCCTTTATACTTATCTCATAACCTTTACATGTATATCATGTCCTTTATACTTATCTCATACCCTTTACATGTATTTCATGCCCTTTATGCTTATCTCATACCTTTACATGTATATCATGCCCTTTATGCTTATCTCATACCCTTTACATGTATATCATTCCCTTTATATCTATCTCATACCCTTTACATGTATATTATACCCTTTATACTTATCTCATACCCTCTACATGTATATCATGCCTTTTATACTTATCTCATACCCTTTACATGTATATCATGCCATTTATACTTATCTCATGCCCTTTACATGTATATCATGCCCTCTATATTTATCTCATACCCTTTACATGTATATCATGCCCTTTATACTGATCTCATACCCTTTACATGTATATCATGCCCTTTATACTTATCTCATATCCTTTCCATGCATATCATGCCCTTTATTCTTATCTCATATCCTTTACATGTATATCATGCCCTTTATACTTATCCCATTCCCTTGACATGTATATCATGCCCATTATACTTATCTCATGCCCGTTACATGTATATCATGCCCTTTATACTTATCTCATATCCTTTGCATGTATATCATGCCCTTTATGCTTATCTCATACCCTTTACAAGTATAACATGCCCTTTATACTTATCTCATATCCTTTACAGGTATATCATGCCCTTTATACTTATCTCATACCCTTTACATGTAAATCATGCACTTTATGCTTATCTCATACCCTTTACATGTATATAACGCCCTTTATGGTTATCTCATACCTTTTACATGTATATCATGCCCATTATACTTATCTCATGCCCTTTACATGTATATCATGCCCTTTATACTTATCTCATACCCTTTACATGTATATCATGCCCTTTATGCTTATCTCATACCCTTTACATGTATACCATGACCTTTATACTTATCTCATATCCTTTACAGGTATATCATGCCCTGTGTACTTATCTCATACCCTTTATATGTATATCATGACATTTATGCTTATCTCATATCCTTTACATGTATATCATGCACTTTATGCTTATCTCATACCCTTTACATGTATATAACGCCCTTTATGCTTATCTCATACCTTTTACATGTATATCATGCCCTTTGTACTTATCTCATACCCTTTACATGTATATCATGCCCTTTATTCTTATCTCATACCCTTTACATGTATATAATGCCCTTTATGCTTATCTCATACCCTTTACATGTATATCATGCCCTTTATACTTATCTCATAACCTTTACATGTATATCATGTCCTTTATACTTATCTCATACCCTTTACATATATTTCATGCCCTTTATGTTTATCTCATACCTTTACATGTATATCATGCCCTTTATGCTTATCTCATACCCTTTACATGTATATCATTCCCTTTATATCTATCTCATACCCTTTACATGTATATTATACCCTTTATACTTATCTCATACCTTCTACATGTATATCATGCCTTTTATACTTATCTCATACCCTTTACATGTATATCATGCCATTTATACTTATCTCATACCCTTTACATGTATATCATGCCCTCTATATTTATCTCATACCCTTTACATGTATATCATGCCCTTTATACTGATCTCATACCCTTTACATGTATATCATGCCCTTTATACTTATCTCATATCCTTTCCATGCATATCATGCCCTTTATGCTTATCTCATACTCTTTACATGTATATCATGCCCTTCATTCTTATCTCATACCCTTTACATGTATATCATGCCCTTTATACTTATCCCATTCCCTTGACATGTATATCATGCCCTTTATGCGTATCTCATACCCTTTACATGTATATCATGTCCTTAATGCTTATCTCAAACCCTTTACATGTGAAAATCATTTTGCAACAGCAGCTCCTGATGAACAACCGATGCAATGTATCATTTGAAAACTAGTTTTCATAATGAATATCTCTGACATACTGATAACCTGACGTTAAACATCAATCAATCCATCCATCCATCCATCCATCCATCCATCCATCCATCCATCCATCCATCCATCAATCAATAATCACTCAATCAATCATAATAATACTATTATTCTATTTATTTACAGTGGCAGAGCATTTGATAGCTTGCAGCCACAGTAGATCCATAGCATTATTCACGGAATCCATCACCAATGATTGTCGTTTTACGGCATATCCCTGTCAAAGTTTTGCGCAATTTGTACGTGGAGAGTGTCTGAGTTGTGGAGATTATCCTTGTCCAATAATGGGTCTATATGCTAACAAATACGAAACTTCTACCAGTAAACCAAGAGGAAAATTCTACCTGGCCACAGGAAAATCAAGCCCCTATTGTAGTGAGTAATATAACTCGTCACCAAGCTGTCACGTTGTTATTCTTGTAAGAAATCTGAAAATTCAATCCTGTGAATGGCGAGTTGTTCTATCTGGTTATTAGATAATGAAATAAATAAAATCCTTATTGTTGTGGTAATTTCACCCATTCATCAGAAAGACAGGTCCTTGCTATAGTCATCAGCCATTGTTGACCATGGAGAGTAAGTATTGTCTAAATCTCGGACAGTCAAAATCCTTAGAATGGTGAGCAATTCAATATAACGATCAGAATGTACTATTGAAATTTATTCTACATGGCAATCAGAACACTGGAGTCAAGCCCTTAGTTTGGGGGAATAATTATATCCAAGCATCGGAAAACAGAAAAACAAAAAATACCACACTGTCTGAACAGTTCCAAAATCTAACAGGAAAACAAAAAATACCACACTGTCTGAACAGTTCTAAAATCTAACAGAAAAACAAAAAAATATCACACTGTCTGAACAGTTCTAAAATCTAACAGAAAAACAAAAAATACCACATTGTCTGAACAGTTCTAAAATCTAACAGAAAAACAAAAAATACCACACTGCCTGAACAGTTCTAAAATCTAACAGAAAAACAAAAAATACCACACTGTCTGAACAGTTCTAAAATCTAACAGAAAAACAAAAAATACCACACTGTGTGAACAGTTCTAAAATCTAACAGAAAAACAAAAAATACCACACTGTCTGAACAGTTCTGAAATCTAACAGAAAAACAAAAAATACCACACTGTCTGAACAGTTCTAAAATCTAACAGAAAAACAAAAAATACCACACTGTCTGAACAGTTCTAAAATCTAACAGAAAAACAGAAAATACCACACTGTCTGAACAATTCTAAAATCTAACAGAAAAACAAAAAATACCACACTGTCTGAACAGTTCTAAAATCTAACAGAAAAACAAAAAATACCACACTGTGTGAACAGTTCTAAAATCTAACAGAAAAACAAAAAATACCACACTGTTTGAACAGTTCTAAAATCTAACAGAAAAACAAAAAATACCACACTGTCTGAACAGTTCTAAAATCTAAAAGAAAAACAAAAAATACCACACTGTCTGAACAGTTCTAAAATCTAACAGAAAAACCAAAAATACCACACTGTGTGAACAGTTCTAAAATCTAACAGAAAAACAGAAAAATACCACACTATCTGAACAGTTCTAAAATCTAATAGAAAAATAGAAAATACCACACTGTCAGAACAGTTCAAAAATCTAACAGAAAACAAAAAATACCACACTGTCTGAACAGTTCTAAAATCTAAAAGAAAAACAAAAAATACCACACTGTCTGAACAGTTCTAAAATCTAACAGATAAACGCAAAATACCACACTCTCTGAACAGTTCTAAAATCTAACAGAAAGAGAAAAAATATCACACTGTTAGAACAGTTCTAAAATCTAACAGAAAAACAAAAAATACCACACTCTCTGAACAGTTCTAAAATCTAACAGAAAAACAAAAAATACCACACTGTCTGAACAGTTCTAAAATCTAACAGAAAGACAAAAAAATACCACACTGTCTGAACATTTCTAAAATCTAACAGAAAAACAAAAAATATCACACTATCTGAACAGTTCTAAAATCTAACAGAAAAAGGAAAAATACCACACTGTCTGAACAGTTTTAAAATCTAACAGATAAATAGAAAATACCACACTGTCAGAACAGTTCTAAAATCTAAAAGAAAAACAAAAAATACCACACTGTCTGAACAGTTCTAAAGTCTAACAGAAAAACAAAAAAATACCACACTGTGTGAACAGTTCTAAAATCTAACAGAAAAACAAAAAATATCACACTGTCTGAACAGTTCTAAAATCTAACAGAAAAACAAAAAAATACCACACTGTGTGAACAGTTCTAAAATCTAACAGAAAAACAAAAAAATACCACACTGTCTGAACAGTTCTAAAATCTAACAGAAAAACAAAAAATACCACACTGTCTGAACAGTTCTAAAATCTAACAGAAAAACAAAAAATATCACACTGTCTGAACAGGTCTAAAATCTAATAGAAAAACAATAAATACCACACTGTCTGAACAGTTCTAAAATCTAACAGAAAAACACAAAATACCACACTGTCTGAACAGTTCTATAATCTAACAGAAAAAAAAATACCACACTCTCTGAACAGTTCTAAAATCTAACAGAAAAACAAAAAATATCACACTGTCAGAACAGTTCTAAAATCTAACAGAAAAACAAAAAATACCACACTGTCTGAACAGTTCTAAAATCTAACAGAAAAACAAAAAATACCACACTGTCTGAACAGTTCTAAAATCTAACAGAAAAACAAAAAAATACCAGACTGTCTGAACAGTTCTAAAATCTAACAGAAAAACAAAAAACACCACACTGTCTGAACAGTTCTAAAATCTAACAGAAAATCCAAAAATACCACACTGACTGAACAGTTCTAAAATCTAACAGAAAAACAAAGAATACTGCACTGTCTGAACAGTTCTAAAATCTAACAGAATAACAAAAAATACCACACTGTGTGAACAGTTCTAAAATCTAACAGAAAAACAAAAAATACCACACTGTGTGAACAGTTCTAAAATCTAACAGAGAAACAAAAAAATCAACACTGTCTGAACAGTTCTAAAATCCAATCGGAAATCATAGAAACACGCTTACACCTGACCGATCACTCTCCTGGCTTGATATACCGGTATTACGTTCAAAGGAATTATTAATCACAGCAAAATAGATTTCCGCTGATATTTTTTCTTTTGTTAAACGTTAATTATAATATCAATGGTAGATATAGATAACAAAATATATATTTTGTCTATTTCCTTTTAAATAATAATTTTCACTTTCCGATAACTTAGAGTTTAATTAATTTTCTAAAGTGATCGATATCGGCTGAGGGATGATATCAGTCCTGATATGGAAAAAGTCTTGCGTTGATTTATTTATAAAGAGGCTTGATATCATGCTATCAGAGTTTTGCCCCGATATCTGTCCATGGGCTGAAAATGCTGTGGTACTTCCGGTGTTTTCGTATGAGCAAAATTGACGTTATTACTTATAAATATGTGATAATATATTTTTGCATGAAATAGCTTTGACGTAATTATTTGAGGGAAAGGAAAATTTAGCTTAGAAATAAAATTAATTCTATATTTTATTTTGTTGCATCATAAATAGGAGTTACATACGGAATTGCAGTATATTTAAGTGCTGGAATGCAGTCTGCAGAAGGACTTTTGGAACTCGCATTTGTTGGTTCAAATGGAAAGACAGCAAACCACACAGTTTATAGGTAATGTACAAAATCAAACCACACAGTCTATAGGTAAAGTACAAAATCAAACCACACAGTCTATAGGTAAAGTACAAAATCAAACCACACAGTCTATAGGTAAAGTACAAAATCAAACCACACAGTCTATAGGTAAAGTACAAAATCAAACCACACAGTCTATAGGTAAAGTACAAAATCAAATCACAGTCTATAGGTAAAGTACAAAATCAAACCACACAGTCTATAGGTAAAGTACAAAATCAAACCACACAGTTTATAGGTAATGTACAAAATCAAACCACACAGTCTATAGGTAATGTACAAAATCAAACCACACAGTTTATAGGTAATGTACAAAATCAAACCACACAGTCTATAGGTAATGTACAAAATCAAACCACACAGTCTATAGGTAAAGTACAAAATCAAACCACACAGTCTATAGGTAATGTACAAAATCAAACCACACAGTCTATAGGTAAAGTACAAAATCAAACCACACAGTTTATAGGTAATGTACAAAATCAAACCACACAGTCTATAGGTAAAGTACAAAATCAAACCACACAGTCTATAGGTAAAGTACAAAATCAAACCACACAGTTTATAGGTAATGTACAAAATCAAACCACACAGTCTATAGGTAAAGTACAAAATCAAACCACACAGTCTATAGGTAAAGTACAAAATCAAACCACACAGTCTATAGGTAATGTACAAAATCAAACCACACAGTCTATAGGTAAAGTACAAAATCAAACCACACAGTTTATAGGTAATGTACAAAATCAAACCACACAGTCTATAGGTAAAGTACAAAATCAAACCACACAGTCTATAGGTAAAGTACAAAATCAAACCACACAGTCTATAGGTAATGTACAAAATCAAACCACACAGTCTATAGGTAAAGTACAAAATCAAACCACACAGTCTATAGGTAATGTACAAAATCAAACCACACAGTCTATAGGTAATGTACAAAATCAAACCACACAGTCTATAGGTAATGTACAAAATCAAACCACACAGTTTATAGGTAATGTACAAAATCAAACCACACAGTCTATAGGTAATGTACAAAATCAAACCACACAGTCTATAGGTAAAGTACAAAATCAAACCACACAGTCTATAGGTAAAGTACAAAATCAAACCACACAGTCTATAGGTAATGTACAAAATCAAACCACACAGTTTATAGGTAATGTACAAAATCAAACCACACAGTCTATAGGTAAAGTACAAAATCAAACCACACAGTCTATAGGTAAAGTACAAAATCAAACCACACAGTCTATAGGTAAAGTACAAAATCAAACCACACAGTCTATAGGTAAAGTACAAAATCAAACCACACAGTCTATAGGTAAAGTACAAAATCAAACCACACAGTCTATAGGTAAAGTACAAAATCAAACCACACAGTCTATAGGTAATGTACAAAATCAAACCACACAGTCTATAGGTAATGTACAAAATCAAACCACACAGTCTATAGGTAAAGTACAAAATCAAACCACACAGTCTATAGGTAATGTACAAAATCAAACCACACAGTCTATAGGTAATGTACAAAATCAAACCACACAGTCTATAGGTAAAGTACAAAATCAAACCACACAGTCTATAGGTAAAGTACAAAATCAAACCACACAGTCTATAGGTAATGTACAAAATCCCCATTGATAACTCTTAAGAACAAAACGACCGTATTGATACAAGATGGAAAAAATGGATTGAACTTTATTTAGATTGATTTTTTTTAAATCGATTGAGCTCATGTTGCACATTCTTAAGTCAATGTCGACTGACTTATTCTTATCTATTCTGTTCATGCTAGAAACAACTTGATACTAAAGTGGTTTTATCATAGTATTTTCAATCTTTCCAAAAACGAAAACAAAACAAACGATACAGTATATTACAACATTCCTTTAACTGAAATATAGAGGAAAAGTAGGTATGTACATTACGCCAGCAGATGCAAGTGATGACCTCCAATAGGTCCTTTAATCAAATTTTTTGAAAATTATTTGTATCAAAGAAAGCAAAAAGTGATTAACAGGGCAACATCTTCAACTGTTTGTGAAGTCTCTGCTGGAGTCCCCCAAGGGTCAGTTTTAGAGCCTTTGCTATTTTTAACTTATATAAATGATATTGGAGAGAAGCTCCTCTATCTCAGTAGACTCTTTGCAGATGATACTTCTTTAGGTTATTCAAGTCAAAATATTGTTGAAATTGAAAATGTTATAAATCACGACTTGTGTGAACTAAATACCTGGTCCACAAAATGGTTATTAAATGTCTTTTAATCCAGACAAAACTGAGATTATGTTATTTTCCAATACAGACGTTAGATATAATTTTAATTTCTCATTTAATGGAAACAATATCCCTATAACAATGAGCCATAATCACTTGGGTGTAACCTTGTCAAGCGATGCTAAATGGAATAACCACGTTGAAAATATAATCTTAAACGTATCAAGACATTTTAATAGGTATACTGCGAACATATAGGTTAAGTAGACAAAAGCTAGAAAAACTGTACTTAGCATATATCCGCCCAATTTTTTAATATGACTGTGAAATATGGGATAATTGTGGAGTGTGTTATTCAACCAAACTTGAAAAATTGCTACTAGATGCTGCAAGGATTGTAACTGGATTACCAATTTTCACAAAAACAGATAAATTGTACTCAGAAACAGGATAGACTACTCTCTAGTAAGAAGGCATAATAGGAAACTCCAGTTATTTTATAATATAAAGAATGGACATGCACCAAATTATCTTAGAGAACTTATTCCTCCTACTGTTCAAAGCACAACTATTTACCCCTTAAGAAACGGTTCGGATTTAATAATACCTTTTTGTAGACTCTCGATTACAACCGAATCTTTTATTCCATCTACTGTTAAACTCTGAACCGGCTAGATCAATTTGATCGCAACCTTGACACATTAACTAAATTCAAAAAGCCATTCGAAAGGAACAGTCAGATAACACAAAACGTATCCCGAAACATTTTTATTATGGTCCCAGAAAACTTAATATTATTCTTACTCAACTTCGTAACTCGTATTCCTTTCTAAGTTACTTTCTATCAAAGGTTCATATAGTAAATGATGCTGCTTGTTCCTGTGGAGTCCCACGGGAAGATGCATTCCATTATTTTTTTTACTTGTCCTAACTATGCTGAAATAAGACTTATTATGATGAACAATTTAAATTGGGTACATACAAGCGATCTGAATCTACTAACCTGTGGGTCCGATGATTTAACATACGAAGACAATATTAATATCATTAAACACGTTTTCAATTTTATTAAATCTTCAAAAAAGATTCCTTGTAGTATAATTACCCGATAATTATCTACTCTCCAACCTCGCATCCATCCAACACAACCTTTTTTTATTAATTCGTTAATTAATTACAATATATTTCTATATGTATTATATGCATGCTCAGAATGATCATTATACTATGTGAATTTATTGTATTAATGGGAGAAGACTTCATAAGTTGATAAAACTTGTGTCCTATCCCTTTTGTTAATTTAACAAATAAAATCATCATAAACTAAACTAAAACCTCCAATAACTCGATTACTAAGATATCCATCTTCCTGTCATTATAACACACTCCTAACTGACGCGCAAAACATACATATTTGTACTTCCAGTTCATTTCATTTGATCTCCATCGATCTTTATCGTTTACACTACGGGAAAGATCAGCTTAATTTAGATAGAACCTGAAAAAAAAAGCCCAAATAATTGGAATTTTTATGATCCATTCAAATCGTTTGGTTAAACAATAACAATATTTATTTTGTAAAACAAACACAAGGACATCACAAGAGTACATAGAACTCTTAAAAAAACTTTTTCAACAATCAATTCTATATAAAAACATTCCTGAGAAACGACTGATGTTTTTGTTCTATTAATGTTTCTTTTGTTTCCTCAATAGTACACATTTCGTTGCTGGACAGATATACAAAGATATACTGATGTCTCGTGAACATATCTCAAACTTTAGTAGAGTTACACTCACGTTCATTGAAAATAGCCAAATATGGTCATGGATATGGACTGGAGTTATTACAATTGACAAGGTAGCCGTAACGGATGGACAGACCAGGAAAACGTGAGTATTAAAGTCCCTAATTTGTGTACACACGCCAGAGGATGGGTATTACCCCAAACATGGAAATTTTGGAAGGGGGAATTTTGTCCTTGTACTATTATTTTATTTAGATATTAAGTGTCCATGTCAACACGATTGTATCCGTTTACAACTATTTAAAACTGGTTTTTTTTGCCTAAGCACAACTCAGTCCACCAGTGAGTAGAACTATGTATTACTATCTTAAACTCTCTTGAAAAAAAATACTATGTTGCTCCGTTTTTTTGTGTGTGATTTCTCAAAGGCTTTCGATAATTTTTGGTACAAAGGTTTGATACACAAAAGGAATTGTAATGGAATAAAAAGGAATTTACTCAAATGGTTTGAAAATTTTCTATATTGTAGACACACAAAAAAAATAGTCAACAGAGATTGATCGTCCTCATATTTAGGTATTCTGCGTTCCTTTTTATACGCTCGTCTCGAGACGGGCCGTTTTGTGTTATAGGATATGGCGGTCGGGCGGACGTTCACACCGGTTTCCGCACAATAACTTTAGCTCTGTATATCGGATCTTAACAAAACTAGGAACCCTATTTATTTTGGGGTAATTATGTCTAAGGTCAAGGTCACCGCTACGTCTCTCTCTCTCTCTCTCTCTCTCTCTCTCCAATCGGATTTAAAATAATTGTATGTAAAAGATTTCCTGAATTGTTATTGACATTAAATCAAGATTATTAAATGTACATTTGTGTATAGTCTTAAATGTATTAAATTTATCATATTTCAGAAAATACTACTGTGGCAGAGACACAGTCATCCATTCAGGAAGCAGTGTTACTCTTACAACTTTATCAGCAGTATGCTAGTTAATAGACAGATCATCGCTTATATGGGATAGTGATTCAAAGGGACCCATACAGTAAATGAAACGTAAAACAATTATATGCATACATATATAATGTTTATTCTCTTTAACTTTAATACAGATCTTTTTATTGCAAGCATTTAAATTTTTTTGCCTTCCACATGATTATTTGTTAAATTGCCAAATGAAGAGGTTTTGCTAACTATCGGAAATCAGGTAGCTCAATATCAAATTATTGGAAAGCCAAATAATTTTTAGGGAGCTATAAACCAAACAGCGTAAACACGATGGCCAAAATCGGCTATAGTCACCTATGCCTGATAGAGCAGAAGCTTAGTTTTGATAATAATAACATAATTTAGGAACTGTAAATTTCAATAATAAATATATCTAATAAACCATGTCAGTTCCGAAAGACTGACTACTGGGTGGATGATACCCTCGGGGACTTATAATCCACCAGCAGTGGTATCGACCCAGTGATGGTAATACAAATGTAGATATCCAATTTAATGCGCTTACCCGTATATGGAATAACCTTCATCGGGTACGCTCAAGATCGAAAGATTGGAAAGCCAAATAATTTTAAAGTATTTGTGAGCATTAAACCAATGGGCCTAAACAGAATAGCCAAAATCTGCTAAGGTCACCTATGACTGAGGGAGGAGAACCTTAGGGCCTCAACAGGATAGCCAAACTCGGTGAAGGTCACCTATGACTGAGGGAGGAGAACCTTAGGGCCTAAACAGAATAGCCAAAATCTGCTAAGGTCACCTATGACTGAGGGAGGAGAACCTTAGGGCCTCAACAGGATAGCCAAACTCGGTGAAGGTCACCTATGACTGAGGGAGGAGAACATTAGGGCCTCAACAGGATAGCCAAACTCGGTGAAGGTCACCTATGACTGAGGGAGGAGAACCTTAGGGCCTCAACAGGATAACCAAATTCGGTGAAGGTCACCTATGACTGAGGGAGGAGAACCTTAGGGCCTCAACAGGATAGCCAAACTCGGTGAAGGTCACCTATGACTGAGGGAGGAGAACATTAGGGCCTCAACAGGATAGCCAAACTCGGCGAAGGTCACCTATGACTGAGGGAGGAGAACCTTAGGGCCTCAACAGGATAACCAAATTCGGTGAAGGTCACCTATGACTGAGGGAGGAGAACCTTAGGGCCTCAACAGGATAGCCAAACTCGGCGAAGGTCACCTATGACTGAGGGAGGAAAACCTTAGGGCCTCAACAGGATAGCCAAACTCAGCGAAGGTCACCTATGGCTGAGGGAGGAGAACCCTATGGCCTCAACAGGATAGCCAAACTCGGCGAAGGTCACCCTCGGGTGTCGAAGATTTCCCTATCTTGTTCTTTTCCGATGAATGATTTTATTTATCATTAGACACCTTATTGGTTTGTTTACATTCCATCGAGCGTTTTCCCTCTAAATTATTTTCTATTGCTGAAGTAAATTGTCGATTTATCGATATACATCCGTGTCTTGGCAGTCTTGGCAGTCTTGGCAGAAAAAAACCACGTAATATATATATTAAATACGGAGCGTGGAGATCAGGAAAACTCTCGGTAAAATGGGAAAATATCTATTGTCTTGTCAGAAGAGTTTGAAGATACCAAAGTGGTAACCAAAAGCCGTAATTCGAAGAAGAACAAGCAACACAATTGCCAAAGAATGATCTACAAAACATACACATAAAAGTAAAGATAGAGTAACACGATCCCCACTAAAAACCGGGGGTGAATTCCGGAAGGGTAAACAGTTCCTGCTCCACTAGTGACACCGGTCGTGCTAATCTATGATGGGAAATGTTATGATGGGGGAACGTCATGATGAGGGATTACTCTGACCGGGAATGTTATGATGGAGGAATGTTATGATGGAGGAATGTCATGATGGAGGAATGTTATGATGGAGGAATATTATAATGAGGGAATGTTGTGATAGGGAAATGCTATAATTGGGGAATGTTATGATGGAGAAATGTTAGGATGGGGGAATGTTAGGATGGGGAATGCTATGATGGAGGAATGTTATGATGGATGAGGGAATGCTATGATGGGGGAATGCTTTGATTGGGGAATGCTAATGATGGAGAAATATTAGGATGGGGGAATGATATGATGGAGAACGTTATGATGGGGGAATGTCTTGATGGGGAATGTTTTGGTGGTGGAATGGTATGATGGGGGAATGTTAAGATGGGAAACGTTTGGATTCCTGATAATAAGATAACAATGTAAATGCAAATTACAGTTAGCAATATCTATTTTTACTAAAGAAAAAAATCAAGATGGTCACAATCACTATACAAGCTTTAACATTTTTTATGTTGAAAACAAATTCCCTGAAATGCTGAACTTTCATAAGAAACTTGGATCACTGCAATGCTTGTCAAAATACGAAATGAGGTATAAGGGGACTTAACATTGCAGGTGTACTTTTGTCTTTCTCATGCAAACATGTTTTCTTAAAATTATCTAAATATGAGAATTAATTTCTTGGGTGGAAAGGGGTGTAACAAATAGTTCATAATAACAGCGATTGAACATTTTAATTATATCATTATTTTAAAATTTGTGTGATTTGGGAATATATCATTAAGGAAATTTTGTCATCTCCGAAATGAACAGCAAAACAATATTTAATAGCAAATCAAAATAAAACATGCTGAGCACTACTATGCACTTTCTACAAAATATAAGTGTGTACTATTTTGCTTGCAGGTAAATATATAAAATAAATAACATGGAAATATAGTTAACGTTTTGCTACATGATGTAATTTTAATGATTATCTGAACCATTGATATCATTTCCTCGTAGCATCAGACTGTTATGTAGGAAATAGTCATGACTACGCAGGAACGATTGATTACACACTTAGTGGACGAACTTGTCAGAACTGGAGTGCAAGTTATCACCACACTGTAAATAGTCTACCAATCAATCCAGCTGACAGAAACACAAATTACTGTCGTACCGCGGTGACTGACGGTTTCCTATGGTGCTACACAACAGATACAAGTGTCAGATGGGAATATTGTTCAATTGTCCCATGTGAGTACAAATTGATTGTAATACTTTTGTATATTATCACAATTGTCTTTTCAATTGTCTCCAAGGACTAACAGTTTTAGAGAAAGTATACATGAAACAAATTAACGAAAATCTAACATTTATTGTCTAGTTTTTTTGTGCTTTGTTGTCTCTTATAACTTTATTATTAACTGTCCTGTCTTTTTTCCTTTAGTCATCGTATTGCTTGTCCTTCTTCGACTTATGGCTTCTGTTGCCCCTTTGGTATTTGGTATCTTTGATATAGCACTGATAAACAGATTGCATTCAATAAATTCCAACCTTTCTGGAGATACATGTTCCTCTAGTTTTCTATCGCAGTAACGTAGTATATTATTTGATATGTTCCTCTAGTTTTCTATTGCAGTAACGTAGTATATTATTCTACATGTTATTCTAGTTTTCTATTGCAGTCACGTAGTATATTATTTGATAGGTACCTCTAGTTTTCTATTGCAGTAACGTAGTATATTATTTGACATGTTCCTTTAGTTTTCTATTCCAGTAAAGTAGTATATTATTTGACATGTTCCTCTAGATTTCTATTGCAGTACCGTAGTATATTATTTAACATGTTCCTCTAGTTTTCTGTTGCAGTAACGTTGTATATTATTTTGATATGTTCCTCTAGTTTTCTATTGCAGTAACGTAGTTTATTATTTGACATGTTCCTCTAGTTTTCTATTGCAATAACGTAATATATTATTTGACATATTCCTCTAGTTTTCGATTGCAATAATGTATTATATTATTTGACATGTTCCTCTAGTGTACTATTGCAGGAACGTATTATATTATTTGACATGTTCCTCTAGTTTTCTATTGCAGTAAAGTAGTATATTATTTGACATGTTCCTCTAGTGTACTATTGCAATAACGTATTATATTATTTGACATGTTCCTCTAGTTTTCTATTGCAGTAAAGTAGTATAATATTTGATATGTTCCTCTAGTTTTCTATTGCAGTAGCGTAGTATATTATTTGACATGTTCCTCTAGTTTTCTATTGCGGTAACGTAGTATATTTTTTGACATGTTCCTCTAGTTTTCTATTGCAGTAGCGTAGTATATTATTTGACATGTTCCTCTAGTTTTCTATTGCAGTAACGTAGTATATTATTTGACATGTTCTTCTAGTTTTCTATTGCAGTAAAGTAGTATATTATTTGATATGTTCCTCTAGTGTACTATTGCAGGAACGTAGTATATTTTTTGACATGTTCCTCTCGTTTTCTAGTGTTTTGTGGACCATTGTTTGTATTTCATCCTTTGTTGTTTGTCTATTCGCTATTGATTTATTATTGCTACACCTTTGGTATCTTCAATCTTTTGTTATAGAGTTACACCTTCTGATCACCCCTTTGGTATCTTCAATCTTTTCTAATAGATTTACGCCTTCTGGTCACCCTTCGGTATCTTCAATCTTTTCTTATAGAGTTACGCCTTTTGTTCACCCTTTGGTATCTTCAATCTTTTGTTATACATTTACGCCTTCTGGTCACCCCTTTGGTATCTTCAATCTTTTCTTATAGATTTACGCCATCTGGTGATCCCTGTGGTATCTTCAATCTTTTCGTATAGATTTACGCCTTCTGATCACCCCTTTGGTATCTTCAATCTTTTCTAATAGATTTACGCCTTCTAGTCACCCTTCGGTATCTTCAATCTTTTCCTATAGAGTTACGCCTTCTGTTCACCCTTTGGTATCTTCAATCTTTTGTTATACATTTACGCCTTCTGGTCACCCCTTTGGTATCTTCAATCTTTTCTGATAGAATTACGCCTTTTGGTCACCCCTTTGGTATCTTCAATCTTTTCTTATAGATTTACGCCATCTGGTGATCCCTTTGGTATCTTCAATCTTTTCGTATAGATTTACGCCTTCTGGTCACCCCTTTGGTATCTTCAATCTTTTCTTATAGATTTACACCTTCTGATCACCCCTTTGGTATCTTCAATCTTTTCTTATAGATTTACACCTTCTGATCACCTCTTTGGTATCTTCAATCTTTTCTAATAGATTTACACCTTATGGTCACCCCTTTGGCATCTTCAATCTTTCCTTATATATTTATGCCTTCTGGTCATCCCTTTGGTATCTTCAATCTTTTCTTATAGAGTTACGCCTTCTGGTCACCCCTTCGGTATCTTCAATCTTTTTTTTTTTTTCATAGATTTACACCTTCTGATCACCCCTTTGGTGTCTTCAATATTTTCTTATAGATTTACGCCTTCTGGTCACCCATTTTGTATCTTCAATGATTTGCTATAGATTTACGCCTTCTGGTCACCCCTTTGGTTTCTTCAATCTTTTCTTATAGATTTATGACTTTTGGTCATCCCTTTGGTATCTTCAATCTTTTCTTTTAGATTTACGCCTTCTGGTCACCCCTTTGGTATCTTCAATCTTTTCTAATAGACTTACGCCTTCTGGACACCCCTTTGGTATCTTCAATCTTTTCGTATATATTTACCTCTTCTGGTCCCCTCTTTGGTATCTTCAATCTTTTCTTATAGATTTACGCCTTCTGATCGCCCCTTTGGTATCTTCAATCTTTTCTAATAGATTTACGCCTTCTGATCACCTCTTTGGTATCTTCAATCTTTTCTTTTAGTGTTACGCCTTCTGGTCACCCCATTGGTATCTTTAATCTTTTCTTATAGATTTACGCCTTCTGGACACCCCTTTGGTATCTTCAGTCTTTTCGTATATATTTACCTCTTCCGGTCCCCTCTTTGGTATCTTCAATCTTTTCTGATAGATTCAGGACTTGTGGTCACCCCTTTGGTATCTTCAATCTTTTCTTATAGATCCACGCCTTCTGGTCACCCCTTTGGTATCTTCAATTTTTTCTAATAAATGTACGCCTTCTGATCACCCCTTTTGTTTCTTCAATCTTTTCTTATAGATTAACGCCCTCTGATCACCCCTTTGGTATCTTCAATCTTTTCTGATAGATTCACGCCTTCTGGTCACCCCTTTAGTATCTTCAATCTGTTCTTATAGATCCACGCCTTCTGGTCACCCCTTTGGTATCTTCAATCTTTTCTAATAAATGTACGCCTTCTGATCACCCCTTTGGTATCTTCAATCTTTTCTTAGAGTTACGCCTTCTGATCACCCCTTTGGTATCTTCAATCTATTCTTATAGCTTTACGCCTTCTGGTGACCCCTTTGGTATCTTCAATCTTTTCTTATATATTTACACCTTCTGGTCACCCCTTTGGTATCTTCAATCTTTTCTAATAGATTTACGCCTTCTGGACACCCCTTTGGTATCTTCAATCTTTTCGTATATATTTACCTCTTCCGGTCCCCTCTTTGGTATCTTCAATCTTTTCTTATGGAGTTACGCCTTCTGATCATCCCTTTGGTATCTTCAATCTTTTCGTATAGATTTACGCCTTCTGGTCATCCATTTGGTATCTTCAATCTTTTATTATAGAGTTACACCTTCTGGTCACCCCTTTGTGATCTTCAATTTTTTCTTATAGATTTACACCTTCTGGTCACCCTTTTGGTATCTTCAATCTTTTCTCATAGAGTTACGCCCTCTGGTCACCCCTTTGGTATCTTCAATCTTTTCGTATATATTTACTCCTTCTGGTTACCCCTTTGGTATCTTCAATCTTTTCTTTTAGATTTACGCCTTCTGGTCACCCCATTGGTATCTTCAATCTTTTCTTATATATTTACACCTTCTGATCACCCTTTTGGTATCTTCAATCTTTTCTTATAGATTTACACCTTCTGGTCACCCCTTTGTTATCTTCAATCTTTTGTTATAGAGTTACGCCTTCTGATCACCCCTTTGGTATCTTCAATCTTTTCTTATAGATCCACGCCTTCTGGTCACCCCTTTGGTATCTTCAATCTTTTCTAATATATTTACGCCTTCTGGTCACCCCTTTTGTTTCTTCAATCTTTTCTTATAGATTAACGCCCTCTGATCACCCCTTTGGTATCTTCAATCTTTTCTGATAGATTCACGCCTTCTGGTCACCCCTTTGGTATCGTCAATCTTTTCTTATAGATCCACGCCTTCTGTTCACCCCTTTGGTATCTTCAATCTTTTCTAATACATTTACGCCTTCTGATCACCCCTTTGGTAT
Organism: Bathymodiolus septemdierum; assembly: GCA_963383655.1. Taxonomy (NCBI): domain Eukaryota; kingdom Metazoa; phylum Mollusca; class Bivalvia; order Mytilida; family Modiolidae; genus Bathymodiolus; species Bathymodiolus septemdierum. The sequence continues at coordinate 119,231,605 of OY726518.1, read as the reverse complement.
CTTCAATCTTTTCTTAGAGTTACGCCTTCTGATCACCCTTTTGGTATCTTCAATCTTTTCGTATATATTTACTCCTTCTGGTTACCTCTTTGGTATCTTCAATCTTTTCTTATAGATTTACGCCTTCTGGTCACCCCTTTGGTATCTTCAATCTTTTGTTCTAGAGTTACGCCTTCTGATCACCCCTTTGGTATCTTCAATCTTTTCTTATATATTTACACCTTCTGATCACCCTTTTGGTATCTTCAATCTTTTCTTATAGATTTACACCTTCTGGTCACCCCTTTGGTATCTTCAATCTTTTGTTATAGAGTTACGCCTTCTGATCACCCCTTTGGTATCTTCAATCTTTTCTTATAGATCCACGCCTTCTGGTCACCCCTTTGGTATCTTCAATCTTTTCTAATAGATTTACGCCTTCTGGTCACCCCTTTTGTTTCTTCAATCTTTTCTAATAGATTAATGCTCTCTGATCACCCCTTTGGTATCTTCAATCTTTTCTGATAGATTCACGCCTTCTGGTCACCCCTTTGGTATCGTCAATCTTTTCTTATAGATCCACGCCTTCTGGTCACCCCTTTGGTATCTTCAATCTTTTCTAATAAATTTACGCCTTCTGATCACCCCTTTGGTATCTTCAATCTTTTCTTAGAGTTACGCCTTCTGATCACCCCTTTGGTATCTTCAATCTTTTCTTATAGCTTTACGCCTTCTGGTGACCCCTTTCGTATCTTCAATCTTTTCTTATAGAGTTACGCCTTCTGATCATCCATTTGGTATCTTCAATCTTTTATTATAGATTTACACCTTCTGGTCATCCTTTTGTCATCTTCAATTTTTTCTTATAAATTTACACCTTCTGGTCACCCTTTTGGTATCTTCAATCTTTTCTCATAGAGTTACGCCTTCTGGTCACCCTTTTGGTATCTTCAATCTTTTCGTATATATTTACTCCTTCTGGTTACCCCTTTGGTATCTTCAATCTTTTCTTATAGATTTACGCCTTCTGGTCACCCCTTTGGTATCTTCAATCTTTCGTTATAGAGTTACGGCTTCTGATCACCCCTTTGGTATCTTCAATCTTTTCTTATATATTTACACCTTCTGATCACCCTTTTGGTATCTTCAATCTTTTCTTATAGATTTACACCTTCTGGTCACCCCTTTGGTATCTTCAATCTTTTGTTATAGAGTTACGCCTTCTGATCACCCCTTTGGTATCTTCAAACTTTTCTTATAGATCCACGCCTTCTGGTCACCCCTTTGGTATCTTCAATCTTTTCTAATAGGTTTACGCCTTCTGGTCACCCCTTTTGTTTCTTCAATCTTTTCTTATAGATTAACGCCCTCTGATCACCCCTTTGGTATCTTCAATCTTTTCTAATAAATTTACGCCTTCTGATCACCTCTTTGGTATCTTCAATATTTTCTTAGTGTTACGCCTTCTGATCACCCCTTTGGTATCTTCAATCTTTTCTTATAGCTTTACGCCTTCTGGTGACCCCTTTGGTATCTTCAATCTTTTCTTCTATATTTACACCTTCTGGTCACCCCTTTGGTATCTTCAATCTTTTCTTATAGAGTTACGCCTTCTGATCATCCCTTTGGTAGCTTCAATCTTTTCGTATAGATTTACGCCTTCTGGTCATCCATTTGGTATCTTCAATCTTTTATTATAGAGTTACACCTTCTGGTCACCCCTTTGTCATCTTCAATTTTTTCTTATAGAGTTACACCTTCTGGTCACCCTTTTGGTATCTTCAATCTTTTCTCATAGAGTTACGCCTTCTGGTCACCCCTTTGGTATCTTCAATCTTTTCGTATATATTTACTCCTTCTGGTTACCCCTTTGGTATCTTCAATGTTTTGTTATAGAGTTACGCCTTCTGATCACCCCTTTGGTATCTTCAAACTTTTCTTATAGATCCACGCCTTCTGGTCACCCCTTTGGTATCTTCAATCTTTTCTAATAGATTTACGCCTTCTGGTCACCCCTTTTGTTTCTTCAATCTTTTCTTATAGATTAACGCCCTCTGATCACCCCTTTGGTATCTTCAATCTTTTCGTATAGATTAACCCCTTCTGGTCACCCCTTTGGTATCTTCAATCTTTTCTTATAGATCCACGACTTCTGGTCACCCCTTTGGTATCTTCAATCTTTTCTAATAAATTTACGTCTTCTGATCACCTCTTTGGTATCTTCAATCCTTTCTTAGTGTTACGCCTTCTGATCACCCCTTTGGTATCTTCAATCTTTTCTTACAGCTTTACGCCTTCTGGTGACCCCTTTGGTATCTTCAATCTTTTCTTATATATTTACACCTTCTGATCACCCTTTTGGTATCTTCAATCTTTTCTTATAGATTTACACCTTCTGGTCACCCCTTTGGTATCTTCAATCTTTTGTTATAGAGTTACGCCTTCTGATCACCCCTTTGGTATCTTCAATCTTTTCTTATAGATCCACGCCTTCTGGTCACCCCTTTGGTATCTTCAATCTTTTCTAATAGATTTACGCCTTCTGGTCACCCCTTTTGTTTCTTCAATATTTTCTAATAGATTCACGCCTTCTGGTCACCCCTTTGGTATCGTCAATCTTTTCTTATAGATCCACGCCTTCTGGTCACCCCTTTGGTATCTTCAATCTTTTCTAATAAATTTACGCCTTCTGATCACCCCTTTGGTATCTTCAATCTTTTCTTAGAGTTACGCCTTCTGATCACCCCTTTGGTGTCTTCAATCTTTTCTTATAGCTTTACGCCTTCTGGTGACCCCTTTGGTATCTTCAATCTTTTCTTATAGAGTTATGCCTTCTGATCATCCATTTGGTATCTTCAATCTTTTATTATAGATTTACACCTTCTGGTCATCCTTTTGTCATCTTCAATTTTTTCTTATAAATTTACACCTTCTGGTCACCCTTTTGGTATCTTCAATCTTTTCTCATAGAGTTACGCCTTCTGGTCACCCTTTTGGTATCGTCAATCTTTTCGTATATATTTACTCCTTCTGGTTACCCCTTTGGTATCTTCAATCTTTTCTTATAGATTTACGCCTTCTGGTCACCCCTTTGGTATCTTCAATCTTTCGTTATAGAGTTACGCCTTCTGATCACCCCTTTGGTATCTTCAATCTTTTCTTATATATTTACACCTTCTGTTCACCCTTTTGGTATCTTCAATCTTTTCTTATAGATTTACACCTTCTGGTCACCCCTTTGGTATCTTCAATCTTTTGTTATAGAGTTACGCCTTCTGATCAACCTTTTGGTATCTTCAAACTTTTCTTATAGATCCACGCCTTCTGGACACCCCTTTAGTATCTTCAATCTTTTCTAATAGGTTTACGCCTTCTGGTCACCCCTTTTGTTTCTTCAATCTTTTCTTATAGATTAACGCCCTCTGATCACCCCTTTGGTATCTTCAATCTTTTCGGATAGATTCACGCCTTCTGGTCACCCCTTTGGTATCTTCAATCTTTTCTTATAGATCCACGACTTCTGGTCACCCCTTTGGTATCTTCAATCTTTTCTAATAAATTTACGCCTTCTGATCACCTCTTTGGTATCTTCAATCTTTTCTTGGTGTTGCGCCTTCTGATCACCCCTTTGGTATCTTCAATCTTTTCTTATAGCTTTACGCCTTCTGGTGACCTCTTTGGTATCTTCAATCTTTTCTTCTATATTTACACCTTCTGGTCACCCCTTTGGTATCTTCAATCTTTTCTTATAGAGTTACGCCTTCTGATCATCCCTTTGGTAGCTTCAATCTTTTCGTATAGATTTACGCCTTCTGGTCATCCATTTGGTATCTTCAATCTTTTATTATAGAGTTACACCTTCTGGTCACCCCTTTGTCATCTTCAATTTTTTCTTATAGAGTTACATCTTCTGGTCACCCTTTTGGTATCTTCAATCTTTTCTCATAGAGTTACGCCTTCTGGTCACCCCTTTGGTATTTTCAATCTTTTCGTATATATTTACTCCTTCTGGTTACCCCTTTGGTATCTTCAATCTTTTTTTATAGAGTTACGCCTTCTGATCACCCCTTTGGTATCTTCAAACTTTTCTTATAGATCCACGCCTTCTGGTCACCCCTTTGGTATCTTCAATCTTTTCTAATAGATTTACGCCTTCTGGTCACCCCTTTTGTTTCTTCAATCTTTTCTTATAGATTAACGCCCTCTGATCACCCCTTTGGTATCTTCAATCTTTTCTGATAGATTAACGCCTTCTGGTCACCCCTTTGGTATCTTCAATCTTTTCTTATAGATCCACGACTTCTGGTCACCCCTTTGGTATCTTCAATCTTTTCTAATAAATTTACGTCTTCTGATCACCTCTTTGGTATCTTCAATCTTTCCTTAGTGTTACGCCTTCTGATCACCCCTTTGGTATCTTCAATCTTTTCTTATAGCTTTACGCCTTCTGGTGACCCCTTTGGTATCTTCAATCTTTTCTTCTATATTTACACCTTCTGGTCACCCCTTTGGTATCTTCAATCTTTTCTTATAGAGTTACGCCTTCTGATCATCCCTTTGGTATCTTCAATCTTTTCGTATAGATTTACGCCTTCTGGTCATCCATTTGGTATCTTCAATCTTTTCGTATATATTTACTCCTTCTGGTTACCCCTTTGGTATCTTCAATCTTTTGTTATAGAGTTACGCCTTCTGATCACCCCTTTGGTATCTTCAAACTTTTCTTATAGATCCACGCCTTCTGGTCACCCCTTTGGTATCTTCAATCTTTTCTAATAGATTTACGCCTTCTGGTCACCCCTTTTGTTTCTTCAATCTTTTCTAATAGATTAACGCTCTCTGATCACCCCTTTGGTATCTTCAATCTTTTCTGATAGATTCACGCCTTCTGGTCACCCCTTTGGTATCTTCAATCGTTTCTAATAAATTTACGCCTTCTGATCACCCCTTTGGTATCTTCAATCTTTTCTTAGAGTTACGCCTTTTGATCACCCCTTTGGTATCTTCAATCTTTTCTTATAGCTTTACGCCTTCTGGTGACCCCTTTGGTATCTTCAATCTTTTCTTATAGAGTTACGCCTTCTGATCATCCATTTGGTATCTTCAATCTTTTATTATAGATTTACACCTTCTGGTCATCCTTTTGTCATCTTCAATTTTTTCTTATAAATTTACACCTTCTGGTCACCCTTTTGGTATCTTCAATCTTTTCTCATAGAGTTACGCCTTCTGGTCACCCTTTTGGTATCTTCAATCTTTTCGTATATATTTACTCCTTCTGGTTACCCCTTTGGTATCTTCAATCTTTTCTTATAGATTTACGCCTTCTGGTCACCCCTTTGGTATCTTCAATCTTTCGTTATAGAGTTACGCCTTCTGATCACCCCTTTGGTATCTTCAATCTTTTCTTATATATTTACACCTTCTGATCACCCTTTTGGTATCTTCAATCTTTTCTTATAGATTTACACCTTCTGGTCACCCCTTTGGTATCTTCAATCTTTGTTATAGAGTTACGCCTTCTGATCACCCCTTTGGTATCTTCAAACTTTTCTTATAGATCCACGCCTTCTGGTCACCCCTTTGGTATCTTCAATCTTTTCTAATAGGTTTACGCCTTCTGGTCACCCCTTTTGTTTCTTCAATCTTTTCTTATAGATTAACGCCCTCTGATCACCCCTTTGGTATCTTCAATCTTTTCTAATAAATTTACGCCTTCTGATCACCTCTTTGGTATCTTCAATCTTTTCTTAGTGTTACGCCTTCTGATCACCCCTTTGGTATCTTCAATCTTTTCTTATAGCTTTACGCCTTCTGGTGACCCCTTTGGTATCTTCAATCTTTTCGTATAGAGTTACGCCTTCTGATCATCCCTTTGGTAGCTTCAATCTTTTCGTATATATTTACGCCTTCTGGTCATCCATTTGGTATCTTCAATCTTTTATTATAGAGTTACACCTTCTGGTCACCCCTTTGTCATCTTCAATTTTTTCTTATAGAGTTACACCTTCTGGTCACCCTTTTGGTATCTTCAATCTTTTCTCATAGAGTTACGCCTTCTGGTCACCCCTTTGGTATCTTCAATCTTTTCGTATAAATTTCCTCCTTCTGGATACCCCTTTGGTATCTTCAATCTTTTGTTATAGAGTTACGCCTTCTGATCACCCCTTTGGTATCTTCAATCTTTTCTAATAGATTTACGCCTTCTGGTCACCCCTTTTGTTTCTTCAATCTTTTCTTATAGATTAACGCCCTCTGATCACCCCTTTGGTATCTTCAATCTTTTCTGATAGATTAACGCCTTCTGGTCACCCCTTTGGTATCTTCAATCTTTTCTTATAGATCCACGACTTCTGGTCACCCCTTTGGTATCTTCAATCTTTTCTAATAAATTTACGTCTTCTGATCACCTCTTTGGTATCTTCAATCTTTCCTTAGTGTTACGCCTTCTGATCACCCCTTTGGTATCTTCAATCTTTTCTTATAGCTTTACGCCTTCTGGTGACCCCTTTGGTATCTTCAATCTTTTCTTCTATATTTACACCTTCTGGTCACCCCTTTGGTATCTTCAATCTTTTCTTATAGAGTTACGCCTTCTGATCATCCCTTTGGTATCTTCAATCTTTTCGTATAGATTTACGCCTTCTGGTCATCCATTTGGTATCTTCAATCTTTTCGTATATATTTACTCCTTCTGGTTACCCCTTTGGTATCTTCAATCTTTTGTTATAGAGTTACGCCTTCTGATCACCCCTTTGGTATCTTCAAACTTTTCTTATAGATCCACGCCTTCTGGTCACCCCTTTGGTATCTTCAATCTTTTCTAATAGATTTACGCCTTCTGGTCACCCCTTTTGTTTCTTCAATCTTTTCTAATAGATTAACGCTCTCTGATCACCCCTTTGGTATCTTCAATCTTTTCTGATAGATTCACGCCTTCTGGTCACCCCTTTGGTATCTTCAATCGTTTCTAATAAATTTACGCCTTCTGATCACCCCTTTGGTATCTTCAATCTTTTCTTAGAGTTACGCCTTCTGATCACCCCTTTGGTATCTTCAATCTTTTCTTATAGCTTTACGCCTTCTGGTGACCCCTTTGGTATCTTCAATCTTTTCTTATAGAGTTACGCCTTCTGATCATCCATTTGGTATCTTCAATCTTTTATTATAGATTTACACCTTCTGGTCATCCTTTTGTCATCTTCAATTTTTTCTTATAAATTTACACCTTCTGGTCACCCTTTTGGTATCTTCAATCTTTTCTCATAGAGTTACGCCTTCTGGTCACCCTTTTGGTATCTTCAATCTTTTCGTATATATTTACTCCTTCTGGTTACCCCTTTGGTATCTTCAATCTTTTCTTATAGATTTACGCCTTCTGGTCACCCCTTTGGTATCTTCAATCTTTCGTTATAGAGTTACGCCTTCTGATCACCCCTTTGGTATCTTCAATCTTTTCTTATATATTTACACCTTCTGATCACCCTTTTGGTATCTTCAATCTTTTCTTATAGATTTACACCTTCTGGTCACCCCTTTGGTATCTTCAATCTTTTGTTATAGAGTTACGCCTTCTGATCACCCCTTTGGTATCTTCAAACTTTTCTTATAGATCCACGCCTTCTGGTCACCCCTTTGGTATCTTCAATCTTTTCTAATAGGTTTACGCCTTCTGGTCACCCCTTTTGTTTCTTCAATCTTTTCTTATAGATTAACGCCCTCTGATCACCCCTTTGGTATCTTCAATCTTTTCTAATAAATTTACGCCTTCTGATCACCTCTTTGGTATCTTCAATCTTTTCTTAGTGTTACGCCTTCTGATCACCCCTTTGGTATCTTCAATCTTTTCTTATAGCTTTACGCCTTCTGGTGACCCCTTTGGTATCTTCAATCTTTTCGTATAGAGTTACGCCTTCTGATCATCCCTTTGGTAGCTTCAATCTTTTCGTATAGATTTACGCCTTCTGGTCATCCATTTGGTATCTTCAATCTTTTATTATAGAGTTACACCTTCTGGTCACCCCTTTGTCATCTTCAATTTTTTCTTATAGAGTTACACCTTCTGGTCACCCTTTTGGTATCTTCAATCTTTTCTCATAGAGTTACGCCTTCTGGTCACCCCTTTGGTATCTTCAATCTTTTCGTATAAATTTCCTCCTTCTGGATACCCCTTTGGTATCTTCAATCTTTTGTTATAGAGTTACGCCTTCTGATCACCCCTTTGGTATCTTCAAACTTTTCTTATAGATCCACGCCTTCTGGTCACCCCTTTGGTATCTTCAATCTTTTCTTATAGATCCACGACTTCTGGTCACCCCTTTGGTATCTTCAATCTTTTCTAATAAATTTACGTCTTCTGATCACCTCTTTGGTATCTTCAATCTTTCCTTAGTGTTACGCCTTCTGATCACCCCTTTGGTATCTTCAATCTTTTCTTATAGCTTTACGCCTTCTGGTGACCCCTTTGGTATCTTCAATCTTTTCTTCTATATTTACACCTTCTGGTCACCCCTTTGGTATCTTCAATCTTTTCTTATAGAGTTACGCCTTCTGATCATCCCTTTGGTATCTTCAATCTTTTTGTATAGATTTACGCCTTCTGGTCATCCATTTGGTATCCTCAATCTTTTCGTATATATTTACTCCTTCTGGTTACCCCTTTGGTATCTTCAATCTTTTGTTATAGAGTTACGCCTTTTGATCACCTCTTTGGTATCTTCAAACTTTTCTTATAGATCCACGCCTTCTGGTCACCCCTTTGGTATCTTCAATCTTTTCTAATAGATTTACGCCTTCTGGTCACCCCTTTTGTTTCTTCAATCTTTTCTAATAGATTAACGCTCTCTGATCACCCCTTTGGTATCTTCAATATTTTCTGATAGATTCACGCCTTCTGGTCACCCTTTTGGTATCGTCAATCTTTTCTTATAGATCCACGCCTTCTGGTCACCCCTTTGGTATCTTCAATCTTTTCTAATAAATTTACGCCTTCTGATCACCCCTTTGGTATCTTCAATCTTTTCTTAGAGTTACGCCTTCTGATCACCCCTTTGGTATCTTCAATCTTTTCTTATAGCTTTACGCCTTCTGGTGACCCCTTTGGTATCTTCAATCTTTTCTTATAGAGTTATGCCTTCTGATCATCCATTTGGTATCTTCAATCTTTTATTATAGAGTTACACCTTCTGGTCATCCTTTTGTCATCTTCAATTTTTTCTTATAAATTTACACCTTCTGGTCACCCTTTTGGTATCTTCAATCTTTTCTCATAGAGTTACGCCTTCTGGTCACCCTTTTGGTATCTTCAATCTTTTCGTATATATTTACTCCTTCTGGTTACCCCTTTGGTATCTTCAATCTTTTCTTATAGATTTACGCCTTCTGGTCACCCCTTTGGTATCTTCAATCTTTCGTTATAGAGTTACGCCTTCTGATCACCCCTTTGGTATCTTCAATCTTTTCTTATATATTTACACCTTCTGATCACCCTTTTGGTATCTTCAATCTTTTCTTATAGATTTACACCTTCTGGTCACCCCTTTGGTATCTTCAATCTTTTGTTATAGAGTTACGCCTTCTGATCACCCCTTTAGTATCTTCAAACTTTTCTTATAGATCCACGCCTTCTGGTCACCCCTTTGGTATCTTCAATCTTTTCTAATAGGCTTACGCCTTCTGGTCACCCCTTTTGTTTCTTCAATCTTTTCTTATAGATTAACGCCCTCTGATCACCCCTTTGGTATCTTCAATCTTTTCTAATAAATTTACGCCTTCTGATCACCTCTTTGGTATCTTCAATCTTTTCTTAGTGTTACGCCTTCTGATCACCCCTTTGGTATCTTCAATCTTTTCTTATAGCTTTACGCCTTCTGGTGACCCCTTTGGTATCTTCAATCTTTTCTTCTATATTTACACCTTCTGGTCACCCCTTTGGTATCTTCAATCTTTTCTTATAGAGTTACGCCTTCTGATCATCCCTTTGGTAGCTTCAATCTTTTCGTATAGATTTACGCCTTCTGGTCATCCATTTGGTATCTTCAATCTTTTATTATAGAGTTACACCTTCTGGTCACCCCTTTGTCATCTTCAATTTTTTCTTATAGAGTTACACCTTCTGGTCACCCTTTTGGTATCTTCAATCTTTTCTCATAGAGTTACGCCTTCTGGTCACCCCTTTGGTATCTTCAATCTTTTCGTATAAATTTCCTCCTTCTGGATACCCCTTTGGTATCTTCAATGTTTTGTTATAGAGTTACGCCTTCTGATCACCCCTTTGGTATCTTCGAACTTTTCTTATAGATCCACGCCTTCTGGTCACCCCTTTTGTATCTTCAATCTTTTCGTATAGATTAACCCCTTCTGATCACCCCTTTGGTATCTTCAATCTTTTCTTATAGCTTTACGCCTTCTGGTGACCTCTTTGGTATCTTCAATCTTTTCTTCTATATTTACACCTTCTGGTCACCCCTTTGGTATCTTCAATCTTTTCTTATAGAGTTACGCCTTCTGATCATCCCTTTGGTAGCTTCAATCTTTTCGTATAGATTTACGCCTTCTGGTCATCCATTTGGTATCTTCAATCTTTTATTATAGAGTTACACCTTCTGGTCACCCCTTTGTCATCTTCAATTTTTTCTTATAGAGTTACACCTTCTGGTCACCCTTTTGGTATCTTCAATCTTTTCTCATAGAGTTACGCCTTCTGGTCACCCCTTTGGTATCTTCAATCTTTTCGTATATATTTACTCCTTCTGGTTACCCCTTTGGTATCTTCAATCTTTTGTTATAGAGTTACGCCTTCTGATCACCCCTTTGGTATCTTCAAACTTTTCTTATAGATCCACGCCTTCTGGTCACCCCTTTGGTATCTTCAATCTTTTCTAATAGATTTACGCCTTCTGGTCACCCCTTTTGTTTCTTCAATCTTTTCTTATAGATTAACGCCCTCTGATCACCCCTTTGGTATCTTCAATCTTTTCGTATAGATTAACCCCTTCTGGTCACCCCTTTGGTATCTTCAATCTTTTCTTATAGATCCACGACTTCTGGTCACCCCTTTGGTATCTTCAATCTTTTCTAATAAATTTACGTCTTCTGATCACCTCTTTGGTATCTTCAATCTTTTCTTAGTGTTACGCCTTCTGATCACCCCTTTGGTATCTTCAATCTTTTCTTATAGCTTTACGCCTTCTGGTGACCACTTTGGTATCTTCAATCTTTTCTTATATATTTACACCTTCTGATCACCCTTTTGGTATCTTCAATCTTTTCTTATAGATTTACACCTTCTGGTCACCCCTTTGGTATCTTCAATCTTTTGTTATAGAGTTACGCCTTCTGATCACCCCTTTGGTATCTTCAATCTTTTCTTATAGATCCACGCCTTCTGGTCACCCCTTTGGTATCTTCAATCTTTTCTAATAGATTTACGCCTTCTGGTCACCCCTTTTGTTTCTTCAATATTTTCTAATAGATTAACGCCCTCTGATCACCCCTTTGGTATCTTCAATCTTTTCTGATAGATTCACGCCTTCTGGTCACCCCTTTGGTATCGTCAATCTTTTCTTATAGATCCACGCCTTCTGGTCACCCCTTTGGTATCTTCAATCTTTTCTAATAAATTTACCCCTTCTGATCACCCCTTTGGTATCTTCAATCTTTTCTTAGAGTTACGCCTTCTGATCACCCCTTTGGTATCTTCAATCTTTTCTTATAGCTTTACGCCTTCTGGTGACCCCTTTGGTATCTTCAATCTTTTCTTATAGAGTTATGCCTTCTGATCATCCATTTGGTATCTTCAATCTTTTATTATAGATTTACACCTTCTGGTCATCCTTTTGTCATCTTCAATTTTTTCTTATAAATTTACACCTTCTGGTCACCCTTTTGGTATCTTCAATCTTTTCTCATAGAGTTACGCCTTCTGGTCACCCTTTTGGTATCGTCAATCTTTTCGTATATATTTACTCCTTCTGGTTACCCCTTTGGTATCTTCAATCTTTTCTTATAGATTTACGCCTTCTGGTCACCCCTTTGGTATCTTCAATCTTTCGTTATAGAGTTACGCCTTCTGATCACCCCTTTGGTATCTTCAATCTTTTCTTATATATTTACACCTTCTGATCACCCTTTTGGTATCTTCAATCTTTTCTTATAGATTTACACCTTCTGGTCACCCCTTTGGTATCTTCAATCTTTTGTTATAGAGTTACGCCTTCTGATCAACCCTTTGGTATCTTCAAACTTTTCTTATAGATCCACGCCTTCTGGACACCCCTTTGGTATCTTCAATCTTTTCTAATAGGTTTACGCCTTCTGGTCACCCCTTTTGTTTCTTCAATCTTTTCTTATAGATTAACGCCCTCTGATCACCCCTTTGGTATCTTCAATCTTTTCGGATAGATTCACGCCTTCTGGTCACCCCTTTGGTATCTTCAATCTTTTCTTATAGATCCACGACTTCTGGTCACCCCTTTGGTATCTTCAATCTTTTCTAATAAATTTACGCCTTCTGATCACCTCTTTGGTATCTTCAATCTTTTCTTGGTGTTGCGCCTTCTGATCACCCCTTTGGTATCTTCAATCTTTTCTTATAGCTTTACGCCTTCTGGTGACCTCTTTGGTATCTTCAATCTTTTCTTCTATATTTACACCTTCTGGTCACCCCTTTGGTATCTTCAATCTTTTCTTATAGAGTTACGCCTTCTGATCATCCCTTTGGTAGCTTCAATCTTTTCGTATAGATTTACGCCTTCTGGTCATCCATTTGGTATCTTCAATCTTTTATTATAGAGTTACACCTTCTGGTCACCCCTTTGTCATCTTCAATTTTTTCTTATAGAGTTACACCTTCTGGTCACCCTTTTGGTATCTTCAATCTTTTCTCATAGAGTTACGCCTTCTGGTCACCCCTTTGGTATCTTCAATCTTTTCGTATATATTTACTCCTTCTGGTTACCCCTTTGGTATCTTCAATCTTTTGTTATAGAGTTACGCCTTCTGATCACCCCTTTGGTATCTTCAAAATTTTCTTATAGATCCACGTCTTCTGGTCACCCCTTTGGTATCTTCAATCTTTTCTAATAGATTTACGCCTTCTGGTCACCCCTTTTGTTTCTTCAATCTTTTCTTATAGATTAACGCCCTCTGATCACCCCTTTGGTATCTTCAATCTTTTCTGACAGATTAACGCCTTCTGGTCACCCCTTTGGTATCTTCAATCTTTTCTTATAGATCCACGACTTCTGGTCACCCCTTTGGTATCTTCAATCTTTTCTAATAAATTTACGTCTTCTGATCACCTCTTTGGTATCTTCAATCTTTTCTTAGTGTTACGCCTTCTGATCACCCCTTTGGTATCTTCAATCTTTTCTTATAGCTTTACGCCTTCTGGTGACCCCTTTGGTATCTTCAATCTTTTCTTCTATATTTACACCTTCTGGTCACCCCTTTGGTATCTTCAATCTTTTCTTATAGAGTTACGCCTTCTGATCATCCCTTTGGTATCTTCAATCTTTTCGTATAGATTTACGCCTTCTGGTCATCCATTTGGTATCTTCAATCTTTTCTTATAGATTTACGCCTTCTGGTCACCCCTTTGGTATCTTCAATCTTTTGTTATAGAGTTACGCCTTCTGATCACCCCTTTGGTATCTTCAATCTTTTCTTATATATTTACACCTTCTGATCACCCTTTTGGTATCTTCAATCTTTTCTGATAGATTTACCCCTTCTGGTCACCCCTTTGGTATCTTCAATCTTTTGTTATAGAGTTACGCCTTCTGATCACCCCTTTGGCATCTTCAATGTTTTCTTATAGATTTACCCCTTCTGGTCACCCCTTTGGTATCTTCAATCTTTTGTTATAGAGTTACGCCTTCTGGTCACCTCTTTGGTATCTTCAATCTTTTGTTATAGAGTTACGCCTTCTGATCACCCCTTTGGTATCTTCAATCTTTTGTTATAGAGTTACGCCTTCTGGTCACCTCTTTGGGATCTTCAGTCTTTTCTTAGAAACTTTCTCCTTCTGATCATCCCTTTGGTATCTTCAATCTTTTCTTATAGATTTACCCCTTCTGGTCACCTCTTTGGTATCTTCAATCTTTTGTTATAGATTTACCCCTTCTGGTCACCTCTTTGGTATCTTCAATCTTTTGTTATAGATTTACGCCTTCTGGTCACCCCTTTGTCATCTTCAATCTTTTCTAATAGAGTTACGCCTTCTGGTCACCCCTTTTGTATCTTCAATCTTTTCTTATAGATTGACGCCTTCCGATCGCCCCTTTGGTATCTTCAATCATTTCATATAGATATACGCCTTCTGATCGCCCCTTTGGTATCTTCAATCTTTTCTTATAGATTTACGCCTTCTGGTCACCCCTTTGGTATCTTCAATCTTTCCTAATAGATTTACGCCTTCTGATCACTCCTTTTGTATCTTCAATCTTTTCTGATAGATTCACGCCTTCTGGTCACCCCTTTGGTATCTTCAATCTTTTCTTATAGATCCACGCCTTCTGGTCACCCCTTTGGTATTTTCAATCTTTTCTTAGAGTTACGCCTTCTGATCACCCCTTTGGTATCTTCAATCTTTTCTGATAGATTCACGCCTTCTGGTCACCCCTTTGGTATCTTCAATCTTTTCTTATAGATCCATGACTTCTGGTCACCCCTTTGGTATCTTCAATCTTTTCTAATAAATTTACGCCTTCTGATCACCTCTTTGGTATCTTCAATCTTTTCTTGGTGTTGCGCCTTCTGATCACCCCTTTGGTATCTTCAATCTTTTCTTATAGCTTTACGCCTTCTGGTGACCTCTTTGGTATCTTCAATCTTTTCTTCTATATTTACACCTTCTGGTCACCCCTTTGGTATCTTCAATCTTTTCTTATAGAGTTACGCCTTCTGATCATCCCTTTGGTAGCTTCAATCTTTTCGTATAGATTTACGCCTTCTGGTCATCCATTTGGTATCTTCAATCTTTTATTATAGAGTTACACCTTCTGGTCACCCCTTTGTCATCTTCAATTTTTTCTTATAGAGTTACACCTTCTGGTCACCCTTTTGGTATCTTCAATCTTTTCTCATAGAGTTACGCCTTCTGGTCACCCCTTTGGTATCTTCAATCTTTTCGTATATATTTACTCCTTCTGGATACCCCTTTGGTATCTTCAATCTTTTGTTATAGAGTTACGCCTTCTGATCACCCCTTTGGTATCTTCAAACTTTTCTTATAGATCCACGCCTTCTGGTCACCCCTTTGGTATCTTCAATCTTTTCTAATAGATTTACGCCTTCTGGTCACCCCTTTTGTTTCTTCAATCTTTTCTTATAGATTAACGCCCTCTGATCACCCCTTTGGTATCTTCAATCTTTTCGGATAGATTAACGCCTTCTGGTCACCCCTTTGGTATCTTCAATCTTTTCTTATAGATCCACGACTTCTGGTCACCCCTTTGGTATCTTCAATCTTTTCTAATAAATTTACGTCTTCTGATCACCTCTTTGGTATCTTCAATCTTTTCTTAGTGTTACGCCTTCTGATCACCCCTTTGGTATCTTCAATCTTTTCTTATAGCTTTACGCCTTCTGGTGACCCCTTTGGTATCTTCAATCTTTTCTTCTATATTTACACCTTCTGGTCACCCCTTTGGTATCTTCAATCTTTTCGTATAGATTTACGCCTTCTGGTCATCCATTTGGTATCTTCAATCTTTTCTTATAGATTTACGCCTTCTGGTCACCCCTTTGGTATCTTCAATCTTTTGTTATAGAGTTACACCTTCTGATCACCCTTTTGGTATCTTCAATCTTTTCTGATAGATTTACCCCTTCTGGTCACCCCTTTGGTATCTTCAATCTTTTGTTATAGAGTTACGCCTTCTGATCACCCCTTTGGCATCTTCAATGTTTTCTTATAGATTTACCCCTTCTGGTCACCCCTTTGGTATCTTCAATCTTTTGTTATAGAGTTACGCCTTCTGGTCACCTCTTTGGTATCTTCAATCTTTTGTTATAGAGTTACGCCTTCTGATAACCCCTTTGGTATCTTCAATCTTTTGTTATAGAGTTACGCCTTCTGGTCACCTCTTTGGTATCTTCAGTCTTTTCTTAGAAACTTTCTCCTTCTGATCATCCCTTTGGTATCTTCAATCTTTTCTTATAGATTTACCCCTTCTGGTCACCTCTTTGGTATCTTCAATCTTTTGTTATAGATTTACCCCTTCTGGTCACCTCTTTGGTATCTTCAATCTTTTGTTATAGATTTACGCCTTCTGGTCACCCCTTTGTCATCTTCAATCTTTTCTAATAGAGTTACGCCTTCTGGTCACCCCTTTTGTATCTTCAATCTTTTCTTATAGATTTACGCCTTCCGATCGCCCCTTTGGTATCTTCAATCATTTCCTATAGATATACGCCTTCTGATCGCCCCATTGGTATCTTCAATCTTTTCTTATAGATTTACGCCTTCTGGTCACCCCTTTGGTATCTTCAATCTTTCCTAATAGATTTACGCCTTCTGATCACTCCTTTTGTATCTTCAATCTTTTCTGATAGATTCACGCCTTCTGGTCACCCCTTTGGTATCTTCAATCTTTTCTTATAGATCCACGCCTTCTGGTCACCCCTTTGGTATTTTCAATCTTTTCTTAGAGTTACGCCTTCTGATCACCCCTTTGGTATCTTCAATCTTTTCTGATAGATTCACGCCTTCTGGTCACCCCTTTGGTATCTTCAATCTTTTCTTATAGATGCACGTCTTCTGGTCACCCCTTTGGTATTTTCAATCTTTTCTTAGAGTTACGCCTTCTGATCACCCCTTTGGTATCTTCAATCTTTTCTTATAGATCCACGACTTCTGGTCACCCCTTTGGTATCTTCAATCTTTTCTAATAAATTTACGTCTTCTGATCACCTCTTTGGTATCTTCAATCTTTTCTTAGTGTTACGCCTTCTGATCACCCCTTTGGTATCTTCAATCTTTTCTTATAGCTTTACGCCTTCTGGTGACCCCTTTGGTATCTTCAATCTTTTCTTCTATATTTACACCTTCTGGTCACCCCTTTGGTATCTTCAATCTTTTCTTATAGAGTTACGCCTTCTGATCATCCCTTTGGTATCTTCAATATTTTCGTATAGATTTACGCCTTCTGGTCATCCATTTGGTATCTTCAATCTTTTCTTATAGATTTACGCCTTCTGGTCACCCCTTTGGTATCTTCAATCTTTTGTTATAGAGTTACGCCTTCTGATCACCCCTTTGGTATCTTCAATCTTTTCTTATATATTTACACCTTCTGATCACCCTTTTGGTATCTTCAATCTTTTCTGATAGATTTACCCCTTCTGGTCACCCCTTTGGTATCTTCAATCTTTTGTTATAGAGTTACGCCTTCTGATCACCCCTTTGGCATCTTCAATGTTTTCTTATAGATTTACCCCTTCTGGTCACCCCTTTGGTATCTTCAATCTTTTGTTATAGAGTTACGCCTTCTGGTCACCTCTTTGGTATCTTCAATCTTTTGTTATAGAGTTATGCCTTCTGATCACCCCTTTGGTATCTTCAATCTTTTGTTATAGAGTTACGCCTTCTGGTCACCTCTTTGGGATCTTCAGTCTTTTCTTAGAAACTTTCTACTTCTGATCATCCCTTTGGTATCTTCAATCTTTTCTTATAGATTTACCCCTTCTGGTCACCTCTTTGGTATCTTCAATCTTTTGTTATAGATTTACCCCTTCTGGTCACCTCTTTGGTATCTTCAATCTTTTGTTATAGATTTACGCCTTCTGGTCACCCCTTTGTCATCTTCAATCTTTTCTAATAGAGTTACGCCTTCTGGTCACCCCTTTTGTATCTTCAATCTTTTCTTATAGATTGACGCCTTCCGATCGCCCCTTTGGTATCTTCAATCATTTCATATAGATATACGCCTTCTGATCGCCCCTTTGGTATCTTCAATCTTTTCTTATAGATTTACGCCTTCTGGTCACCCCTTTGGTATCTTCAATCTTTCCTAATAGATTTACGCCTTCTGATCACTCCTTTTGTATCTTCAATCTTTTCTGATAGATTCACGCCTTCTGGTCACCCCTTTGGTATCTTCAATCTTTTCTTATAGATCCACGCCTTCTGGTCACCCCTTTGGTATTTTCAATCTTTTCTTAGAGTTACGCCTTCTGATCACCCCTTTGGTATCTTCAATCTTTTCTGATAGATTCACGCCTTCTGGTCACCCCTTTGGTATCTTCAATCTTTTCTTATAGATCCATGACTTCTGGTCACCCCTTTGGTATCTTCAATCTTTTCTAATAAATTTACGCCTTCTGATCACCTCTTTGGTATCTTCAATCTTTTCTTGGTGTTGCGCCTTCTGATCACCCCTTTGGTATCTTCAATCTTTTCTTATAGCTTTACGCCTTCTGGTGACCTCTTTGGTATCTTCAATCTTTTCTTCTATATTTACACCTTCTGGTCACCCCTTTGGTATCTTCAATCTTTTCTTATAGAGTTACGCCTTCTGATCATCCCTTTGGTAGCTTCAATCTTTTCGTATAGATTTACGCCTTCTGGTCATCCATTTGGTATCTTCAATCTTTTATTATAGAGTTACACCTTCTGGTCACCCCTTTGTCATCTTCAATTTTTTCTTATAGAGTTACACCTTCTGGTCACCCTTTTGGTATCTTCAATCTTTTCTCATAGAGTTACGCCTTCTGGTCACCCCTTTGGTATCTTCAATCTTTTCGTATATATTTACTCCTTCTGGATACCCCTTTGGTATCTTCAATCTTTTGTTATAGAGTTACGCCTTCTGATCACCCCTTTGGTATCTTCAAACTTTTCTTATAGATCCACGCCTTCTGGTCACCCCTTTGGTATCTTCAATCTTTTCTAATAGATTTACGCCTTCTGGTCACCCCTTTTGTTTCTTCAATCTTTTCTTATAGATTAACGCCCTCTGATCACCCCTTTGGTATCTTCAATCTTTTCTGATAGATTAACGCCTTCTGGTCACCCCTTTGGTATCTTCAATCTTTTCTTATAGATCCACGACTTCTGGTCACCCCTTTGGTATCTTCAATCTTTTCTAATAAATTTACGTCTTCTGATCACCTCTTTGGTATCTTCAATCTTTTCTTAGTGTTACGCCTTCTGATCACCCCTTTGGTATCTTCAATCTTTTCTTATAGCTTTACGCCTTCTGGTGACCCCTTTGGTATCTTCAATCTTTTCTTCTATATTTACACCTTCTGGTCACCCCTTTGGTATCTTCAATCTTTTCGTATAGATTTACGCCTTCTGGTCATCCATTTGGTATCTTCAATCTTTTCTTATAGATTTACGCCTTCTGGTCACCCCTTTGGTATCTTCAATCTTTTGTTATAGAGTTACACCTTCTGATCACCCTTTTGGTATCTTCAATCTTTTCTGATAGATTTACCCCTTCTGGTCACCCCTTTGGTATCTTCAATCTTTTGTTATAGAGTTACGCCTTCTGATCACCCCTTTGGCATCTTCAATGTTTTCTTATAGATTTACCCCTTCTGGTCACCCCTTTGGTATCTTCAATCTTTTGTTATAGAGTTACGCCTTCTGGTCACCTCTTTGGTATCTTCAATCTTTTGTTATAGAGTTACGCCTTCTTATCACCCCTTTGGTATCTTCAATCTTTTGTTATAGAGTTACGCCTTCTGGTCACCTCTTTGGTATCTTCAGTCTTTTCTTAGAAACTTTCTCCTTCTGATCATCCCTTTGGTATCTTCAATCTTTTCTTATAGATTTACCCCTTCTGGTCACCTCTTTGGTATCTTCAATCTTTTGTTATAGATTTACCCCTTCTGGTCACCTCTTTGGTATCTTCAATCTTTTGTTATAGATTTACGCCTTCTGGTCACCCCTTTGTCATCTTCAATCTTTTCTAATAGAGTTACGCCTTCTGGTCACCCCTTTTGTATCTTCAATCTTTTCTTATAGATTTACGCCTTCCGATCGCCCCTTTGGTATCTTCAATCATTTCCTATAGATATACGCCTTCTGATCGCCCCATTGGTATCTTCAATCTTTTCTTATAGATTTACGCCTTCTGGTCACCCCTTTGGTATCTTCAATCTTTCCTAATAGATTTACGCCTTCTGATCACTCCTTTTGTATCTTCAATCTTTTCTGATAGATTCACGCCTTCTGGTCACCCCTTTGGTATCTTCAATCTTTTCTTATAGATCCACGCCTTCTGGTCACCCCTTTGGTATTTTCAATCTTTTCTTAGAGTTACGCCTTCTGATCACCCCTTTGGTATCTTCAATCTTTTCTGATAGATTCACGCCTTCTGGTCACCCCTTTGGTATCTTCAATCTTTTCTTATAGATGCACGTCTTCTGGTCACCCCTTTGGTATTTTCAATCTTTTCTTAGAGTTACGCCTTCTGATCACCCCTTTGGTATCTTCAATCTTTTCTTATAGAGTTACGCCTTCTGATCACCCCTTTGGTATTTTCAATCTTTTCTTATAGAGTTACGCCTTCTGATCACCCCTTTGGTATTTTCAATCTTTTCGTTAGGATATTCATTTGTATTTAAGTGATATGCTATGTTATATTTACATTTTGTTTGACATTTTAAATTGATGTATCATTTATATCGGTACCTTATAATAAAATATATTATATTTAACTAATATAATTAAGATGAAGTATATGACAACTGACAGAATATCGTTCACTAATTGATTAATGGGCAAATTATGGTGAAATAATGGTTCATGAAACCCTTTCAGTCTCCTAATATTGCCGTCAGATAAACAAGCATTAATAAATAATTTAAAAACAAATGTGCTACTTCCCTTCAGCATAAGAACAATATACTATATATGAACATATTTTGTTATTTTTGTATATATTTTGATGAATTGGTTGTAGGTTATAGTTGTGGTGTTGACTTGCCAGTTGCCCCTACGAATACAAAATTGGTCATACTCACACTACGCTCTGTTGTAATACAATATCAATATGTGTCATTGAAACAGGGGATTTCCGAACAGCACTGTCCTGTATCTCACTGTGGGGAGAATGATGTATGGTCCCCATACAACATGTCTTGTACAAGTAAGTCTTTCATTGGTCACAATAGTATTCTTGTATAATGTATTACCGGTGTATTTAATGGGAAACGTTTCATGTTTCAAGGTTTTGTCATTTTTCATTCATATCTTTTATCCATTAAGCTTAATTTTGTATGTCCTAGATATCTTATAACTTCTAATTGTGTACTTATATAAAACAAAAAAAAACGGAAAAATTAACAAATAAAGAGATCTAACATTAATCAAGATCACGGTATATGTTTAAAGTATTACCAGTGTACATCAATGGACAGGCAATAACGGAGAGGTTGTGTAAATATTTACTGTATACATATATAGAACACAATACAAGTCATAACTAATGTTCTAACAGATTCAGAAAATTCACAAATTTACATAATAATTAAAAAAAGGTTAAATAAATGCATAAAATGACATAATCTTTGTTGCAAGGAAAATTAAGATATCTTATTGTCATTATTTTATTTTATTTTTTACATATGCATTCATATTTGTTTATTTAATGTTTTTGTTTCATTCAAGTTCACGTTCAAGTTCTTTATTCACTCAGACACATAATACAAGTGTAACAAGAGGAATATTATACAAAATAGTTTACATAATGACTGAGATAACTAACTTAAAATAATACAGCTTCAGAATATAATTACAAAACGTTTTGCAATTTAGATATTAGTACACAAAGATAACAGGCCTTTCATTTTGTATGTTTGCATATCTAGTATAATATATTGGAATATATTTACATCTAAGCCTTTGTACATCAGCAGAGGTACATTCAAGCAAAAAAATGAAATTCAGTACATAAACCAACATTACACAGATGACAAATACGTTCTTCTCTTGGAGTATTCGACCATCTTCCAGTTTCTATAGGAAATTTAATGTTACTACATTTAAACTTTGTTATCATGTTTCTCTTATGTGGTAATAATTTCAATAAATATTTTCTGAATTAAATTAATTTTTAAATATGCCATACAATTCTCCCCTAGAAGAGTTCTCAATTTGGTTCAACCAGTTTTGAATATATTGATCAGTCAGATTTTGTTTAACAGTAAATTTTAGTTGCACTGAATGAACTAGCTGTTGTTGGTTTCATAGAAAATTAAGCCCAGTTCTCTGAAAAATTGATTTGATAAAATTTAGCCACTTAAATTAAACATTATCAATAATACTCAAATTAAACATAATCTTATATAAAATAAAACTACGTTTATTCTGGTTTGAAATAAGTTTATTCCAAAAATATACAACCCTTAATTTTACATATATATATCTATAGGTATTCTACCAAGTTCTCCGTATGTCATAAAATTCGGATTAGTGGTTCTAATACCTAAAATGTTTCTACAAAACTGAAGGTAAAGTTTTTCTAGTAGGTCGGTGTTCTCATAATCCCATACTTCACAGCCATAAGTAAGTATTGGAAGTATATGTGTATCATGCAATTTAAGTTGTAAATCTATTGGAATCGATATGTTTCTCAATTTTCTATGCAAACAATATAAAGCTTTGCGAGCTTGATTCATCAATTTAGCTCTTGGCTTCACAAAAGAGCCGCTATAATTAAATATGACACCTAGATATGAATAAGAGTCTTCAATTTGTAAATTCTCTCCATATAGCTTAAAAATTGGTTGACTTTTTGATTTTCTTTTACAAAATATTATTACTTTAGTCTTTTGCAAGTTAACCTTCATTTTCCACTGATGACAATACTTTTCAAATATAGACAAAGCATATTGCATATCAGTTTCAGTTTCTGAAAGAATTATAGTATTATCTGCATACAGCGATGAAAAGAGTCTTACAAATATACCCAAATTTTTTGAACACATATTTCTAATATTCTCTAAATCATTTACATTGTTTTCAACAAAAAATTGCTCCAAGTCATTTAAATAGATAGCAAAAAGGAAAGGAGGACAATTTTCTCATTGCCTAACACCAATATCACACCTGAAAAATGATGAACATTTATCATTATTCTTAATACAAGACTTGACATTGTCATAAAGACTGTGGATAATTCTAAGAACTTTACTGGTAATATTTGACTTTGAAGTTTGACCCATAATGATGAGCGAGTTATAGTGTTAAAAGCCTTTGAAAAGTAAACAAATGTGCAGTACAATTTATTTCCTAGAGACATATATATATATATATAGAAATCAATGCATGTAACTAAGTATGATGTCCAATGTACTGTAATTTCTTCTTCAGTTTTGTCCTGATATTCACAATAACTTTTGTTCAACTGAGTTTTATAAATTTACTTGCATTTTTCATATCAGTCTTATTAAGTTTTTTTTTAATATGACAGTATTTTCTCTTACATCTATGGAAAACCTGTCTTTTTTCTCTACACTTCATGTCAAACCATGGCTTATTTTCAGCTTTGTTTTTTTCATAAAATGACTTTTTGCATTTGCTCCATAAAACACTAGCAGAAGTATGCTTGAAAATATTTCCAATTTTTTGTACACTTCATTTACATCATTGATACTCACATCTTGTATCAAAAGCTTATCATCTGATCTGTTTTCTGTTTTTTATCTCGTTATTTTCATTAACAGTGATATATTCAACAAACTCCTCTTTCTTACTGTTATACGACTTAGCAGGCGGAGAACTGTTTGTGTTCTCTGTTGATAGTAAACATATATCTACTGAAAAACTCAACTGTAGGGCACAATGTACATCAGAAAACAATAAGTCATAATCTAGAACATCAAAATTCTTAATCACAGAAAAGAGGTTAGAAGATAATATTAAATAATCCACTACACTTAGGGACGGACCATTTAACTTGAAGGAGGGGGGGGGGGGGGGGTATGGGTTTTTTCTAAAAAAATATTCTGATTCCCAATGTTGCTGAAAAAAATATTCTGATTTTGGTGGAGGAAAAAAAAAATAATCTGATTCAGAGTTTTTGTCACATAGCCTAATGTTAAATCCTGGAAAAAAATAAATATTCTAACTCTCGTGTTGTCCGAAAAAAAATTTCTGTAAGAAACAAAAAACCATACCCCCCCTGCAATATAAATGGTCGCTTCCTTAATCATTACAAGTTTTTTTTACCAATATTTTTATCGTTGTCGATTCTAGAATTGGCAAAGTATAGATTGTTGGACTTGCACATTTCTAAAAGCTTTCGTCCAAAATTATTTGTTCTGCATTCACACTGAGTATATCTGTTTAATGAAATATTATTATCAAGTAAAACTCGGTAGTCATAGCAATATCTAAATAGGTCATCTTCTACATTTACATCCATAACATTCAAAAAAGTTTCATCTGGTACTGAAAAATCTTCTAAAACAGCTGTTTTAGCATTAAAATCTCCAACAAGTGCACATTCCATGTCTTTGTCTATGAAATTTGCTAATTCATTTTCAATATCTAAAAATGCATCTATTGAAGAATATACAGAGTTTTCAGGTGGAATGTATACACTTCCCAATAAATGTCATTATTAAATAAATAAATTTTAGAGTCAAATGTCATTTTATACGTGTTTTAATTGGTTTAAAAAGTTGAGGTTATTTGTCAATGAAAGGAATCTAAGAATAGACGTCGTACTCAAGGCGTCGCGTGCCGTTGTCATCAGGCGATTTTCTTTAAATGAGGCACATTTGGGGTTATTTAAATTTAATTCCGATTATTTGCCTTATTTTGAAAAAATAAATATATTTTTCAATATCATAACAAAAAAGGTTGTATTAATTTATAAGGATTGATCGAAATTATTTGTTCGGTTCATTCGAAATAAACTCAATCAGGTTGTACACACCCTTGCGCAACCCGTTGTGTACAACCTGGTTGAGGTTATTTCTGCATGAACCGAATACAAATTGCGATCAATCCTTAAATACTTGTGAAATTTTCAGCCATGACACATAATCAGAATTGGAATACAAAAATTTAATATGATTTTTAAGATTATTTCTATATACAGCAATACCTCCAGATTTATGCTTAAATATTTTTCTATTTTTTTTTGCAACATAGCTAAAACCATCTGGGATATTTAAAATGTCATATTTGTCAGTTTTTTGTCTCTATAAAAATACATATATCATGTGTTGTAATTAACTGTATAAATTCAGGTAGGAAAAGTTTTGACTTGATACCACAAACATTTAAACAAATACATTTTATTTCTGAAATAATAAGTTTCTGTTTTTTAAACCTTGGTGCATTTTAATCAGTCGCTCCTATTGCTTGCCTGTCCTATTGATATAGTGGTTGTCCGGGTTTCTAGAAGGGGGAAGGCGAAGCGTATATGAGGTTACGGGTTTCCAGGTTGAGGAAAGTGCTTCATGGGTCCGTCTGGGGGTGGTCTGTACTCAACACCATTTATATATAGCTTATCATAATTAATAAAAGCGCGATTGTCTCTCTTCGTGCATTTTTGGAACAAGCGCCTGTCTTCTTCTATGGATAACCTCGGGGTATTGTTAATTCACTCCACAATCTGTTTGTCGATACAATAATCTTACGTCGTTTATCATATACAACCATTGAAAAAAATAGTTTTCATAGTTTTATTGCATGTGCGAAAGTCATCAACAAGATTCCGCGGCATTTTATTTTCCTAATTGTCAGACCATATTCTAAGTCGCCAAGTAAAACAATTTACAATTTGATGAGATTATGGTGATATTATCCGCTTCGTACTAGACCAACACACAGAGTTGAATTTATATAGTGCTAGATCACTGAAACAACAGTCCATGGGTAGACATGTCGCTACACTCGGAGACATTATACTGATTCCGAGCTAACCAGCCTAGCTCTTACTCCTTACTCCTTAGTGCGTAGTCTTTGATTTGACCCGACAGGGAATGGAACTCGTGAGCTACCGCACTCAAGGCGAGCACGCTAACCATTACACCACCGATGCTGTTAAAGCTTTATTGATATCAGATTATACTTCATAAATTAGATATACATGTACGAGTGTTATACAGTTTTGTTGAACTTTCTTTGTTGGTTTCAAGTTCAAAACTTTAACAATTATCTCATTTTAGACGCATTACATATTCAGAAAATTGATTTCTGCATATGCTTGTCATTCAATTTAGATATTGTTTACTTCCAGCTGAAGATTGTTATTCTGTAAACTCAATTTACAGAGGAAAAATGACATGTACAAGGATTGGTGTATCATGTCAGCGCTGGGACATAAACACGCCACATATGGTAACGTATCGACCGTCTGACCCAAATGATTTAGCATCTAGCTATTGTAGGGACCACAATGGCTATGGCGATGGCACACCATGGTGCTATACAACAGAACCTAGTCTGCAGTGGGAATATTGTTCCATTGCGAAATGTTGAAAACATGCTAGAAACCGGAACAAAATTACAATATGAATTTAATTGTAATATTTTTAGTCGTGTTTGTTTTTATATATATTTGTAGCTTGTTAATGAACAGATGCATATTGGACGATATATCTTTTTATATTATTAGGCTAGACCACAACGAAATTGTTGAATATAATTGATGTCTCTCATCCAGTTGTTTCTATATAAGAACACACATCTTTAAAAAGAAACCCACAAACATTGTTCTAATTGGCAACACATCATCATGCCATAATACTTGTGGGCAATAAACCAGAATGTCATTTTGATTATTCCTGCTCCTCTTTCTATGCTAGTATATCTCAAGCCTTTACAGACAAATTGTAAGTTACACAAAACAAAACAGATAGTTTAATTAAAAGCATGAGCCTCTGAACTAGTATAATACAAACGGAACTATCTAGTTTAGGATTTCTAGAATATTGGAAATAAAGAGGAATAACTTCAGTTAATCCATACTCACCAGATCTTTTCTAAAATAATGTTGTTCACTTTAATGAACACTATAGAGACACACAATACACGATCACGACATCCAATCAACAACATTTTATTATAATGCAAATGAGAATCGACGAAATTCTTTACTTCATTCCATCAAATCCATTATTGAGCTGCAAATGTTTAAAAGTGAAGTGACATGTCACTTGAAATGTACCAGGAATAAACAGGATACAATTGTCATGTCGTAGATATCATGATTATGTTAATAAAATGAAATTAAGTACAATGTACATGTAATAATATCCTTGGTTTGAATTTATTTAACATTCAAGAAGTGGCAGTAACATTCAATAATTAACAACAAATCTTATGTCTTACTTTAAGCTAAATTTAGAAATTTTTATTAACTTGTATATATATTTTTGACATTATTGAATAAAATATATTCGACCGTTTTACCTGTATTGTGTCTTAACATTTATGTGGAAACAAGTATCATGAAATATTTATCATTCATAAATTTGCCAAATAGTTTATATGAATTCCAATACATTTGACATATAAACCACCCATTTCATATTATATACAATAACCATAGAAGTCAAGAAATATCAAGAATCTAATGATCATTAATATTGATTGATTGTTGTTTGAACTCGAGTGCTTAGTATTTCCCCGACAACATATCTTATAAGCAATATAAACAACAGCTATATAATAAGGGTAATAACAAAATTACCGAACACCGAGCAATCTTCCAAAAGGAAAGGCAAAACAGACAAAATCAGTCAATAACCGGAAAACTGGGAAAACCGCAATGGCCCTGACTTTGTACAGGCATTTCCAAAGAAATGGTGGGCCGAATCAGAATGGTCATTTGGGCGGAAATTTAGATTTCAACATAAAAGAGAGGTTATTGTGGATAGTATCCACCCACCAACGACTACAGGGGAGATAATTTTGGTTGTATTCTTGATGGTAGGAGGAGATGTGTATTTGATTTGTCCTACATAACAAGCAGATGACCCTCTTTAGGAGGTGTTGAACCCCACAGCGGGCAAAACAGTTCCTTGTAACTATATCCCGTGGATACCGCGGGGGTATTGAGAACAATTAAGCAGAATGCAGCTTAAGTGTGCTTTATGAATGGACTATGGGATATTTCAATTGCTAAAAGTAAAGGGGAAGATGATAGTAGTGTATAGAGCAATATCACTTTGTCTTTCACCGCGATACACACGTCCATTCATAACGAGCTATTATACATAAGGAGATACCATGAATTTTAGATTACATGCAAGGATCGTACACACATTCCTTAGAGCGACTTTCAGGGGATTCGTTTCGACTTATGCACACTGGCAATTGCCCTGTAAATTTGTGCATTCGATTCACGTCCGTATGTAGGTGTACTGGATTCAACTTTATATAATATTTGCGGCTGGTCGGTTGCATTTTTAGCCTACTGATAAACACTATATAACTGAAATGCAAAGGACAATTCCGTTTATAATCCTTTTTGACAGGTGTAAATATTGTCACTCACCAATAATTTAACAGATGGCTAAATTGTAGAAAATCTCCAGTGAGAAATTTATGCACAGTGGTGTGTTTCTGGTCCACCTCGATTTCCCTCCACACATTATCCATGGATATGTCAACTAAGACGATTCGACCAGTATTGTCAGGGAAGGACTGGTTTACCTGAAGCTTATGTAATTATATTATTTCAATCGATTGAAGTGTCGATTTCATTTGAAGGTGTATTTGTCTATTGTCATCCCTGTTTACCTGTAAAACGAGTATGAAGATACCAAAAGGGTAATCAGAATCCGTAAATCGAAGAAGGCAGACAACACAATGGCTAAAATAATAAAAAGACAAAACAATGATCTACAAAATATTACACATAAAACTAGAGATCGAGCAACGCGAACCCCAATTAAAAACCGGGATGATCTCAGGTGCTCCGTAAGGGTTAGGAGTTCCTGCTCCACTAGTTGCACTCATTGAGTTACTCTAGTTAAAACCCCGTAATAAGTCATGAATGAGGAAATGATCTGAAAGTGTTTATGACAAGTTGAGCATATCCGTGGCCATTTGTGACACAGATGTTACGTAACGGTTAACCAAGTCATGGTCGTGACCATAACACGTTCGAAGTGATGATTTCAACTTATCCAATAGGAACCCGGTGATAAATCATGAATGCGGAAACGACATGATTGTGATTACAACAAACGGAATATCCGTAGTCAAGTACGATACAGACACACCGTAGTAGTTAATCAGGTCATGATGGCGACCATACAGTCTTCGATGTTATGATTAGTTGTGAGATATATACTCCATATGCTGGCGTTGCTGGTATTTTGCTACATATAAATGGAAAGTTTACAATGGGAAAATTGAAAGTATATATTTTGTCGTAAAGTTTCGCTCTTAACCGCCCCTCACTGTCAATGCCGAGGTGTAGGTCAAGGTATGAAGCGGACCTATCTGTGTCTGTGGTATCCGTTATCCTAAGTTCAATTGGGATAGATGCGATCAACAAAATAACCAAACCTAGAATTATTTAGTCTCTAGTAGAGCAGGAACTACTTTCCCTTCCGGAGCACCTGATTTCACCCCAAGTTTTTAGTGGGTTTCGTGTTATTCGATCTTTAGTGTTACATGTATGTTTTGTAGATCGTTGTTTGTCCTTTTGTACTTTTTCTTTTGGCCATTGTGGTGTCTGTTCTTCGATATACGGATTATGATTACCTCTTTGGTATCTTTAAACTCTTCCTAGTGAAAGGACTAGCAGAGTAAGGAATAGTTGTGTTGAGGGTAGAGAGGTCAATGTTTAATATTATTGCATAAAATCAATGGAAGTTCATGTTTATTTTATTTGCCAGGATAAATAAGAATATCAGCATTGAATTGATATTCAGTGGATCATAGACGCATTCAATTAATAAATAATTATGACATAAGGTGCATTTGTCTCTAATATATATATAAATAAGTTGGGTTTTAGCACTCCTTGCACAAAGCCCTACTTGACGCACATTTAGTCTGCTTGGTGCACAGTCGATAAGCTGACAATACAAACTGATCAGACTGCATTCCTAATTAGGTCAAATATAAGTGGTAGTAAACATTTAGGTCAATCTATTAATGTATCTTGGTTCAGCACCGAGCAATTCCGTTTAGTATTAGGTAAAAATTCTTGCACCAATCATTTCCGCTTGGTTCAGCAGCAGACGAATGTAAACTGACGGTAATTACTTTTACCGGAATTAAAATGTTTTAGGATAGTGAATGTATCGCCCATTACCACTTTCTTATAAAAGAATGTTGTTGGGCCTTGATGTACTTTTTTCTACTTGCTTTTCGTGTAAAGCGAACCTCTCGTTGTTGCGTCGAAGTCGGTGGTCGGTCACCAAGGTGTGTGTCCGTGTTATATCTAGGGTAGTGGTTTATTAGTGTAGGATCATCTGGATCGAAAGCTGCGGAGTATGACTCCGTTCGGTCTCTGAATTCGGTCTAGTAGCAGATGAGTTCTGGCATGTACGGACTACGTACGGATGTACATCTTTTCCAGTGCGTCTGGTATTCTTCTTCCTTTCGATACTTGGTAGTCGTCAGCGGCCTGCCTTTGATATGATATCTGCTCTCTGTGGACTGATCCCTCTTTTGCAATACACTATACACTGGGTGATGTGTTGTGGTCAAGGTCGTGACTGTTTTGCTGGGCGTCTGTGTTGTATCGTTTATCTGTGTAGGATTATCAGTATGTGCATCTGCGTGTACTTTTAAGTCAACAAAGACTTCATTCTCTTTCGCCTTCCACTGGTTTAGACGGTGTGCGTCTCCATTTCCGTGTGGAAGGAGGCATGTTTTTCTTTTTATGGGCCTGGTTGGTAACTTCCCCAATGGGTTTATCAGCCTTGATCCATATCAGTTTGACTGTTACTGCGCTGGCCATTAACCTGTAAATTCCAAGTCAATGTCTTTCTCTCTACATCTGCGTGTTTCAGAAGTTCGACCAATTAAACAGGTAAGACCATTGTTGTGAATTCTTAGTTTAGTTCTGTTCACTGGTGAGATGTATTCGCTACTCAAGTCTAGATCCGAGTTTACTCGGTTCATGCGCCTCGCTAATAATAACAAAAGATGTACTGATGTAGGACACACACATTCAGAAGACACATCTTACATTATGGCGCCTTACAGTGAAAGTACAAGTAAACAGAGACGAAAATGGACAAATGTACCTTCAATTGAAGTTGACACTTCAATCAAATGGAATAATTTGATTGCATGAGCTTCAGGTAAGCCAATCCTTTCATGAAATTACTGACCGTATTAGCTGACATCTGTATGGATAAAGGGTGAAACAAAAATCGCGATGAAAAATACACGACTGTACATACATTTCTCACCAGACATTACTGCAATTTAACAATCTATTGAAAAAGTTGAACAGACGAAGCATCCCTTTTTATTTGAGTGGTATAGTGGTAATCAACAAACGGAACATCACTTTATATTTCAGTTTTAATAATGGTTATTACTTAGCTTAGAATGGCACAAACCAGTCGCAAATCACTGACAAACTTTATGCGACTGGTCGATGGTTTTCTTTGGGTACTCCGGCTTCCTCCACCAATAAAACTGACCACCACGATATACTGTACAATTGTTGAATGTGGCATTAAATACCATAACTCCTAACCTTTCTTACATAAAGTTGCATCAATTACACCTACATATGGACGTGAATCGAACGCACAAATCTGCAGGATAACTGCCAGTATAATAAGTCAAGATGAATCCAACTTGCATGCGATGACAACGATGACCCCACAAAGTGGCTCTAAGAATATGTTTACAAACCTTCCATGTGAACGAACATTCGTCGACCCCTCACAGTGGCTCTAAGAATATGTTTACAAACCTTGCATGTGAACGAACATTCGTCGACCCCTCAAAGTGGCTCTAAGAATATGTTTACAAACCTTGCATGTGAACGAACATTGGTCGACCCCTCACAGTGGCTCTAAGAATATGTTTACAAACCTTGCATGTGAACGAACATTCGTCGACCCCTCAAAGTGGCTCTAAGAATATGTTTACAAACCTTGCATGTGAACGAACATTCGTCGACCCCTCAAAGTCGCTCTAAGAATATGTTTACAAACCTTGCATGTGAACGAACATTCGTCGACCCCACAAAGTGGCTCTAAGAATATGTTTACAAACCTTGCATGTGAACGAACATTCGTCGACCCCACAAAGTGGCTCTAAGAATATGTTTACAAACCTTGCATGTGAACGAACATTCGTCTACCCCTCAAAGTCGCTCTAAGAATATGTTTACAAACCTTGCATGTGAACGAACATTCGTCGACCCCTCAAAGTGGCTCTAAGAATATGTTTACATACCTTGCATGTGAACGAACATTCGTCGACCCCTCAAAGTGGCTCTAAGAATATGTTTACAAACCTTGCATGTGAACGAACATTCGTCAACCCCTCAAAGTGGCTCTAAGAATATGTTTACAAACCTTGCATGTGAACGAACATTCGTCAACCCCTCAAAGTGGCTCTAAGAATATGTTTACAAACCTTGCATGTGAACGAACATTCGTCAACCCCTCAAAGTGGCTCTAAGAATATGTTTACAAACCTTGCATGTGAACGAACATTCGTCGACCCCTCAAAGTGGCTCTAAGAATATGTTTACAAACCTTGCATGTGAACGAACATTCGTCGACCCCTCAAAGTGGCTCTAAGAATATGTTTACAAACCTTGCATGTGAACGAACATTCGTCGACCCCTCAAAGTGGCTCTAAGAATATGTTTACAAACCTTGCATGTGAACGAACATTCGTCGACCCCTCAAAGTGGCTCTAAGAATATGTTTACAAACCTTGCATGTGAACGAACATTCGTCGACCCCTCAAAGTGGCTCTAAGAATATGTTTACAAACCTTGCATGTGAACGAACATTCGTCGACCCCTCAAAGTGGCTCTAAGAATATGTTTACAAACCTTGCATGTGAACGAACATTGGTCGACCCCACAAAGTGGCTCTAAGAATATGTTTACAAACCTTGCATGTGAACGAACATTCGTCAACCCCTCAAAGTGGCTCTAAGAATATGTTTACAAACCTTGCATGTGAACGAACATTCGTCAACCCCTCAAAGTGGCTCTAAGAATATGTTTACAAACCTTGCATGTGAACGAACATTCGTCGACCCCTCAAAGTGGCTCTAAGAATATGTTTACAAACCTTGCATGTGAACGAACATTCGTCGACCCCTCAAAGTGGCTCTAAGAATATGTTTACAAACCTTGCATGTGAACGAACATTCGTCGACCCCTCAAAGTGGCTCTAAGAATATGTTTACAAACCTTGCATGTGAACGAACATTCGTCGACCCCTCAAAGTGGCTCTAAGAATATGTTTACAAACCTTGCATGTGAACGAACATTCGTCGACCCCTCAAAGTGGCTCTAAGAATATGTTTACATACCTTGCATGTGAACGAACATTCGTCGACCCCTCAAAGTGGCTCTAAGAATATGTTTACAAACCTTGCATGTGAACGAACATTCGTCGACCCCTCAAAGTGGCTCTAAGAATATGTTTACAAACCTTGCATGTGAACGAACATTCGTCGACCCCTCAAAGTGGCTCTAAGAATATGTTTGCATACCTTGCATGTGAACGAACATTCGTCAACCCCTCAAAGTGGCTCTACGAATATGTTTACAAACCTTGCATGTGAACGAACATTCGTCTACCCCTGAAAGTGGCTCTAAGAATATGTTTGCAAACCTTGCAGGTGAACGAACATTCATCGACCCCTCAAAGTGGCTCTAAGAATATGTTTACAAACCTTGCATGTGAACGAACATTCGTCGACCCCTCAAAGTCGCTCTAAGAATATGCTTACAAACCTTGCATGTGAACGAACATTCGTCGACCCCTCAAAATGGCTCTAAGAATATGTTTGCATACCTTGCATGTGAACGAACATTCGTCAACCCCTCAAAGTGGCTCTACGAATATGTTTACAAACCTTGCATGTGAACGAACATTCGTCTACCCCTGAAAGTGGCTCTAAGAATATGTTTGCAAACCTTGCAGGTGAACGAACATTCATCGACCCCTCAAAGTGGCTCTAAGAATATGTTTACAAACCTTACATGTGAACGAACATTCGTCTACCCCTGAAAGTGGCTCTAAGAATATGTTTACAAACCTTCCATGTGAACGAACATTCGTCGTCCCCTGAAAGTGGCTCTAAGAATATGTTTACAAACCTTGCATGTGAACGAACATTCGTCGACCTCTGAAAGTGGCTCTAAGAGTATGTCTACAAACCTTGGATGTGAACGAACATTCGTCGACCTCAGAAAGTGGCTCTAAGAATATGTTTACAAACTTTGCATGTGAACGAACATTCGTCGACCCCTCAAAGTGGCTCTAAGAATATGTTTACAAACCTTGCATGTGAATGAAAATTCGTCGACCCATGAAAGTGGCTCTAAGAATATGTCTACAAACCTTGCATGTGAACGAACATTCGTCGACCCAGAAAGTGGCTCTAAGAATATGTCTACAAACCTTGCATGTGAACGAACATTCGTCGACCCCTGAAAATGGCTCTAAAAATATGTTTACAAATTTTGCATGTGAACGAACATTCGTGGTATCTCCTTATGAGTAATAGCTTATTAGGAATGGGCATGTGTAACGCGATGAAAGACAAAGTAACAAGTGACCTTGCCCTATAGATTACTATAATCTTCCCTTTTACTTTTATCAATTACAATAGTCCATTGTCCGTTCCTAAGGCTCACTTAGGATATATTCTGATTTATTGTTCTCAATGCCCCCGCGGTAACCCCGGGATATATTTATAGGAACTGTTTTCGTCGCTGTACAACACCCCTGAAAGAGGGTCATCTACTAGTTATTTTGGACAAATCAAATACACACCTTCTCCTCCTCCTCCTAACATCAAGAATAAAACTAACAGTAGTCGTTGGTGTTCAGATCATATCCACAATAACTCTCTTTCGTGTGGAAATCTTAATTTCCGTCCAAATGACCATCCTAATGCTACCTTATCTAGCTGTTGTTTATATTGCTTGTAAGATATGTTGTCGGTGAAATACTAAACACTAGATGTCAAACAACAATCAATCAATATTAAAGATCATTATATTGTTGATATTTCTAAATAGACTTCTATGGTTATTGTATACAACATGAAATGGCTGGTTTACATGTTAAATGTATTGGAATTCATATAAGCTATTTGACAAAAAACATTATTATAAATTATAAATATTTCAGATACTTGTTTTTGCACATAAATATTATGACACATTACATGTAAAAATGTCAAATATATGTTATTGAATTATGTCAAAAATATATACAAGTGATTAAACATTTCTAAATTTAAGTAAAAGCAAGACATAAAATATTTGTTAACAATTGAACGATACTACCACTTGAATGTTAAATAAATTCAAACAAAGGATATTATTACATGTACATTGTATTTAATTTCATTTTATTAACATAATCATTATATCTACGACATGACAATTGTATCCTGTTTATTCCTGGTACATTTCAAGTGACATGTCACTTCACGTTTAAACATTTGCAGCTCAATAATGGATTCGATCGAATGGTGTAAATAATTTCTTCGATTCTGATTTGTATTATAATAAAATGTTATTGATTGGATGTCTGTACTTGTAGGCGTTATACTTAATCATCTATTGTTTGTCTTTGGTGTTCAGTAACGTGAACAACAATATTTTATAAAGATCTTGCGAGTATGAATTAACTGAAGTTGTTTCCCTTTAGTTTTAACAGTTTGATTTATGCTAGTTCATACGTTTGAAAATTAAACCAAACAATGTTAGAATTAGATTTTAGAGCTGTCAAATTTTTGTTCTTCCCTCGACGGGATTTTAACCCACACCATTGATACACTGCAGCACCATTCGCTTAGCCTTACGTCCAGCGCCCTAGACCATTCGACCACATCCACTCCCTAAAAAGGAGTTTCAATAATCGTAGTGTTACCTTTTCTCGTAAGGCAAATCTAGGGATAGACGTAAGACATGTGCATTAGCGTGTGTAGATGGTACATATATACTTAATATTATAATTTGACAGCAATCTAACTCAGCAATTTTTAATATATTGTATAGGATAATGAAGAATTCATTATACAGTCACAGGAAATAAAGTATATTATACCAACGTCTAGAAGCATGTGACAACCATACAAATGTATCTGTCCCACTGGATCTCAAAGTTACTAAGGATACTAGGTTAATACTAAATATTATATACGTCTGAAAATTAAACCAAACAGTGTTAGAATTAGATTCTAGAGCTGTCAAATTTTTGTTCTTCCCTCCACGGGATTTGAACCCACATCATTGATACACTGCAGTACCATTCGCTTAGCCTTACGTCCAGCGCCCTAGACCCCTCGACCACATCCACTCCCTAAAAAGGAGCTTCAATAATCGTAGTGCTACCTTTTCTCGTAAGGCAAATCTAGGGATAGACGTAAGACATGTGTATAAGCGTGTGTAGATGGTACATATACGCAACTCTATAAAGAAAGATTGAA
The DNA here is from genome assembly GCA_963383655.1 of Bathymodiolus septemdierum. Taxonomy (NCBI): domain Eukaryota; kingdom Metazoa; phylum Mollusca; class Bivalvia; order Mytilida; family Modiolidae; genus Bathymodiolus; species Bathymodiolus septemdierum. The sequence goes on along the minus strand of OY726518.1, from coordinate 119,195,037 downwards.
GATACCAAAGGGGTGACCAGAAGGCGTAACTCTATAAGTAAAAATTGAAGATACCAGAGGGGTGACCAGAAGGCGTAACTCTATAAGAAAAGATTGAAGATACCAAAGGGGTGACCAGAAGGCGTAACTCTTTAAGAAAAGACTGAATATACCAAAGGGGTGACCAGATGGCGTAACTCTATGAAGAAAGATTGAAGATACCAAAGGGGTGACCAGAAGCCGTAACTCTATAAGAAAAGATTGAAGACACCAAAGGGGTGACCAGAAGGCGCAAATCTATTAGAAAAGACTGAATATACCAAAGGGGTGACGAGAAGGCGTAACGCTATAAGAAAAGATTGAAGATACCAAAGGCGTGACCAGAAGGCGTTACTCTATAAGAAAAGACTGAGTATACCAAAGGGGTGACCAGAAGGCGTAACTCTATGAGGAAAGACTGAAGATACCAAGGGGGTGACCAGAAGGTGTAACTCTATAAGAAAAGATTGAGGATACCAAATGCGTGACCAGAAGTCGTAACTCTATAAGAAAAGATTGAAGATACCAAAGGGGCGATCAAAAAGCGTAAATCTATATGAAAAGATTGAAGATACCAAAGGGGTGACCAGAAGGCGTAACTCTATAAGAAAAGACTGAATATACCAAAGGAGTGACCAGAAGGCGTAACTTTATAAGAAAAGACTGAATATACCAAAGGAGTGACCAGAAGGCGTAACTCTATAAAGAAAGATTGAAGATACCAAAGGGGTGACCAAAAGGCGTATCTCTATAAGAAAAGATTGAAGATACCAAAGGGGTGACCAGAAGGCGTAACTCTATAAGAAAAGATTGAAGATACCAAAGGGGTGACCAGAAGGCGTAAATCCATAAGGAAAGACTGAATATATCATAGGGGTGACGAGAATGCGTAACTCTATAAGAAAAGATTGAAGATACCAAAGGGGAGACCAGAAGGCGTAAATCTATAAGAAAAGACTGAATATGCCAAAGGGGTGACCAGAAGGCGTAACTCTATAAGAAAAGACTGAATATACCAAAGGGGTAACCAAAAGGCGTAACTCTATAAAGAAAGATTGAATATACAAAAGGAGTGACCAGAAGGCGTAAATCTATAAGAAAAGATTGAAGATACCAAAGGAGTGACCAGAAGGCGTAACTCTATAACAAAAGACTGAATATACCAAAGGGGTGACCAGAAGGCGTAACTCTATGAAGAAAGATTGAAGATACCAAAGGGGTGATCGGAAGGCGTAAATCTATGAAAAAAAATTGGAGATTCCAAAAGGGTGACCATAAGGCGTAACTCTAAAAGAAAAGATTGAAGATACCAAAGGGGTGACCAGAAGGCGTAAATCTATAAGAAAAGACTGAATATACCATAGGGGTGACCAGAAGGCGTAACTCTATGAAGAAAGATTGAAGATAGCGAAGGGGTGACCAGAAGGCGTTACTCTATAAGAAAAGACTGAATATACCAAAGGGGTGACCAGAAGGCGTTAATTTATAAGAAAAGACAGAATATACCAAAGGGGTGACCAGAAGGCGTAAATATATAAGAAAAGACTGAATATACCAAAGGGGTGACCAGAAGGCGTACCTCTATAGGAAAAGACTGAGTATGCCAAAGGGATGACCATAAGGCGTAACTCTATAAGAAAATATTGAAGATACCAAAGGGGCGATCAGAAAGCGTAACTCTATAAGAAAAGATTGAAGATACCAAAGGGGTGATCAAAAGGCGTAACTCTACAAGAAAAGATTGAAGATACCAAAGGGGTGATCAGAAGGTGTAACTCTATAAAAAGAGATTGAAGATACCAAAGGGGTGACTAGAAGATGTAACTCTATAAGAAAAGATTGAAGATACCAAAGGGGTGACCAGAAGTCGTAACTCTATAAGAAAAGACTGAATATACCAAAGAGGTCACCTGAAGGCGTAACTCTATAAGAAAAGATTGAAGATACCAAAGGGGTGACCAGAAGACGTAACTCTATAAAGAAAGATTGAAGATACCAAAGGGGTGACAAGAAGACATAATTCTATAAGAACAGATTGAAGATACCAAAGGGGTGATCAGCAGGCGAAACTCTATGAAAAAAGATTGAAGATACCAAAGGGGTGATCAGAAGGCGTAAATCAATGACGAATAGAAGGGGTAAATCAATGAGGAATAGAAGGCGTAAATCAATAACGAATAGACAAATAACAAAGGACAAAGGAACAAACAATGGTCCAGAAAACACTACATAGAAAATTAGAGGAACATGTAAAATGATATACTACGTTACTGCAACAGAAAACTAGAGGAAAATGTCAAATAATATACTACGTTACTGCAATAGAAAACTAGAGGAACATGTAAAATAATATACTACGTTACTGCAATAGAAAACTAGAGGAACATGTCAAATAATATACTACGTTACTGCAATAGAAAACTAGAGGAACATGTCAAATAATATACTACGCTACTGCAATAGAAACTAGAGGAACATGTAAAATAATATACTACGTTACTGCAACAGAAAACTAGAGGAACATGTAAAATAATATACTACGTTACTGCAATAGAAAACTAGAGGAACATGTCAAATAATATACTACGTTACTGCAATAGAAACTAGAGGAACATGTCAAATAATATACTACGTTACTGCAACAGAAAACTAGAGGAACATGTCAAATAATATACTACGTTACTGCAATAGAAAACTAGAGGAGCATGTACAATAATATACTACGTTACTGCAATAGAAAACTAGAGGAACATGTAAAATAATATACTACTTTACTGCAACAGAAAACTAGAGGAACATGTCAAATAATATACTACGTTACTGCAGCAGGTCACCCTTCGCCAGCACCTGAGTTCACCCCCGATTTTGTGGTGGAGTCAGCGTTGCTCATCTTTTCATTTTTGTTGTTGTCCTATTATGTGTCTTTACGTTCTGAGTTCTGATTTCCCCATTAAAATGATGTTCGGTTCGTTTTTTCCTGTTGTTTGTAGGAGGGCGCATGTCTTATTTCCTTTATTTGTATCTGTTTGCGTATAGTGGTGTCCAACGCATATTGTGTTGTGTTTGTGTTTTGATTTTCTTCGTCTTGTGTACCATATGTTGCCATTTTCTCTGGATTGTCCTTTTTGGTTTACCCCTTCGGTATTCTCTAACGTTTACTTACTAGTCTAGAAATGTTAAACGGCGAATCTCAGAACGAATCGTTTACCATGCCTTACTGTCAGTCATTTTATATAAGCATGTTAATATTAATACATATGTCATAATTAAAAGAAAGCAGATATATGTACTTGACGTTAATACAGAGCAGATTTTACAGCGAGCTTGATCTTATGTAATTGCCCGCTAGATTTATCGTTTGTAATAATAAAGAGAACAGTCGTCTGTTGTGTTTGTTGAAACAAGGTTTGCTATGAATTCTACAAATGAAGAGTCTGATATAAAGAAACATTGTGTACTTATTTGACTGTAAGCCAATCAAAATTCTACTTTCCACATTCATTGATTGATAAAAGGCGGATGTTGTCCAATCAAAATTCTACTTTCCATATTCATTGATTGAAGAAAGGCAGCTGTTGTCCAATCAACATTCTACCTTCCACTGGAACGTCAGACAATGGAGTATTAAAGACTATAACACATAATACATCATGGTTATGAAAAAAAAAACAATTATAAGAGACAACTAAACATATTCAAACAAGACAGTAAATGTTAATTATTTTTTTAATTTGAACCATATATACTATCTCTCAAGCTCTTTGTCTTTGTAGACAATTGGAAAGACTGTAATAATATATAAAAGTGACACAATCAAGTTGTACTCACACGGAACAATTGAACAATACTCCCATATGTGGCTTGGATATATTGTGTAGCACCATATGAAACCGCCAGTCTTCCCGGTACGACAGTAATTTGTGCTTCTGTCAGCTAGACTGACTGGTAGAACAGCTACATTGTGGGGAGAAGCTGCACTCCAGTTCTGACAAGTCCTTCCACTGAGTGTGTAATCAATATTTCCTTTGTAATCATGACTATTTTCTACATAACAGTATGATACTGCGAAGAAATGATATCAATGAGAAAATCTATGAATTTACAATTGATAATTTATATTTATAACTAATCTTACCTCCATGTTGTATCCATGTGTTGGTTTAATAATAAACAAGAAAATCTGTTATAAAAAAAAAAAAAAATCTATTAGTAATGCTAGAGTGTTGCTTCATTTAAATAGACATTCACAATAAGAAAATTAAAACAAAACCAATCTTTTATTTCATTCTCAACACTGGCCTACCCTGTCAATTGCAATAGGTGTTGGTCGAGGTACGAAACAACGGTATCTGTGGTATCCTTTACTCAAGGCTGAACGAGATAGATGGGATCAACATAGTTACCACAATGTGAAATATTCATTTAATGGACATCGTCTATATATAGCGGAATGTGAAATCAATGACAGGGCTAGTTTCTTCTCGCTTTTCTTGTGATGCTCCTGCATGAAGTCTGCTTAAAGCGAATAAAGAAAATAAGCTGTAGAAAAGGAGCGCAATTGGTACTCACAGGAATACCGACTGTCTGTTGAAAAACAGGTCTACACAACATAGCAAATATGTTGTCAAGCAAAAGCAATTTGATAATGCGAGTTTCAGAAAACATGTCTATGATATTGCTAATATGAAGTTTCAGCTTACCTCTACCGAGCCATTGTCAAGTTGGTATGCTAACAAGGACATTTTATATATCATTCCATATTCACTTTAATTATTATATTTTTGGTTGGGATGTCATATCACTAGATATACATATATTTCACTAACATAAGATATTTGTAATCATTATACATGAACATCTTTGAATTTTCTACAAACGTCAACATATTTTGTAAAAAAAATTATATTTGAGATACGGTACAACATTAAAAATACGTATACAAGAGCCTGTCCATATATTTAACTTGCTAAATTGGCTTAAGTAACACTTCATTCATCCAGACCTTGCTCGTTTCGATAATAATCGAATTTCAGCTTCATTTGCTCCTGGATTTTAGCAGGTATTTATAACACCAATGTGGGTACTGTAGGTCTGGCTCTAAATTCCGTGTCATCATAACATAAATGTACAGATAGATAATAAAAGCATTCAGACTCGACAAAAAATATCTGAAATCAATTCTTGTCCGATTTTAATAATATTTTTATCAACAAAAGCAGAAAAGTATGCCAGATAAAGCAACTATTTTCAAATGATTTTAGAATTACGAATATAAATGCAAACATTAATATCAACAAAATGAACAATCACATCTCATCTTAACTCTCTGAACACAAACAGGACAACGACTTATGATGTTGTAAATCCAGCTTCTGGCTTGGGACAGGCACCAACATGTGACAGTGTTAAAACGGTTAATGGGATCCCAACCCGACCCTCTTGCTAACTGGATCTCTAACAGCAATATATATAGAAACAAACGATAGCAGCATGTTTTATCAAAATCTTCGTGGTTTAATTACTGCATTAAAGTTTTTGTCCACAAAGGTCCCAACATTGTATTGATTTGGGTGAATTTAATCCAATTTAATGTTTGACTTGTTTATTCTCGATTGTTTTTTTAAAAGTAATATTGAAATTAAAAAAGTAATACTACATTTAATTATGCTTTTGTAAAATGAGAATAATCGGACAAGAATGTATTTGTCTGTAGATGACGGTATTAAAACGTAGATATCAGATTTAATGCGGAAGACGCGTTTCTGGATTGACATTCATCAGGCATGTCCTGGAATAACCTTCATCAGGCACGTTCTGGGATACCCTTCATCAGGCACGTTCTGGAATACCCTTCATCAGGCACGTTCTGGGATACCCTTCATCAGGCACGTTCTGGGATACCCTTCATCAGGCACGTTCTGGGATACCCTTCATCAGGCACGTTCTGGGATACCCTTCATCAGGCATGTTCTGGGATACCCTTCATCAGGCATGTTCTGGGATACCCTTCATCAGGCACGTTCTGGGATACCCTTCATCAGGCATGTTCTGGGATACCCTTCATCAGGCATGTTCTGGGATACCCTTCATCAGGCATGTTCTGGGATACCCTTCATCAGGCACGTTCTGGGATACCCTTCATCAGGCACGTTCTGGGATACCCTTCATCAGGCATGTTCTGGGATACCCTTCATCAGGCACGTTCTGGGATACCCTTCATCAGGCATGTTCTGGGATACCCTTCATCAGGCATGTTCTGGGATACCCTTCATCAGGCACGTTCTGGGATACCCTTCATCAGGCATGTTCTGGGATACCCTTCATCAGGCATGTTCTGGGATACCCTTCATCAGGCATGTTCTGGGATACCCTTCATCAGGCACGTTCTGGGATACCCTTCATCAGGCACGTTCTGGGATACCCTTCATCAGGCATGTTCTGGGATACCCTTCATCAGGCATGTTCTGGGATACCCTTCATCAGGCACGTTCTGGGATACCCTTCATCAGGCATGTTCTAGGATACCCTTCATCAGGCACGTTCTGGGATACCTTTCATCAGGCACGTTCTGGGATACCTTTCATCAGGCACGTTCTGGGATACCTTTCATCAGGCACGTTCTGGGATACCTTTCATCAGGCATGTTCTGGGATACCTTTCATCAGGCACGTTCTGGGATACCTTTCATCAGGCACGTTCTGGGATACCTTTCATCAGGCACGTTCTGGGATACCTTTCATCAGGCACGTTCTGGGATACCTTTCATCAGGCACGTTCTGGGATACCTTTCATCAGGCACGTTCTGGGATACCTTTCATCAGGCACGTTCTGGGATACCCTTCATCAGGCACGTTCTGGGATACCCTTCATCAGGCACGTTCTGGGATACCCTTCATCAGGCACGTTCTGGGATACCCTTCATCAGGCACGTTCTGGGATACCTTTCATCGGGCACGTTCTGGGATACCTTTCATCGGGCACGTTCTGGGATACCTTTCATCAGGCACGTTCTGGGATACCTTTCATCAGGCACGTTCTGGGATACCTTTCATCAGGCACGTTCTGGGATACCCTTCATCAGGCACGTTCTGGGATACCCTTCATCAGGCACGTTCTGGGATACCCTTCATCAGGCACGTTCTGGGATACCCTTCATCAGGCACGTTCTGGGATACCCTTCATCAGGCACGTTCTGGGATACCCTTCATCAGGCACGTTCTGGGATACCCTTCATCAGGCATGTTCTGGGATACCCTTCATCAGGCACGTTCTGGGATACCCTTCATCAGGCACGTTCTGGGATACCCTTCATCAGGCACGTTCTGGGATACCCTTCATCAGGCACGTTCTGGGATACCCTTCATCAGGCACGTTCTGGGATACCCTTCATCAGGCACGTTCTGGGATACCCTTCATCAGGCACGTTCTGGGATACCCTTCATCAGGCACGTTCTGGGATACCCTTCATCAGGCACGTTCTGGGATACCCTTCATCAGGCACGTTCTGGGATACCCTTCATCAGGCACGTTCTGGGATACCCTTCATCAGGCACGTTCTGGGATACCCTTCATCAGGCACGTTCTGGGATACCCTTCATCAGGCACGTTCTGGGATACCCTTCATCAGGCACGTTCTGGGATACCCTTCATCAGGCACGTTCTGGGATACCCTTCATCAGGCACGTTCTGGGATACCCTTCATCAGGCACGTTCTGGGATACCTTTCATCGGGCACGTTCTGGGATACCTTTCATCGGGCACGTTCTGGGATACCTTTCATCAGGCACGTTCTGGGATACCTTTCATCAGGCACGTTCTGGGATACCTTTCATCAGGCACGTTCTGGGATACCCTTCATCAGGCACGTTCTGGGATACCCTTCATCAGGCACGTTCTGGGATACCCTTCATCAGGCACGTTCTGGGATACCCTTCATCAGGCACGTTCTGGGATACCCTTCATCAGGCACGTTCTGGGATACCCTTCATCAGGCACGTTCTGGGATACCCTTCATCAGGCACGTTCTGGGATACCCTTCATCAGGCACGTTCTGGGATACCCTTCATCAGGCACGTTCTGGGATACCCTTCATCAGGCACGTTCTGGGATACCCTTCATCAGGCACGTTCTGGGATACCCTTCATCAGGCACGTTCTGGGATACCCTTCATCAGGCACGTTCAGTGTCAAATCTGTGGAAGCAAGAAAACCAAAGGGCATAATCAGGATACGTAAAATCGGTTATGGTCACATATATGTCTCAGGGAAAAGATCTTAGTAAATTATTTATGAATAAATATATATAATAAACCATGTCAGTGCCGAAACACTGACTAGTGGGCGGATTAATCCCTTGGGGACTAATAGTCCACCAGCAGTGGCACCTACCCAGTGAAAGTAATAAAAACGTAGATATCAAATTTAGTGCACACAACACGTTTCTGGAACAATCTCAATGTCAATAGACTGGAAAGCCAAACAATTCCAAAGCTATAAACTCTGCATCTCTTACCAAGGGTTCCTACTGGTTAAGTTGATGTCATCATTTCGACAGTTTGTTGATCGACAACATGACTTAGTTAACCGTTACGTAGTATATGTGTCACAAATGACCACATATATGTTCCTTTTGTCGTAATCACAATCCGGTCCTTTCCTAATTCATGACTAATCACCGGGTTTGTAACAAGAGTAACACGACGGGTGCCATATGTGGAAGAGGAACTGATTACGCTTCCGGAGCATCTGAGTTCACCCCGGTTTTAGTAGGATTCGTGTTACTTGATCTTTAGTTTTCTGTGTAGTGTTTTGTAGATCGTTGTTTGCTTTAGTAGGATTCGTGTTACTTGATCTTTAGTTTTCTGTGTAGTGTTTTGTAGATCGTTGTTTGCTTTAGTAGGATTCGTGTTACTTGATCTTTAGTTTTCTGTGTAGTGTTTTGTAGATCATTGTTTGTTTTAGTAGGATTCGTGTTACTTGATCTTTAGTTTTCTGTGTAGTGTTTTGTAGATAGTTGTTTGTTTTAGTAGGATTCGTGTTACTTGATCTTTAGTTTTCTGTGTAGTGTTTTGTAGACCGTTGTTTGTTTTAGTAGGATTCGTGTTACTCGATCTTTAGTTTTCTGTGTAGTGTTTTGTAGATAGTTGTTTGTTTTAGTAGGATTCGTGTTACTTGATCTTTAGTTTTCTGTGTAGTGTTTTGTAGATCGCTGTTTGTTTTAGTAGGATTCGTGTTACTTGATCTTTAGTTTTCTGTGTAGTGTTTTGTAGATCGTTGTTTGTTTTAGTAGGATTCGTGTTACTCGATCTTTAGTTTTCTGTGTAGTGTTTTGTAGATAGTTGTTTGTTTTAGTAGGATTCGTGTTACTGATCTTTAGTTTTCTGTGTAGTGTTTTGTAGATCGCTGTTTGTTTTAGTAGGATTCGTGTTACTTGATCTTTAGTTTTCTGTGTAGTGTTTTGTAGATCGTTGTTTGCTTTAGTAGGATTCGTGTTACTTGATCTTTAGTTTTCTGTGTAGTGTTTTGTAGATCGTTGTTTGTTTTAGTAGGATTCGTGTTATTTGATCTTTAGTTTTCTGTGTAGTGTTTTGTAGATAGTTGTTTGTTTTAGTAGGATTCGTGTTACTTGATCTTTAGTTTTCTGTGTAGTGTTTTGTAGATCGTTGTTTGTTTTAGTAGGATTCGTGTTACTTGATCTTTAGTTTTCTGTGTAGTGTTTTGTAGATCGTTGTTTGTTTTAGTAGGATTCGTGTTACTCGATCTTTAGTTTTCTGTGTAGTGTTTTGTAGATAGTTGTTTGTTTTAGTAGGATTCGTGTTACTTGATCTTTAGTTTTCTGTGTAGTGTTTTGTAGATCGCTGTTTGTTTTAGTAGGATTGGTGTTACTTGATCTTTAGTTTTCTGTGTAGTGTTTTGTAGATCGTTGTTTGCTTTAGTAGGATTCGTGTTACTTGATCTTTAGTTTTCTGTGTAGTGTTTTGTAGATCGTTGTTTGTTTTATTAGGATTCGTGTTACTTGATCTTTAGTTTTCTGTGTAGTGTTTTGTAGATAGTTGTTTGTTTTAGTAGGATTCGTGTTACTTGATCTTTAGTTTTCTGTGTAGTGTTTTGTAGATAGTTGTTTGTTTTAGTAGGATTCGTGTTACTTGATCTTTAGTTTTCTGTGTAGTGTTTTGTAGATCATTGTTTGTTTTAGTAGGATTCGTGTTACTTGATCTTTAGTTTTCTGTGTAGTGTTTTGTAGATCGTTGTTTGTTTTAGTAGGATTCGTGTTACTTGATCTTTAGTTTTCTGTGTAGTGTTTTGTAGATCGTTGTTTGTTTTAGTAGGATTCGTGTTACTTGATCTTTAGTTTTCTGTGTAGTGTTTTGTAGATCATTGTTTGTTTTAGTAGGATTCGTGTTACTTGATCTTTAGTTTTCTGTGTAGTGTTTTGTAGATCGTTGTTTGTTTTAGTAGGATTCGTGTTACTTGATCTTTAGTTTTCTGTGTAGTGTTTTGTAGATAGTTGTTTGTTTTAGTAGGATTCGTGTTACTTGATCTTTAGTTTTCTGTGTAGTGTTTTGTAGATAGTTGTTTGTTTTAGTAGGATTGGTGTTACTTGATCTTTAGTTTTCTGTGTAGTGTTTTGTAGATCGCTGTTTGTTTTAGTAGGATTCGTGTTACTTGATCTTTAGTTTTCTGTGTAGTGTTTTGTAGATCGCTGTTTGTTTTAGTAGGATTCGTGTTACTTGATCTTTAGTTTTCTGTGTAGTGTTTGGTAGATAGTTGTTTGTTTTAGTAGGATTCGTGTTACTTGATCTTTAGTTTTCTGTGTAGTGTTTTGTAGATCATTGTTTGTTTTAGTAGGATTCGTGTTACTTGATCTTTAGTTTTCTGTGTAGTGTTTTGTAGATCGTTGTTTGTTTTAGTAGGATTCGTGTTACTTGATCTTTAGTTTTCTGTGTAGTGTTTTGTAGATCGTTGTTTGTTTTAGTAGGATTCGTGTTACTTGATCTTTAGTTTTCTGTGTAGTGTTTTGTAGATAGTTGTTTGTTTTAGTAGGATTCGTGTTACTTGATCTTTAGTTTTCTGTGTAGTGTTTTGTAGATCGTTGTTTGCTTTAGTAGGATTCGTGTTACTTGATCTTTAGTTTTCTGTGTAGTGTTTTGTAGATCGTTGTTTGTTTTAGTAGGATTCGTGTTACTTGATCTTTAGTTTTCTGTGTAGTGTTTTGTAGATCGTTGTTTGTTTTAGTAGGATTCGTGTTACTCGATCTTTAGTTTTCTGTGTAGTGTTTTGTAGATCGCTGTTTGTTTTAGTAGGATTCGTGTTACTCGATCTTTAGTTTTCTGTGTAGTGTTTTGTAGATCGTTGTTTGCTTTAGTAGGATTCGTGTTACTTGATCTTTAGTTTTCTGTGTAGTGTTTTGTAGATCGTTGTTTGTTTTAGTAGGATTCGTGTTACTTGATCTTTAGTTTTCTGTGTAGTGTTTTGTAGATAGTTGTTTGTTTTAGTAGGATTCGTGTTACTTGATCTTTAGTTTTCTGTGTAGTGTTTTGTAGATCGTTGTTTGTTTTAGTAGGATTCGTGTTACTTGATATTTAGTTTTCTGTGTAGTGTTTTGTAGATCGTTGTTTGTTTTAGTAGGATTCGTGTTACTTGATCTTTAGTTTTCTGTGCAGTGTTTTGTAGATAGTTGTTTGTTTTAGTAGGATTCGTGTTACTTGATCTTTAGTTTTCTGTGTAGTGTTTTGTAGATCGTTGTTTGTTTTAGTAGGATTTGTGTTACTTGATCTTTAGTTTTCTGTGTAGTGTTTTGTAGATCGTTGTTTGTTTTAGTAGGATTCGTGTTACTTGATCTTTAGTTTTCTGTGTAGTGTTTTGTAGATCGTTGTTTGTTTTAGTAGGATTCGTGTTACTTGATCTTTAGTTTTCTGTGTAGTGTTTTGTAGATAGTTGTTTGTTTTAGTAGGATTCGTGTTACTTGATCTTTAGTTTTCTGTGTAGTGTTTTGTAGATAGTTGTTTGTTTTAGTAGGATTCGTGTTACTTGATCTTTAGTTTTCTGTGTAGTGTTTTGTAGATCGTTGTTTGTTTTAGTAGGATTCGTGTTACTTGATGTTTAGTTTTCTGTGCAGTGTTTTGTAGATCGTTGTTTGTTTTAGTAGGATTCGTGTTACTTGATCTTTAGTTTTCTGTGTAGTGTTTTGTAGATCGTTGTTTGTTTTAGTAGGATTCGTGTTACTTGATCTTTAGTTTTCTGTGTAGTGTTTTGTAGATCGTTGTTTGTTTTAGTAGGATTCGTGTTACTTGATCTTTAGTTTTCTGTGTAGTGTTTTGTAGATCGTTGTTTGTTTTAGTAGGATTCGTGTTACTTGATCTTTAGTTTTCTGTGTAGTGTTTTGTAGATCGTTGTTTGTTTTAGTAGGATTCGTGTTACTTGATCTTTAGTTTTCTGTGTAGTGTTTTGTAGATCGTTGTTTGTTTTAGTAGGATTCGTGTTACTTGATCTTTAGTTTTCTGTGTAGTGCTTTGTAGATCATTGTTTGTTTTAGTAGGATTCGTGTTACTTGATCTTTAGTTTTCTGTGTAGTGTTTTGTAGATCGTTGTTTGTTTTAGTAGGATTCGTGTTACTTGATCTTTAGTTTTCTGTGTAGTGTTTTGTAGATCGTTGTTTGTTTTAGTAGGATTCGTGTTACTTGATCTTTAGTTTTCTGTGTAGTGTTTTGTAGATCGTTGTTTGTTTTAGTAGAATTCGTGTTACTTGATCTTTAGTTTTCTGTGTAGTGTTTTGTAGATCGTTGTTTGTTTTAGTAGGATTCGTGTTACTTGATCTTTAGTTTTCTGTGTAGTGTTTTGTAGATAGTCGTTTGTTTTAGTAGGATTCGTGTTACTTGATCTTTAGATTTCTGTGTAGTGTTTTGTAGATCGTCGTTTGTTTTAGTAGGATTCGTGTTACTTGATCTTTAGTTTTCTGTGTAGTGTTATGTAGATCGTTGTTTGTTTTAGTAGGATTCGTGTTACTTGATCTTTAGTTTTCTGTGTAGTGTTTTGTAGATCGTTGTTTGTTTTAGTAGGGTTCGTGTTACTTGATCTTTAGTTTTCTGTGTAGTGTTTTGTAGATCGTTGTTTGTTTTAGTAGGATTCGTGTTACTTGATCTTTAGTTTTCTGTGTAGTGTTTTGTAGATCGTTGTTTGTTTTAGTAGGATTCGTGTTACTTGATCTTTAGTTTTCTGTGTAGTGTTTTGTAGATCGTTGTTTGTTTTAGTAGGATTCGTGTTACTTGATCTTTAGTTTTCTGTGTAGTGTTTTGTAGATAGTTGTTTGTTTTAGTAGGGTTCGTGTTACTTGATCTTTAGTTTTCTGTGTAGTGTTTTGTAGATCGTTGTTTGTTTTAGTAGGATTCGTGTTACTTGATCTTTAGTTTTCTGTGTAGTGTTTTGTAGATAGTTGTTTGTTTTAGTAGGATTCGTGTTACTTGATCTTTAGTTTTCTGTGTAGTGTTTTGTAGATCGTTGTTTGTTTTAGTAGGATTCGTGTTACTTGATGTTTAGTTTTCTGTGCAGTGTTTTGTAGATCGTTGTTTGTTTTAGTAGGATTCGTGTTACTTGATCTTTAGTTTTCTGTGTAGTGTTTTGTAGATCGTTGTTTGTTTTAGTAGGATTCGTGTTACTTGATCTTTAGTTTTCTGTGTAGTGTTTTGTAGATCGTTGTTTGTTTTAGTAGGATTCGTGTTACTTGATCTTTAGTTTTCTGTGTAGTGTTTTGTAGATCGTTGTTTGTTTTAGTAGGATTCGTGTTACTTGATCTTTAGTTTTCTGTGTAGTGTTTTGTAGATCGTTGTTTGTTTTAGTAGGATTCGTGTTACTTGATCTTTAGTTTTCTGTGTAGTGTTTTGTAGATCGTTGTTTGTTTTAGTAGGATTCGTGTTACTTGATCTTTAGTTTTCTGTGTAGTGCTTTGTAGATCATTGTTTGTTTTAGTAGGATTCGTGTTACTTGATCTTTAGTTTTCTGTGTAGTGTTTTGTAGATCGTTGTTTGTTTTAGTAGGATTCGTGTTACTTGATCTTTAGTTTTCTGTGTAGTGTTTTGTAGATCGTTGTTTGTTTTAGTAGGATTCGTGTTACTTGATCTTTAGTTTTCTGTGTAGTGTTTTGTAGATCGTTGTTTGTTTTAGTAGAATTCGTGTTACTTGATCTTTAGTTTTCTGTGTAGTGTTTTGTAGATCGTCGTTTGTTTTAGTAGGATTCGTGTTACTTGATCTTTAGTTTTCTGTGTAGTGTTTTGTAGATAGTCGTTTGTTTTAGTAGGATTCGTGTTACTTGATCTTTAGATTTCTGTGTAGTGTTTTGTAGATCGTCGTTTGTTTTAGTAGGATTCGTGTTACTTGATCTTTAGTTTTCTGTGTAGTGTTTTGTAGATCGTTGTTTGTTTTAGTAGGATTCGTGTTACTTGATCTTTAGTTTTCTGTGTAGTGTTTTGTAGATCGTTGTTTGTTTTAGTAGGGTTCGTGTTACTTGATCTTTAGTTTTCTGTGTAGTGTTTTGTAGATCGTTGTTTGTTTTAGTAGGATTCGTGTTACTTGATCTTTAGTTTTCTGTGTAGTGTTTTGTAGATCGTTGTTTGTTTTAGTAGGATTCGTGTTACTTGATCTTTAGTTTTCTGTGTAGTGTTTTGTAGATCGTTGTTTGTTTTAGTAGGATTCGTGTTACTTGATCTTTAGTTTTCTGTGTAGTGTTTTGTAGATAGTTGTTTGTTTTAGTAGGGTTCGTGTTACTTGATCTTTAGTTTTCTGTGTAGTGTTTTGTAGATCGTTGTTTGTTTTAGTAGGATTCGTGTTACTTGATCTTTAGTTTTCTGTGTAGTGTTTTGTAGATCGTTGTTTGTTTTAGTAGGATTCGTGTTACTTGATCTTTAGTTTTCTGTGTAGTGTTTTGTAGACCGTTGTTTGTTTTAGTAGGATTCGTGTTACTTGATCTTTAGTTTTCTGTGTAGTGTTTTGTAGATAGTTGTTTGTTTTAGTAGGATTCGTGTTACTTGATCTTTAGTTTTCTGTGTAGTGTTTTGTAGATAGTTGTTTGTTTTAGTAGGATTCGTGTTACTTGATCTTTAGTTTTCTGTGTAGTGTTTTGTAGATTGTTGTTTGTTTTAGTAGGATTCGTGTTACTTGATCTTTAGTTTTCTGTGTAGTGTTTTGTAGATAGTTGTTTGTTTTAGTAGGATTCGTGTTACTTGATCTTTAGTTTTCTGTGTAGTGTTTTGTAGATAGTTGTTTGTTTTAGTAGGATTCGTGTTACTTGATCTTTAGTTTTCTGTGTAGTGTTTTGTAGATCGTTGTTTGTTTTAGTAGGATTCGTGTTACTTGATGTTTAGTTTTCTGTGTAGTGTTTTGTAGATCGTTGTTTGTTTTAGTAGGATTCGTGTTACTTGATCTTTAGTTTTCTGTGTAGTGTTTTGTAGATCGTTGTTTGTTTTAGTAGGATTCGTGTTACTTGATCTTTAGTTTTCTGTGTAGTGTTTTGTAGATCGTTGTTTGTTTTAGTAGGATTCGTGTTACTTGATCTTTAGTTTTCTGTGTAGTGTTTTGTAGATCATTGTTTGTTTTAGTAGGATTCGTGTTACTTGATCTTTAGTTTTCTGTGTAGTGTTTTGTAGATCGTTGTTTGTTTTAGTAGGATTCGTGTTACTTGATGTTTTAGTTTTCTGTGTAGTGTTTTGTAGATCGTTGTTTGTTTTAGTAGGATTCGTGTTACTTGATCTTTAGTTTTCTGTGTAGTGTTTTGTAGATCGTTGTTTGTTTTAGTAGGATTCGTGTTACTTGATCTTTAGTTTTCTGTGTAGTGTTTTGTAGATCGTTGTTTGTTTTAGTAGGATTCGTGTTACTTGATCTTTAGTTTTCTGTGTAGTGTTTTGTAGATCGTTGTTTGTTTTAGTAGGATTCGTGTTACTTGATCTTTAGTTTACTGTGTAGTGTTTTGTAGATAGTTGTTTGTTTTAGTAGGATTGGTGTTACTTGATCTTTAGTTTTCTGTGTAGTGTTTTGTAGATCGTTGTTTGTTTTAGTAGGATTCGTGTTACTTGATCTTTAGTTTTCTGTGTAGTGTTTTGTAGATCGTTGTTTGTTTTTAGTAGGATTTGGTGTTACTTGATCTTTAGTTTCTGTGTAGTGTTTTGTAGATCGTTGTTTGTTTTAGTAGGATTCGTGTTACTTGATCTTTAGTTTTCTGTGTAGTGTATTGTAGATCGTTGTTTGTTTTTAGTAGGGTTCGTGTTACTTGATCTTTAGTTTTCTGTGTAGTGTTTTGTAGATCGTTGTTTGTTTTAGTAGGAGTGGTGTTACTTGATCTTTAGTTTTCTGTGTAGTGTATTGTAGATCGTTGTTTGTTTTTAGTAGGGTTCGTGTTACTTGATCTTTAGTTTTCTGTGTAGTGTTTTGTAGATCGTTGTTTGTTTTAGTAGGATTCGTGTTACTTGATCTTTAGTTTTCTGTGTAGTGTATTGTAGATCGTTGTTTGTTTTTAGTAGGGTTCGTGTTACTTGATCTTTAGTTTTCTGTGTAGTGTTTTGTAGATCGTTGTTTGTTTTAGTAGGATTCGTGTTACTTGATCTTTAGTTTTCTGTGTAGTGTTTTGTAGATCGTTGTTTGTTTTAGTAGGATTCGTGTTACTTGATCTTTAGTTTTCTGTGTAGTGTTTTGTAGATAGTTGTTTGTTTTAGTAGGATTCGTGTTACTTGATCTTTAGTTTTCTGTGTAGTGTATTGTAGATCGTTGTTTGTTTTAGTAGGATTCGTGTTACTTGATCTTTAGTTTCTGTGTAGTGTTTTGTAGATCGTTGTTTGTTTTAGTAGGATTCGTGTTACTTGATCTTTAGTTTTCTGTGTAGTGCTTTGTAGATCGTTGTTTGTTTTAGTAGGATTCGTGTTACTTGATCTTTAGTTTTCTGTGTAGTGTTTTGTAGATCGTTGTTTGTTTTAGTAGGATTGGTGTTACTTGATCTTTAGTTTTCTGTGTAGTGTTTTGTAGATCGTTGTTTGTTTTAGTAGGATTCGTGTTACTTGATCTTTAGTTTTCTGTGTAGTGTTTTGTAGATAGTTGTTTGTTTTAGTAGGATTGGTGTTTACTTGATCTTAGTTTTCTGTGTAGTGTTTTGTAGATCGTTGTTTGTTTTAGTAGGATTCGTGTTACTTGATGTTTAGTTTTCTGTGTAGTGTTTTGTAGATCGTTGTTTGTTTTAGTAGGATTCGTGTTACTTGATCTTTAGTTTTCTGTGTAGTGTTTTGTAGATCGTTGTTTGTTTTAGTAGGATTCGTGTTACTTGATCTTTAGTTTTCTGTGTAGTGTTTTGTAGATAGTTGTTTGTTTTAGTAGGATTCGTGTTACTTGATCTTTAGTTTTCTGTGTAGTGTTTTGTAGATCGTTGTTTGTTTTAGTAGGATTCGTGTTACTCGATCTTTAGTTTTCTGTGTAGTGTTTTGTAGATCGCTGTTTGTTTTAGTAGGATTCGTGTTACTCGATCTTTAGTTTTCTGTGTAGTGTTTTGTAGATCGTTGTTTGCTTTAGTAGGATTCGTGTTACTTGATCTTTAGTTTTCTGTGTAGTGTTTTGTAGATCGTTGTTTGTTTTAGTAGGATTCGTGTTACTTGATGTTTAGTTTTCTGTGTAGTGTTTTGTAGATAGTTGTTTGTTTTAGTAGGATTCGTGTTACTTGATCTTTAGTTTTCTGTGTAGTGTTTTGTAGATCGTTGTTTGTTTTAGTAGGATTCGTGTTACTTGATATTTAGTTTTCTGTGTAGTGTTTTGTAGATCGTTGTTTGTTTTAGTAGGATTCGTGTTACTTGATCTTTAGTTTTCTGTGTAGTGTTTTGTAGATAGTTGTTTGTTTTAGTAGGATTCGTGTTACTTGATCTTTAGTTTTCTGTGTAGTGTTTTGTAGATCGTTGTTTGTTTTAGTAGGATTCGTGTTACTTGATCTTTAGTTTTCTGTGTAGTGTTTTGTAGATCGTTGTTTGTTTTAGTAGGATTCGTGTTACTTGATCTTTAGTTTTCTGTGTAGTGTTTTGTAGATCGTTGTTTGTTTTAGTAGGATTCGTGTTACTTGATCTTTAGTTTTCTGTGTAGTGTTTTGTAGATCGTTGTTTGTTTTAGTAGGATTCGTGTTACTTGATCTTTAGTTTTCTGTGTAGTGTTTTGTAGATCGTTGTTTGTTTTAGTAGGATTCGTGTTACTTGATCTTTAGTTTTCTGTGTAGTGCTTTGTAGATAGTTGTTTGTTTTAGTAGGATTCGTGTTACTTGATCTTTAGTTTTCTGTGTAGTGTTTTGTAGATCGTTGTTTGTTTTAGTAGGATTCGTGTTACTTGATCTTTAGTTTTCTGTTTAGTGCTTTGTAGATAGTTGTTTGTTTTAGTAGGATTCGTGTTACTTGATCTTTAGTTTTCTGTGTAGTGTTTTGTAGATCGTTGTTTGTTTTAGTAGGATTCGTGTTACTTGATCTTTAGTTTTCTGTGTAGTGTTTTGTAGATCGTTGTTTGTTTTAGTAGGATTCGTGTTACTTGATCTTTAGTTTTCTGTGTAGTGTTTTGTAGATCGTTGTTTGTTTTAGTAGGATTCGTGTTACTTGATCTTTAGTTTTCTGTGTAGTGTTTTGTAGATCGTTGTTTGTTTTAGTAGGATTCGTGTTACTTGATCTTTAGTTTTCTGTGTAGTGTTTTGTAGATCGTTGTTTGTTTTAGTAGGATTCGTGTTACTTGATCTTTAGTTTTCTGTGTAGTGTTTTGTAGATCGTTGTTTGTTTTAGTAGGATTCGTGTTACTTGATCTTTAGTTTTCTGTGTAGTGTTTTGTAGATCGTTGTTTGTTTTAGTAGGATTCGTGTTACTTGATCTTTAGTTTTCTGTGTAGTGTTTTGTAGATAGTCGTTTGTTTTAGTAGGATTCGTGTTACTTGACCTTTAGATTTCTGTGTAGTGTTTTGTAGATCGTCGTTTGTTTTAGTAGGATTCGTGTTACTTGATCTTTAGTTTTCTGTGTAGTGTTTTGTAGATCGTTGTTTGTTTTAGTAGGATTCGTGTTACTTGATCTTTAGTTTTCTGTGTAGTGTTTTGTAGATAGTTGTTTGTTTTAGTAGGGTTCGTGTTACTTGATCTTTAGTTTTCTGTGTAGTGTTTTGTAGATCGTTGTTTGTTTTAGTAGGATTCGTGTTACTTGATCTTTAGTTTTCTGTGTAGTGTTTTGTAGATCGTTGTTTGTTTTAGTAGGATTCGTGTTACTTGATCTTTAGTTTTCTGTGTAGTGTTTTGTAGATCGTTGTTTGTTTTAGTAGGATTCGTGTTACTTGATCTTTAGTTTTCTGTGTAGTGTTTTGTAGATAGTTGTTTGTTTTAGTAGGGTTCGTGTTACTTGATCTTTAGTTTTCTGTGTAGTGTTTTGTAGATCGTTGTTTGTTTTAGTAGGATTCGTGTTACTTGATCTTTAGTTTTCTGTGTAGTGTTTTGTAGATCGTTGTTTGTTTTAGTAGGATTCGTGTTACTTGATCTTTAGTTTTCTGTGTAGTGTTTTGTAGATCGTTGTTTGTTTTAGTAGGATTCGTGTTACTTGATCTTTAGTTTTCTGTGTAGTGTTTTGTAGATAGTTGTTTGTTTTAGTAGGATTCGTGTTACTTGATCTTTAGTTTTCTGTGTAGTGTTTTGTAGATAGTTGTTTGTTTTAGTAGGATTCGTGTTACTTGATCTTTAGTTTTCTGTGTAGTGTTTTGTAGATAGTTGTTTGTTTTAGTAGGATTCGTGTTACTTGATCTTTAGTTTTCTGTGTAGTGTTTTGTAGATAGTTGTTTGTTTTAGTAGGATTCGTGTTACTTGATCTTTAGTTTTCTGTGTAGTGTTTTGTAGATCGTTGTTTGTTTTAGTAGGATTCGTGTTACTTGATCTTTAGTTTTCTGTGTAGTGTTTTGTAGATCGTTGTTTGTTTTAGTAGGATTCGTGTTACTTGATCTTTAGTTTTCTGTGTAGTGTTTTGTAGATCGTTGTTTGTTTTAGTAGGATTCGTGTTACTTGATCTTTAGTTTTCTGTGTAGTGTTTTGTAGATCGTTGTTTGTTTTAGTAGGATTCGTGTTACTTGATCTTTAGTTTTCTGTGTAGTGTTTTGTAGATCATTGTTTGTTTTAGTAGGATTCGTGTTACTTGATCTTTAGTTTTCTGTGTAGTGTTTTGTAGATCGTTGTTTGTTTTAGTAGGATTCGTGTTACTTGATGTTTAGTTTTCTGTGTAGTGTTTTGTAGATCGTTGTTTGTTTTAGTAGGATTCGTGTTGCTTGATCTTTAGTTTTCTGTGTAGTGTTTTGTAGATCGTTGTTTGTTTTAGTAGGATTCGTGTTACTTGATCTTTAGTTTTCTGTGTAGTGTTTTGTAGATAGTTGTTTGTTTTAGTAGGATTCGTGTTACTTGATCTTTAGTTTTCTGTGTAGTGTTTTGTAGATCGTTGTTTGTTTTAGTAGGATTGGTGTTACTTGATCTTTAGTTTTCTGTGTAGTGTTTTGTAGATCGTTGTTTGTTTTAGTAGGATTCGTGTTACTTGATCTTTAGTTTTCTGTGTAGTGTTTTGTAGATAGTTGTTTGTTTTAGTAGGATTCGTGTTACTTGATCTTTAGTTTTCTGTGTAGTGTTTTGTAGATAGTTGTTTGTTTTAGTAGGATTGGTGTTACTTGATCTTTAGTTTTCTGTGTAGTGTTTTGTAGATCGTTGTTTGTTTTAGTAGGATTCGTGTTACTTGATCTTTAGTTTTCTGTGTAGTGTTTTGTAGATCGTTGTTTGTTTTAGTAGGATTCGTGTTACTTGATCTTTAGTTTTCTGTGTAGTGTTTTGTAGATCGTTGTTTGTTTTAGTAGGATTCGTGTTACTTGATCTTTAGTTTTCTGTGTAGTGTTTTGTAGATCGTTGTTTGTTTTAGCAGGATTCGTGTTACTTGATCTTTAGTTTTCTGTGTAGTGTTTTGTAGATCGTTGTTTGTTTTAGTAGGATTCGTGTTACTTGATCTTTAGTTTTCTGTGTAGTGTTTTGTAGATCGTTGTTTGTTTTAGTAGGATTCGTGTTACTTGATCTTTAGTTTTCTGTGTAGTGTTTTGTAGATCGTTGTTTGTTTTAGTAGGATTCGTGTTACTTGATCTTTAGTTTTCTGTGTAGTGTTTTGTAGATCGTTGTTTGTTTTAGTAGGATTCGTGTTACTTGATCTTTAGTTTTCTGTGTAGTGTTTTGTAGATCGTTGTTTGTTTTAGTAGGATTCGTGTTACTTGATCTTTAGTTTTCTGTGTAGTGTTTTGTAGATAGTTGTTTGTTTTAGTAGGATTCGTGTTACTTGATCTTTAGTTTTCTGTGTAGTGTTTTGTAGATAGTTGTTTGTTTTAGTAGGATTCGTGTTACTTGATCTTTAGTTTTCTGTGTAGTGTTTTGTAGATAGTTGTTTGTTTTAGTAGGATTGGTGTTACTTGATCTTTAGTTTTCTGTGTAGTGTTTTGTAGATCGTTGTTTGTTTTAGTAGGATTCGTGTTACTTGATCTTTAGTTTTCTGTGTAGTGTTTTGTAGATCGTTGTTTGTTTTAGTAGGATTCGTGTTACTTGATCTTTAGTTTTCTGTGTAGTGTTTTGTAGATAGTTGTTTGTTTTAGTAGGATTCGTGTTACTTGATCTTTAGTTTTCTGTGTAGTGTTTTGTAGATCGTTGTTTGTTTTAGTAGGATTCGTGTTACTTGATCTTTAGTTTTCTGTGTAGTGTTTTGTAGATCGTTGTTTGTTTTAGTAGGATTCGTGTTACTTGATCTTTAGTTTTCTGTGTAGTGTTTTGTAGATCGTTGTTTGTTATTTGTTCTTTTTCATTTTCCATTGTGTTGTTTGTTCTTTCTTCGATTTACGGCTTCAAATTACCTCTTTGGTATCTTCTGACTTTTCATTTTAATCTACCTGGAAATGTTATATTTAATGAATGCATAAAAATTAACAGCAACTTACATGTGTCGACACTATATAACTCTAATTATTCAATTTAGATTTATATAGGGTAGACACCAGTAAGTTGCTGTTTGCATAAGATTGTATTAAATTAAGGAATAAGAGATGAAATAATAAAGAAATGTTATTGAAAATAAATATGTAAACAGAAAGTTAAAAAAGGGATGGTGGCAATTCCGTGCCACTGGCGCCTGTGACCAGTACAAGGAAGAGACTTCCGTGGTACGGCCTGACTTTTTTTTATTATTGGCTGGCCTATATTTTGTTATTAATGTACACATAACAATAGATTGATGTTATTAATCAGCTGATATCCTTACCTTTCTTAACCACTACACCACAACCATTTTGTATTGTAATTGCTACTGATAGCTCTCTGGTGTCAGACTTGTGTGTTTCACAGGTCTTTACGGATTCTTTTTTCAATATTTAATGAATGGAGATAATACGAAAGTATTCATTGTACAAATCAAGATGTTACTGATAACTAATGTTTTCATTTTGAACCTTGATTATGTAGAACAGGGAAAAAACAATTCTACACACAACGCTTTGAAATTAAAAAAAAACAATTCTACACACAGCGCTTTGAAATTAAAAAAAAACAATTCTACACACAGCGCTTTGAAATAAAAAAAAGAACAATTCTACACACAACGCTTTGAAATTAAAAAAAAACAATTCTACACACAACGCTTTGAAATTAAAAAAAGAAAAATTCTACACACAACGCTTTGAAATTAATAAAAAAAAGCAATTCTATACACAACGCTTTGAAATAAAAAAAAAAACAATTCAACACACAACGCTTTGAAATTAAAAAAAAATACAATTCTACACACAACGCTTTGAAATAAAAAAAAAATTATGAAAAGAAAGTATAATTGGTAATGGTAAACAGTTGTACTAATATCAACACAATGAACACTCGCCTCTCACCTGAGATCGTTGAACATAAACAAGACCACGACAAATGATGTTGGAAATGCATGTCCTTGTTTGGAACAGCCACCAAAATGCACACATCTTAAGACTTTTCACAGTAATGTTGTTATTTACCAGTTTTGTCATAGACCCAGTGTCCAGATTAAATCAACTAGAATGTAAAATTAATGCATGAAAACAGAATGTTGAGAAGGAAAAGTTTGAAGATGCCAAAGGTTTCATCAGAAATCGTAAATCTAAGATGCCAAAGGGTTCATCAGAAGTCGTAAATCTAAGATGCCGAATGGTTCATCAGAAGTCGTAAATCTAAGATGCCAAATGGTTCATCAGAAGTCGTAAATCTAAGATGGTAAATTCCTATGAAGTTACATAACCATTTTGAATCAAAGTTGATGACATGATTCTTAAGGATTCCTTTAGAATGTGTTTTCGACAGATCCACCCACCTTCAACAATGGCCACTGTTACTGAAAATAGAAATGTCTACTTGTGACGTCTCCTCTGAAATCATTTGTCCAATTTAAAAAGACTTAGCTTATTTTTCGGGGTCGTTCGATCTCTTTTCTATAACTTTATACAGGTTGTATTGTTGATATATTGGCGTGAATGAAAAAACTGTGGTACAAAATCTAATTTATTGGGAAATTTAAAATAATGTTAATTGTAAATTGAAATATATTTTAATGTTATTTCAATATTGTAATTTAATAACGTGGAAGCCTGTACCAAGGTGATATTTGATAACAAGCAAAATAAGACAATAAAGAAATAGAAAAAAACATCCTTCGTTTTCCGAGTTCATGCAATGGATTCGATTATTGACGGCAAAATACTGGTTTTCTAAAATTGATACCTGTCAATTTATATTACAAATAATTTAATCTTACGGTTCGCGTTATATTGTTTAACCCGTTAAACTCGGAAAACCGTGGCATAAATATCACATTGACCATGCAAATCATTTAAGAGAGAGAGAGAGAGAGAGAGAGAGAGAGAGAGATTCAGAACAATTTATGACCGGCATATATGATTGACAGGAGAGAAGTACGTGTTTACTAAAAACACAATGTTTTTCTTACTCAATATTGTAATTAATTACTTATCAATTATTAATATACATTTAAATTAACGGATTATCTCGTATCTAAAGCGTAATAACCATGATCCTATCAGTTTTGCTCGTAATTTGTTTTACCTGAATCGACATATCATTATTTACTTGCACACGAAAACTTTAAAATAAAATTTGTTTTCCTCACTTTGGAAATTTTATGCCATGAAGTTTTATGACCCAGAATGCGGTGTTCCAAATAATTATAAGCGCCCCCTATTTCCAGACTCTGCTACATTCTATCCATCAAGGCAGACAGAGTTACCCCCCCCCCCCCCCATTACAATGTAAAAAGCATAACAGATACCTAACAAGAGTTATTCCGCTTTATCCAAATTATTTCCAATTTGATAAAAATGTATTTATTCAACCATAAATTATATTTTATCAGCATTACTGATTTATTTCCAAATGGATACCACTGATAAACACTTTATTAGACAGCACTATTTCAGTTATAATTGAAAGTCATATTAGTCAAGGTAACATTCATATAAACCATAAGGCCTCTTTTGTTACCAGTTCATTAACAGATTGCTTAGTGATATTGAAAACTCTTCCAAAGCTATGTGTGAAAAGTTCGCAGACGCGTGACATAATATGCGGAGTGGTCGAATATATATACACATATGTTGCAATACAATAAACGTTAGAAAACACCGAAGGTATATTCACAAAATGGACAATCCAGAGAAACTGGAAACATTGAGTAATCAATACACAGAACGAAGACAAACAAATCCAAAATCCAAAAGCACACAAATAATGTAAATAAGACATGAACCCTCCTACAAACAATTGAGCGAACCGAACATCATTTTTATGCTGAAAACCAACGGACATCACAACATGTACATGTAATAACGAACGTAAAGGCACATCATAGGACAAAACAAAACTAAGTTAAACAGATGAGAAATACATACCTCCCTACGTATGAGAATAACGTGAAATGTAAACTCCATACGCTCTATTCTATTGTCTGTTTATCACCCACTTCGTTCATAAGTTTATTGTATATATGTTATGATCATTATTCTTCTTACTACGTTGGATACTGGTGACGGTTCCCACGGATCCATTAACAGAGCTACCAGCACGTCCCTTGTGGTGGATATTCTTCTAATGTTATTGAAAAGGTCGCGTTTCCTTTAATGGAAAATGACCCCAATCGACAACAATTAAAACTCTTCTAGTGGAGTTACCCTTCCCTTGTGCGTCCTTATCCTCCATCAGCTATACTGATATACATCAGAGAATGGGGCAAATTGTTAGCCGTCCGGAAATCGGAATCCACGCGTCAACTGTCCGACCCCAAGCGCCTTACGGAATCTGTCTGTAACTACATTTAATTTTGTATTCCGATATTTGAAATTTTATATATAGCTAACGAACATATCCCCACTCGACAGAGTGTGGGATATACTGTATTGGATCTGTCCGTCCATCCACCTGCATCGATGTCCTCCTATGCGCTTTGATGGATCTTGTTTATATTTTGCATGATTTTTTTTGTTATAATAATTATGAAGGTCGTCATATTACAAGCCTTTTTATTTTGACAAATTTCTGTAGGAGTTATATCCCTTTACTATAACATTGTGCTATAAAGAACAATAGTAACACACACAATACTTTATCAATGGAGTTATATCTCATTCACTATAACTTTGTATTTTACAAACATTGTGATATAAAGAACAATAGTAACACACACAATACTTTATCAATGGAGTTATATCTCATTCACTATAACTTTGTATTTTACAAACATTGTGATATAAAGAACAATAGTAACACACACAATACTTTATCAATGGAGTTATATCTCATTCACTATAACTTTGTATTTTACAAACATTGTGATATAAAGAACAATAGTAACACACACAATACTTTATCAATGGAGTTATATCTCATTTACTATAACTTTGTATTTTACAAACATTGTGATATAAAGAACAATAGTAACACACACAATACTTTATCAATGGAGTTATATCTCATTCACTATAACTTTGTATTTTACAAACATTATGATATAAAGAACAATAGTAACACACACAGTACTTTATCAATGGAGTTATATCTCATTCACTATAACTTTGTATTTTACAAACATTGTGATATAAAGAACAATAGTAACACACACAATACTTTATCAATGGAGTTATATCTCATTCACTATAACTTTGTATTTTACAAACATTGTGATAGAAAGAACAATAGTAACACACACAATACTTTATCAATGGAGTTATATCTCATTTACTATAACTTTGTATTTTACAAACATTGTGATATAAAGAACAATAGTAACACACACAGTACTTTATCAATGGAGTTATATCTCATTCATTATAACTTTGTATTTTACAAACATTGTGATATAAAGAACAATAGTAACACACACAATACTTTATCAATGGAGTTATATCTCATTCACTATAACTTTGTATTTTACAAACATTGTGATATAAAGAACAATAGTAACACACACAGTACTTTATCAATGGAGTTATATCTCATTCACTATAACTTTGTATTTTACAAACATTGTGATAGAAAGAACAATAGTAACACACACAATACTTTATCAATGGAGTTATATCTCATTTACTATAACTTTGTATTTTACAAACATTGTGATATAAAGAACAATAGTAACACACACAATACTTTATCAATGGAGTTATATCTCATTCACTATAACTTTGTATTTTACAAACATTGTGATATAAAGAACAATAGTAACACACACAATACTTTATCAATGGAGTTATATCTCATTCACTATAACTTTGTATTTTACAAACATTGTGATATAAAGAACAATAGTAACACACACAATACTTTATCAATGGAGTTATATCTCATTCACTATAACTTTGTATTTTACAAACATTGTGATATAAAGAACAATAGTAACACACACAGTACTTTATCAATGGAGTTATATCTCATTCATTATAACTTTGTATTTTACAAACATTGTGATATAAAGAACAATAGTAACACACACAATACTTTATCAATGGAGTTATATCTCATTCACTATAACTTTGTATTTTACAAACATTGTGATATAAAGAACAATAGTAACACACACAATACTTTATCAATGGAGTTATATCTCATTCACTATAACTTTGTATTTTACAAACATTGTGATATAAAGAACAATAGTAACACACACAATACTTTATCAATGGAGTTATATCTCATTCACTATAACTTTGTATTTTACAAACATTATGATATAAAGAACAATAGTAACACACACAGTACTTTATCAATGGAGTTATATCTCATTCACTATAACTTTGTATTTTACAAACATTGTGATATAAAGAACAATAGTAACACACACAATACTTTATCAATGGAGTTATATCTCATTCATTATAACTTTGTATTTTACAAACATTGTGATATAAAGAACAATAGTAACACACACAGTACTTTATCAATGGAGTTATATCTCATTCATTATAACTTTGTATTTTACAAACATTGTGATATAAAGAACAATAGTAACACACACAATACTTTATCAATGGAGTTATATCTCATTCACTATAACTTTGTATTTTACAAACATTGTGATATAAAGAACAATAGTAACACACACAATACTTTATCAATGGAGTTATATCTCATTCACTATAACTTTGTATTTTACAAACATTGTGATATAAAGAACAATAGTAACACACACAATACTTTATCAATGGAGTTATATCTCATTCACTATAACTTTGTATTTTACAAACATTGTGATATAAAGAACAATAGTAACACACACAATACTTTATCAATGGAGTTATATCTCATTCACTATAACTTTGTATTTTACAAACATTGTGATATAAAGAACAATAGTAACACACACAAGTACTTTATCAATGGAGTTATATCTCATTCACTATAACTTTGTATTTTACAAACATTGTGATATAAAGAACAATAGTAACACACACAATACTTTATCAATGGAGTTATATCTCATTCACTTATAACTTTGTATTTTACAAACATTGTGATATAAAGAACAATAGTAACACACACAATACTTTATCAATGGAGTTATATCTCATTCACTATAACTTTGTATTTTACAAACATTGTGATATAAAGAACAATAGTAACACACACAATACTTTATCAATGGAGTTATATCTCATTTACTATAACTTTGTATTTTTACAAACATTGTGATATAAAGAACAATAGTAACACACACAATACTTTATCAATGGAGTTATATCTCATTTACTATAACTTTGTATTTTACAAACATTGTGATATAAAGAACAATAGTAACACACACAATACTTTATCAATGGAGTTATATCTCATTTACTATAACTTTGTATTTTACAAACATTGTGATATAAAGAACAATAGTAACACACACAATACTTTATCAATGGAGTTATATCTCATTCACTATAACTTTGTATTTTACAAACATTGTGATATAAAGAACAATAGTAACACACACATACTTTATCAATGGAGTTATATCTCATTCACTATAACTTTGTATTTTACAAACATTGTGATATAAAGAACAATAGTAACACACACAGTACTTTATCAATGGAGTTATATCTCATTCACTATAACTTTGTATTTTACAAACATTGTGATATAAAGAACAATAGTAACACACACAATACTTTATCAATGGAGTTATATCTCATTCACTATAACTTTGTATTTTACAAACATTGTGATATAAAGAACAATAGTAACACACACAATACTTTATCAATGGAGTTATATCTCATTCACTATAACTTTGTATTTTACAAACATTGTGATAGAGTAACACACACAAGTACTTTATCAATGGAGTTATATCTCATTCACTATAACTTTGTATTTTACAAACATTGTGATATAAAGAACAATAGTAACACACACAGTACTTTATCAATGGAGTTATATCTCATTCACTATAACTTTGTATTTTACAAACATTGTGATATAAAGAACAATAGTAACACACACAATACTTTATCAATGGAAGTTTACCTATCTCATTCACATATAACTTTGTATTTTACAAACA